>KZ453894.1:1517228-1598559 GCA_002786265.1 Apostasia shenzhenica
GTTAAAAAATTCTTACATTTTATTTAGGTAAACCATACTTCAGTTATGTTTTAACTTAAATAAAGTTCATAGGAATAAAATCTAACTCTCGGTGCATCTTAACTTAAATTTTACATGTTAAAAACTATTTAAATCTATTATTTATGTAGAATATTTTAAATCTAATCGTTAGATGCTATCTTAACGATTAGATTTAATTTAAGATATAAAAAATGTTAGATTTTATTCCTATGAACCTTATTTAAGTTAAAACATAACTTAAGTATAGTTTACTTAAATAAAATGTAAGGATTTTTTAACTAGGGTGTGTTGGTTGTAAAATTAAAATAAATAAGTGTGTGTCATGTAATATTTAACTTTAAGGTGTCTAATAAGTAAATATTGAAGTTTTTTGTGTCATACGAGTAAAAACCCCTAATATAAAATAGGGTGCATATTTATATATTTACTAAAATAATATTCATTGAGCTAATTAGATTTAGTTTATATCTAGCGTGCCAGCCTTGATTCGAACTCAACTCGAAATGATACTCAACCCCGAGTTTTAACTCAAATTAAATTCGAGCTAACTATTAATTTTGAGCGAGTCAAACTTCCGATTATTTTTACAATTCTATTAGAGATATATAGAACTAAAGAGAATTCTATTCAAAGCTATAGTTTCCTTCTTCATTTCACGTAAGCAAAGCGGAACTGCGCACGTTACGCTGAATGCAGCCATTCTACTCAAAATCTTCTCATGCTTCTTCTTCTTCTTCTACCTAACAAATTCCTCTTCATATATTTAAACTAATAGTTAATTAGATCACAACAACGCACATAAATGATCTAATGAAGCAACAAATTAAAGAATCAAACATTCCACACGTCTCTTTATAACAATTAATTATGTCAACTCTCCAGAAATCCGGTCAGCCGGAGAACAGCATCCCGCAGATGGCTCATCTCCCTCCACCGTACTCCGGCACCAAACGGCGAGAAGCATATCTCTCCGGGGAGTCTCCGGGAAGCCAATACGTGGGGTGGTATCATGATCGCCGACCGCTCTCTCACGGTTTCCCCACACTCGCGCTCCTCCTCTCCCCGTTCATTAGTGACTCCGACGTCGGCATAGCCTAAGACTAAAGTCCAAGGCCGGCGTCGATCCCCCGCAGCCGGCTTCCTCGGTATGGAGATGGGCGAGGAGTACTGCTTCCTCTTCTGACGGTCATCTCTCGGCTCAAAAGATAAAATTTTTTCGTTGCGGCGGGCAGAGGAAGCTCCGGAGGCTTCGCCGACGAGGACGTCGTCCGGCCACAGAACTTCTGCTTCTTGGAATTCTTCCGGCATCCTTGGGGGAAGAAAGGGATGGGGGAAAGCTTGCTGGGGTTAGGGTTTTATAATTATATGGAAGAGAGGAATTAGCTGATAATTTAATTCAAGAGCTAATTAGGGTTTAATGAAAGATGGAGGAGGAAGAAAGGGTTTTGAGTGTTGGATCCGCGACAGCTTACGTGTATCCAATAGGAGCAAGCCATCTGTCTGCCTTTTTCTGTCAGTGCACGGAATTTATATTCCGCATGCATTTAATTTTTTTTTAATTATTGTCAGAGAATAATTCCTTCGAGTTTTAATTAATTAAAGACTTGATTGTGGAAGCGTGATCAGTTTAGTTGGATGTTGTGTTATGTTATAATTAAAAATTAATTATTTGATTTAATAATAATTTTATAAAAATTATAAAACTAAAATTAATTTTAAAAAGACATACAGTTGCATGTAACTCAAAATTAAGAAAAAATATTAGATTGTTTTTCTATTACTTTCACGTAATATATAAGAGATAATTACCTATATGCCACACAATTTGGTTTTACTTATACCTTATCGATCCATTCTTAATTAATTACATTATGCACACTTAAAATATTATAAAATCTTACATACACATATTTTAATTTATTTTTATTATAATGAGTAATCATAATTTTTCAATAACCTAACTATAGTTAGATTACAAAAAATCTGAGCCGTTCATCATATTATTTTAAGGATATTTAAATATATTTTGAGTGAAAATCCTAAACTTTAATGTTTGGGTGGCGGCCAAGGAAGGAGACATCCGCGACGTGAATTGATTTTAGGACAAATCAACGCTTTAGTGTAGTATTGAGGAAGAGAAAAATATGTACCATTAAGAGTAAAAAATATAATTTTAATAATTTACTAACAGAATATTTTTTTTCAAATAGATTTTGATTAAGTTTTAACTAAAATGCGTGTATGTAAGATTTTGTAATGTTTTGAGTGTGCATAGCGTAATTAACTAAGAATGGATGGGTAAGACATAAATAAAACTAAATTGTGTGGCATGTAGGTAATTATCCCAATATATAATGGCATTAATTTGATCCAGATAATTAATTACGTTAATATTTTTCGTAACATGAATATTTAGATATAAAATATTTTAAGAACACAATTAATGTCAAGTAGTATTTTTTTTTTCTTTTGAGAAATGGCCTAGGCCATTACATTAAAAGCAAACACTTCATCATTCAAGATTTGCCTCTTTAAGAATTTATAAAAATTAGAGTCAATGGTAGAATCCACTTCACATATAAAAAACCACGGGTCACTATTTCCTCTAAGCAATCACTCGTGACGTTTGCGAGTTTTAGTTAGAAAGAAGATCGATTAAAGGGTCTCTTACAACCAAGGTTTTAAAAATCGGACCGGACCGGCCGGACATTCAATCGGTCGAACCGTGAACCGGTCAGCCAACCGGTCCGGTTTAATTTTATAATCGGATCCGCTTAAAACCTACCAGAACCGGTCTAAACCGCGGTTCAACCGGTGAATCGGTACGGTTGGACCGGTTGAGTTTAAAATTAAAAAAAAAAAACTTTCCTAAACTCTGAGTCCCTTACTCAGCCTCCGTTCTGCGTCCTCTACTCGCGTGACAATCATGAACTCGCGATTTCTCTTGCCTCGCACTCTCCTCTCCAGCCCCCCATCCTTTCGAAATGATTTAGTATTTTAGAATTTTAGTGATATGAAATGATGAAATGATTTAGTATTTTAATATTGATAAAGCATACATTTGTTCAGATCTTTTAATGATGTACTAACTATTATACTCAATTTGTGATTTGCGAATATTTTGTTGGGTTATTGTTATTTCGATTTGCTTGGAATTATTTTTTGGGTTATTGACATAAGATATTATTTATTAAATTCAATTATTAAACATTCATTTTATGTCTAATTATTATGTTGATATGTGAATAGTATATATCTTAATTATATTTTATTAGTTTTTTTAATTTTTACTTCATCCCGGTTCGACCCCGGTTCGAAATGGATTTTTTTTTTGTTTCACTAACTTAAAATTTATAATATATAGGTTAACTGAGTTTCTTTTTTTTCTGATTTTAATTTTAACAAATACTAAATATCAACCTTTCAAATTCGGTTGTAATGCATATATGTTCATTATTTTATGATGACTTTTTATTTCAATTTCAGCAAATTTTGTGCACCGTGGAATATGCCACTGGTTCTAAAGAAAATCAAATACTTTTTCTTAAATGGGCCGCAATAGCTTTAATATTCCACTAATTGGGCCATTTCATGATTCATTAAGCCCATCAATTTCCTTTAGCCCAATTACAGCAAATCACCCTACATAGAAAATATATATGTGTGGCAATTATATATGTTAGTTAAATTTTAGTCTGTCTAACTCAATTTTCCTGTAACTTAAAAACAAACTCATTGATGGTAAAAAAATATATAGTTTGAATTTTGAAATATAGTAAAACATATACATAAATATGTGTTTAAACTCTTTGTAAGATTATATGATTCACTATTCTCTTCAAACGTGGCTTAGGCATTTAAATTAATACTAAAAATAAGTATAAAAATACATTATTCGACACGAGAATGTTATAAAAATCTATGACAAAGGTAATACTCCAATCTCCTGAAGTACGTAACAATATGCGTCAAATAATCAATCGCACTATTAAAATTTTGTAAACAAGTATAGCACAAACTTGCACCAGCACTAGGGTCTGTTTGTTTGTAAGGTTTAATTCAACAAGGTTAAAATTAAACTTGGATAGAGATATATTTTTATCGAAAATTATGAATGATGTGAAATAAAGTTAATTATTATATTGAAATATATGATGGATGTGATATAAAATTAGCTATTATGTTGGGATATGTGAGGAATATAATATAAGTTAGTTATTATTTTCGTAATATGTGTAGGATGTGAAATAAAATAAATTTTTAATATTAAATTTTATGTGTGATGTAATATGCCTGGTTAAATTTAAACTAGGCTAATTTTTAACTTTTAAACAAACTATATGTGACATTTATGCATTCCAGATGCGCTTTGGTGTTTCTATTTTAGTCTACAATTTTTATGTAGGATTAAGTGAAATGGATACAATTCATGAAATCAATGTAAATTTATGTCATATTACATTATGATAAACTAATGCAAGTCATTAATTTATTCAGTAAACATATCTTTTCTCTTGTGACAATTTTCTACAAGACTCCACAATATTTTGACAATTAAAAGGGATTAATCATGCATTGATATCTCCACATTAATCTCTCAAAGATTGGAACTTCATAATATTTAATATATAAACATATGATAATTAATGAGATCAGTTTAACATATAATTTGCAACACTAAACCAGCATGCATAAGCACATGCTAGACATGATATAATTAAGGGTTCTATCACAAAACAGTTAACAAGTTTCACAATAGGTCTTTGAACTCATTCAATGATGCCAACAAGTTCATATTTATATAAGAAAAACTGCCTCCAGACAAGAAATTTTTGACATATAATGAAGAAACTCTTGCTCTTCTGATTCAGAATGATCACTTGATTGCTTTTCAAAGCTTGCCTAGAAGCATTTTTCATTATCTACAAAAAATATATGTAGTGAAGAAATTAAATGGGGTTAAAATGTATAAAATTTTGCATGAAATGATAATAATATTGCAGTAAATGAACATATTGTTGAAACAGTAATTGTATACCCTAGTTGGAGAGCAGTTTGCTGCTGATGAGAATACTGGTGGCTGGGATCCATCAGATTCACCTGCAGGAAGTTTCTCGAAATATCGAACGGCGGTAAGATGTCGTACTCGTTGCTTGTTGAAGGCAACAAGTTCATGTGATGTTGATGTTGTTGAATGCTTTCATTATCTGCTATCTGTATCAGCATGAGGGAGAAAAAAAAACGACAGTAGCGTCGATAATATCAATATATATATATATATGATGATCTTCAAGATATCTTTTAGATTAGCACTAAAAAAGTACAAAATATACGCCAAGTCACATCCTTAAAATGTCCCTTCTGAGGAGATTATAATTTAAGGACTATGAGAATAGAATACCACTTTTTCAACAAACATCTTCTAAAGTAATAACATGCATTAGATCGATGCATTTTTGTGTGAAATTGTGTGAGTTTAGAAAAAGAATAGAATATTTAGTTGATGATCAATATATACATCAACGACGAGATCAATATATATATATACATCAAATTAGTCGGGATCACACATGTGCATGGACTTCTCTTTCTAATTGAATTTAAAACATTTTTTTTTGTAAGCCTAGCTAAGCCATATCTAGGTCATTTATGCAACTCTATTTGTTGCCTCTTGTTTCTTTACATTCATAAGAGCATCTAAAGGTCCCTTATGAATATAATTAGAAAATTTTTGAATCAGGTGCATGCACTGTGTGCATGCAAATTAGCACGCACTACATGGATAAAAAGAGGGCCCCATGTGCTGACGAGTGCACGCTGATTGGCGAGTGCACGATGCACACACTTGATACAAAAAATTTCTCTATGAATATCAACAACCGTGTTGAATGTCTCGAGCTCTCATTCATATATCAATGTTTTATGTACCATTATAAAATTAACACTATAACTTGTATATAACAAGCTGGTTGAATACCAATCTCATAAAAAAAAAATCTCGTGTACATTAAAGTTGCATGCATTCTGCCTTTAATTTGATGTATAAGTAAGATTAATATATATAGAGATGATATATATATATATATATATATATATTATGATTAATATTTTTGTATCTTTTATGGAACAATATTTGGAACAAAACAAACCTTATTCCGGAGGTAAGCATTGTCATTTTGCAGTTCTATCTCCTGAATGACAGCAAGTTAAGCACAATGTTCAGCTCAATGGGAGAAACGATAGTAAGAAATATCTCACCAGATGAAGTTAATTATATTTTTTTTCTTACTCTTTTCTGCATGTACTCAATCTCAGCATACAGCAGCTCATTCTGATAAAATGAAGCCATCTTCATCAAAATTAATCAAAGATTTCTGCTGGAATATATACTGTAATTAATGATTTGTGAAACTAAAGTTTAGCATAATTAATTAACCTTCTTGGCTCTTATTTTACTGATGCCTTTCTCCAGTCTTGTTTCCAGTTGCTTGAGGTCCTTTGCGTTCATGTTACTGAGAGCCTCCCCCATCAAATTCCTGCAGGAAATTAAATTCAGAATTAATTTCTCTAATATATTATATATTATTGAATGTTAATTAATTAATGATCAGGTGCATTAATTAATTAATCACCTGTTGGAGTTCTGTAAGTTGGTGATCTGCTGGCGAAGCTTTGAGGCTTCTTGCTGGTAATACTACTTGTTTGAAGGTATATTAATTGTGTAAAGAAAATAATTAATGAAGTAAAAAGAGAGAGAGAGAGAGAGAGAGAGAAAAAAAAAAGCACAACTAGCTATTCATACAACAAAACTGAAAGCAAAACCAAATTAAACAAGATAGCTATCTGAAGTTTTTTTAATTATTTAATTGATAATTGGAAGTTAATTACAAAAAATTAAACCTACGTAATAATATGGATTAACAATAATAATAACAAAGTAAGAAAAATTATACAATATATGATCTATACGTAAAATAAAATAATTCTATAAGGAGGTGCAAGTGATTAATTCAAAAGAAAATTGTGTAATTAATTAAGCTTTATGAAGTAAACATAATAATATGATTAATAGAATATTACATGTGATCTCGCAAAATCATTTTTTTTAGTAAATGAATACTTCAAAGTGCCATAATTCTTGTAGTATTATTAATTTAACAATATATATATATATATAAAGTGCATATATATCACAATCCAATTTTTGTGATTGTAAATTATAGTATTCTTGGTTTCAGAGTAACCAGTAGGTTTTTTTTTTCTTCATGTTTTTATTAATTCTTATTATGGAAGTGAAGAATCACTAATTATTGAATCTAATATAACTATATTAAAGCATATGTAAGTGAATTGTATTTGCTATATAAAGGTGATAATTAATGCACCTTCATGACATTTTTGTTAATATTTTTAAAAAAATTTGTGCGTCTTTAAAGCTTTTAGGATTGATCGTGTTTACAGAGCCACCAATAAAGCAACCAATTATATAGCTAGCTTTTTTTTCTTAATATGATGATGTCGGGAAGGAGGTTTGTCTTTCCCACTGATTTTTGCTCAATCTCCATGGAAGATTACTCTTTTTGTACTTAATGCTTATATTTTTGTTTTCACTGTTAGTTATGGCTGATTTTTTCTTTTTGATGATGCATAAGATATAGGAAGATCCTATATAAAAACATTAGTTTATTAATTGAAATGCACCATTGCTAGCTCTAGGAAGATAGCATGGTTTTCAAATGAATAGAAGCAAAATGATAATTAGTAGCTATATAGTCTTATTATGGATAATCTATAATCAACTGTCAGTAACTGACTGAGATAACTGAATGCAAAAGTATTTCTAGAGCATTCATAAAGTTGATCCTATGAGAAGCTTATAAGGACAAGGCTAGCATTATAAGTTGTAAAGAAAAGATGATACAACCTAAACATAGAGTTTAAAAAGATCAATATCATCCCCTTTATTCATGAATCTTCATGATATTGAGGCATTTATTAATGATATATAGATGAAAGCAAAACTTCCAATTTTAAATGATATGACAAGAAGTTCTTGATGAGACAAAGCATAAGTTCTCCAACATTTAAAGGAATCTTAGTTAGAGACCATCTGGCAATTGTGAGAACTTAGCTTAAATCAAGATCAACCTTATGCTTTATATATCTGCATGCAAGCTTTTACAAGTTCAATTAAGTTTCTCAACTATACATATAGTTTAGAAAACAGAAACTATGGGATGTAAAGTTCCTTAAATCACTACTTTTATGCCTATGCACCATCACATGAAAATCATACACCCTGAGCTATGATTGAAAATCAAATATTCTATAAACTCTCACATATATAATGGAATGTAAACAGTGCAATTGATTATTTGACGGACATTGCGATATTAAGAGATTTTTGCAATATGCAAACTCAATAAAGATGTGACTTAATGTACCTTTATCCGTACTTTAAGTTTAATCTAAGGCCTTTGTCAATCTTCAAAAGAAAAAAGAAAATCAAAGATGTCAATTCTGACTTGATAATTAAGTTTATTAAATCCAAGTCCAGTAGAGTGAAGTAGCTATATATAGTAATCCAAGTACAGATGTAAGGTAGAGTCTTGAAAATATTCAAAGATACCATGTATGAATATGGTGAAGCTCAAATCATCAATATTCTAAATGTGTTCTCTCAATAAAAAGAATGCAAGAGTAATGATGAGGAGATAAGTGCTTCATATATATTTGAAAGAAAATCTGATTATGTTGCAAAAAGGTCAGAGTAATCAAACAATAAGAAGAGGTCAACAACCTGAAAAGAAAAATAAAGATGAACTTAGTCAACACACGAAAATCCTTGTGAGAAGAACAATAAGGGTGTGTTTGTTTGTAAGGTTAAATTTAAGAAGGTTAAAATTAAATTTGAATAGAGATTTTTTTTAATTGAAAGTTGTGAATGATGTGAAATAAAGTTAGTTATTATATTGGGATATGTGAGGGATGTGATATAAAGTTAGTTATTATGTTGGAATATGTGAGGGATGTGAATAAGTTAGTTATTATTTTAGTAATATGTGTAGGATGTGAAATAAATTTAATTTTTAATATTAAATTTTATGTGTGATGTGATATGCCTAGTTAAAATTATACTAAGTTAATTTTAAACTCCTAGATAAACAGGGCCTAAGAGATTAATAGGAGATGCTCAACAATAATTCCAAAAAAAGGCTACAGGAGGAATCTGTCATGATGAGGATGGTAGCGTATAACATACTCCGAATCATATTAAGGTACCACAAGCTAATTTTAAAAACTCAATTTCAGTTTCAATCATAAAATAAAGTTATCGATTTTGACAGTTTCAACAGCTTCGGTAATTTCAGCATCAATATTTGTATACTTATACCCCTAATACAACTTTCATTAGCCACCTAGGGATGCCCTCAAGATTCTGTCTCTGCCCAACTCTTTTTCATGGCTTAAAGTACCTTAACAAAGATCTAGATGAAAAATCCTTCAGGGAAAGCAATTTTGAGAACCCTCCTCAAAAATGATGTTTTTGCCAAAAAATATTCAACTACACATTTGAGTTATAAATCTGATTGAGCTTAGGCTTTTGACACCCCAATACCAATCTTTGAGATATATTATTGAAATTAGAACATATAGAAGCTATGAATCATTGGATTATTAATTTTTAAGAATGTTTATTGAAACATTTTAGCCGAAAATTTTCTATTCTTTAAATAATTCAACTCGCACTTACAATTAGAATTTGTATTTTAGCAGTATGCTTTGAGAGGTTGTTAGTGCATGTCATCTATACAGAAGATAGGTAGACCAGGGAACATTTTTGAAACTTCTAATTAAGATGCACATGTATATCAATCAAAATTGCCCCTCAAAACTTTCTTTGTTTTTTTTTGAAATTCGGCCCCTCAAAACTTCTAATTAAGTGCATCATTAACCCTCTCCTCTTTTCTATGTATCATTTGTATTGGAATATATAGGGTTGCACTATTTGCATCATTTGCTCCTCATTT
Source organism: Apostasia shenzhenica (assembly GCA_002786265.1). NCBI lineage: Eukaryota > Viridiplantae > Streptophyta > Magnoliopsida > Asparagales > Orchidaceae > Apostasia > Apostasia shenzhenica. Next base: position 1,527,281 of record KZ453894.1, read on the forward strand.
ATTGTAGTCACTTGAATTGGAGGCAAAGGGATTCTCATATTAATTTCATTCTCCACCTTATCAAAAATACCTTGGACTATGTACATATTTGTAAAAAATGACAGCCTTTGACAAATGCATTCTTTCTCCTTTAAAAATCAAGCAATGTCTAATAATGATTTTAGACTCGTTAGAACTCCGAAGTCTAAAACCCTACTATTATCTTGTTCTTTACATCTTATGATCTTTGATGACTACATATGCGGGACAAGAAAAAATTATCAAATTGAAGTATTTAGGAAGTTACTAAATTAAACTTCTTCCGGTGTCACTAATTCGAAGGTTGGAAGGGTGAGAAAACAATTGATCAAATATGTAATAAATATTGCCTTTTCCTAGAATGAATGGTAGGATAGGAAAGAACAAAACACATATTGCTCTCTCAAAACTTTTTTTGCTATAACACTACGTCATTACATTTTGATGTGCCTTTTGATACAAGTTACATCTGCACAATACTTCAAATAAAAAATATTATAAAAACTCAGGACAGCTAGTCCGATAGGTGTAATCATTCTAACTAGAAATTGGCTGACCGTTTGATTTGGTTAGAAGCCAAAACAAATTATATATCTGTAACATCCCGGTAAATTTAAATTTAGATTTTTGATTAATTAAATTTATTATGAGGAATTAATTTTATTCATGAGAAATTAATTATTTAAAATTAAATATATGAAATATTAAATGTTTGTTTTGCGATTCAAAATTCAAAATGGCTGAAATTAATATTTAATTTAATTAAATTAGATTATTTAAAATTTAAATTCAATGAATTTAATTACCCATTAAATATCCATAACTACCTCCTTAAATTAAGGCTAAGAAAAATTACAGAAATACCCCCAGATTATTATTTAAGAAAAGAAATAGAGTTTCTGCCCCAAAAACACCGATTCAATTCTTCCCCTTTCGTAACCGCCGCCGGTCTAGAGAGAGGAGAGAGAAAGTGACGAGTTGGAGAGAGAAAGTCACGTGTCAGAGAGAGAGAGAAGCCGAATCTCCCTCAAAATCTACGATTCTTCTTCATCTTCTTCTCGATCTATACATTTTCTTACGTCTTTGATTGGATCTAGCAATTTGGAGCGATCTTTTCTCTTTGGATCTCAAGAAAACCTAAGATCATGGTGAATTCGAGGTAGGTTTTACTCTAACTTAGTTTAGATAAATTTAAATCTAATATCGAATTGAGTATTTTGACAAAGAAAAATCAAATTTCTTTTTATGCAAGGATCATGATTTGTTATGAAACTTTTAGTCGATCTTTCTCGATGATATTTTATTTCTTTCACATGTTAAAATGTTATTTAAATTATATAATTCATCTTGCTGTTAATGCTTTCATGCCATACTTTATGTTTCCCGTAGTTGATTTTAAAAGTTATTTAAATTATGTAATCCATTTCACTACTAATGCTTCCATATGCCATGCTTTATATTGCCTGTAGCAAATTAGCTGATGATATATAAGTGATTTGAGATTTTATTGTAATTTTGGATAATTATTCCTCGAATGTGACACTCACGAGAAGGGCAAGTGCATGGGCTTGCGTGAGTAAATAAGTGTACGGACTTATTGTCATACTTGATGAGACTAATTGATAATTGAGCAAGTGTATGGACTTGCCAATTTAATAAAATATAATATAAGAATTATAACACGACAATTGATTAAATTTAAATGTGATTTCTGTGGGATTACGCACCTACTTTAGCTCGAGCATATGATATGATATTTGGCGCGACGGCGTCCATTGGCAGTTTCCGACTGTCATGGGGGGTGACGATCCCCAAAGCAGATACATGTCTACTGTGGATACGTGTCCACTAGAGGTCCTCACATGATATTTGGCGCGACGGCGTCCATTGGATATGCCTACGGAGGGCTATTCATGGGGGGTGACGATCCCCAAAGATGTAAAAGGCAGCTGAGGCGTAGTACGAGAAATCACGGGCCCAAAAGATAAAAGTAAAAGTAATAAAAAGAAATTTGCTCGTTACTTATTTTATTTTATCGTTTCTGTTTATATGCTGATGTTGTACTTGCTATGCAAATTATATTTTGTTTGTTTCATAATTATTGTTCATGCTGTGTTATTTCATTTCTTTATCATACATGCATGCTTAATTGAAATCTATGTTATACATGTTTAATTATTTGTCATTCTTATTATATCATGTTAACATGCTATTATTATTATTATTATTATTATCATTATTATTATTATTATCATTATTATTATTATTATTATTATTATTATTGTTTAATATTTTTATTTAAAGTCTTTGTTAGTGTACAACCTACGAGTCTGTTCTAACGGACTCTGTCACTAAAGTGGCAGGTACTGGAACACTTAATCATGGAATGGGGAGAATGCCAATCAAGAGAATAATTAGTTTATTATTTTATTTTCTTAGAGAGTAACTCATCTGCTTATATGTTCGGTTGAGACTATAGTAGTTCTGCTTTATTTGCTTTAGTTAGATGTTTAATTCTATTCTAAGATTTAGATATGTGAACTCTTGTAGTAGCTTTTGATCATTTAGTCTTCTTCCGCTATTGAATTACTCTTCCTTCTCCCCTAACTTAGATAAAAATTTAGTGTGACGGCTAGGATCGTCACAATATCATACTTGGTCAACTCTATCAAATAATGAAACAATTCATTTCTATGGTGTTTATAATTTTGTTTATAACAATAATAATAATCCAATTTAATAAATAAGTCTATTATTATGAAAACATGACATTTTGCTTAGTATTATCAAATTATTATCCTTTTGAATTTTTTAAAATGTTGTGATCATTATCTACTATTAAAGAAAATGTTGGCGATTATCGAGACTAGTTGAATAAACAAAATATTAATCGGTTCTTATTTAGTATGCTTTTACAATATTACATGTATGCCTATATAATTGTCGTACTCTTTAGAACAAAACTTCTATTTCTTGTGAAGATGTTTGAATGACCAACTCATTCACTTTTTGATTAAATTCTTTCACTACTTGAAATTTTGAATACCTCAAACTTATAAGTAGGAAATAGGCTCACCCTCCTAGAAACATCTATTATATACAATATAGCGAGCACATAGTTTCGTACTTTAACGGAAGTCTAAATTGTTTTTGTATTGGTTGCAAATGACACCTCTCTTTTTGAGGTGATTTATGTTGTGTTAGTGGGGTCATCAAATTTTGCGATGTTACATTCAAATTCATAAACTATATGCCTTTTGTGATCTATATATTTTAATGTTGTACCTCTTACATTCATGGTAGTAGTTGTTTCCCTGATCATAATTAACATCTTAAGTAATGTTAGCAATGGAGCACTTTCATAGCTCAATTAATAGTTCACTGCATCAAAAGCATTCTTAAAACTAATGTCAATGAATTAATCAAAAAATAACAAGAAGTAGGACCAAAAACAAATAGTGACTAGCTAGGAAGTTTATCACTAAGAATATTAAAAACAAGGAGGAATCAATGATGAGATAGCAGATAAAGAACCCTAATACAATTGTCATAGTTAGTCACCTAAAACACCCTGAAAATTTTGCCTTTAAACTGCGTTTTTTCAAAATTTTTTTTAAATTTTTTTGAGCCTACCTTTTTTCAAGTTGGAAAGGACTAGCTATATAAAGATCTCTAGATGGAAAAATCTTCAGAAAAGCATTTTCAAAGAACCCATATAAAGATGAATGATATTTTCGGCTAGTAATCTTCGATTTATCTTTGAACAAATTAAGCTATTTGAGCTGGGAATGATTCTAACACTTCAACATCAACTTTTAAGAAACATTCTCGAAAAACTTGTATAGCAGTGAAAATTTTCGGATAATTATTACTATTGAGAACGGCTGTTCTAAAAAATTCTAATCTTTGAATTTTAATCTCAAAGAATTCAAGTGATCACAAATAATACTAATGCCTCTCTAAATCAAGTTCATGTCGGATTGAAGAAGTAACAAATCACCTGAGAGTTGGCTTCAGAAATTGATCCAGCATTGGAATTATCTGAACTAGCCTTCTTGTATCTCTCAATAGTTCCCTTCACACTATACAAAGAACGAAGAAGCAACTATTTGGTTAAAATTAAGTTTGCATGCAGAAAGTGGGAGCAATATACGTAGTTAAAATGTTTCCTTCAAGTTTAGATCGAGAATGTTACAACTAAATTTTCTTCTCTTTTCTAAAAAACTGGGGCATTAAGATTTCAATGTTTTTTAGATTTCTCCTGTAACTTGTCTTTCTGATCTGAATTTTATCCGAGGAATCATCCTCTTTATAGTTTAAAAAAAAGGTGATGCAGATATATAGATCAAAACATATACAAAGAATAGTAAGGATAAGTTAAGAACAATTTGTCATGAATAAAAATTAATTAGAGATATTGAATGAAGAGATGGTCATTCAAAATACAACATAAGTCAGCTGTATGCGTAAGAGAGATTGTATAACATTATGTCCTTTATAAACTTTACAAAATTATCGCTCTAACTTTCATAGTCTCATCACTCGATCAAACCACCAATACCAAGATTATGTGTCATTATTAACATGGAATTTTAATTGTGAAAGACAGTCAAAACAGCTTCTTGTATTGATTTGATTTCACTTTAAATAAACTTATTATTACTACAAAAATAATAATTAAACATGATAATTTCACCTTAATCAATTCCTAAAGAAATTAAGATGGGTGTTTAGTTCAATGTTATCTAAATATTTGTGTTATTTAGATGTTAATATTATTTAAATATCTATGTTATCACAAAATCATTATTGTTTGTTTGATTTAATGCTATTATATTAAAAAAAAAGGGATAATTACCTACATGCCACATAATTTAGTTTTATTTATGCCTTACTCATCTATTCTTAGTTAATTACGCTATGCACACTCAAAACATTATAAAATCTTACATACACACATTTTAATTTATTTTTATTATGATGAGTAATCATAATTTTTTAATAACCTGACTATAATTATATTACAAAAAATCTGAGCCGTTCATCATATTATTTTAAGAATATTTAAATATATTTTGAATAAAAATCCTAAAAACTTAATGTTTAGGTGACGGTAAAGGAATGAGACATCCGCGACGTGAATTGATTTTAGGACAAATCAACACTTCAGTGTAGTATATATTGAGGAAGAGAAAAATATGTACCATTAAGAGTAAAAAATATAATTTTAATGATTTACTAACAGAATATTATTTTTCAAATAGATTTTGATTAAGTTTTAACTCAAATGTGTGTATGTAAGATTTTGTAATGTTTTGAGTGTGCATAGCGTAATTAGCTAAGAATGGATGGGTAAGACATAAATAAAACTAAATTGTGTGGCATGTAGGTAATTATCCGTAAAAAAAATGTTATACAACTATAGCAACCCCATAACTAACTCCCAAAACTGCTACTTCTATGGAGAAATGCATAGGAAAATGGTCTCCATATTAGCATTAGGTTCATGCACTCACAAACTGTTGATAGCAAAAATTAGAATGGATAGCACAAATAGCTAGGATAAATAAGAAGGACCAAGGCTTGTGCTTGGAGATTACTTGTCTCTATTATGTGTGGCAAGCCCGGAATGCAAAAGTACATAATAGGCAATTAATGAGCCCCTCATCTGTCATCACCATGGCTCTCACAACCAACCAACTAAACCTTAATACTCCTGAGAGCTATTGGAGCCCATCTACCCCACATGGGCTGTGTGTTGCCACTAAAGATAAATTGGTTCCCCCCTTCCTCCCGGGTGGATCAAGGAGAATGTTGATGGGGCTGTTAAGAGCAATGGAAGAGGAGCAGGGTATATAATTTGAGATTATGAAGGATACTCAATTATTAGAATTGCAGGTGGCACAAAGCTATGCACTTAGAACCCAACACTGCAGAAAAGTGGGCAGCAACAAAAGGCATAAACGCAACAACAAAGTGGGCAATGACATTACTATTGGGCGGACGGGATTTGGATAGAGGGCGACTCTGCAATCACTATTGCGGACCTTCACCGGACAGCCAGAGGGCACCCTCCCGACAAGACCATGGCCCAGATCGCCAATCTTTTTTGCGCCTTTAAGGCGTACAAGATATCTCATGTATACAGAGCCGCTAATAGAGCGGCAGATTTTGTAGCTTCCTTTTCTTGTTTAGATGATTTAGAGTGGCGTAGGGGCATGTCCCTCCCACTCGATTTTTGTTCGATTCTTGACGAGGATCTAACTTTTTGTACCTGATGTATCTTTTTTTACTGTTATAGTATTATAGGCTACGGCCGAATTTCAAAAAAAAAAGTGGGCAATGACATTCAATGGCGCGCATATGAATTGAAAGTGACTCTATGCAAACAATAAATACTATCAAGATACAATTAAGTGCTAACAATTGAATTCTAAAAGTTGTAAGGGAGTCCTTAATCGATGACACTATTAAAGACTTGTGGATAGTTAAAGAGCAACTTATCTTCTTTGTACCTAGAACTGTAAATGTTATGTTATGAGTGATTACTTAGAGGAACTAGCAACCCTTAGTTCTTTTGTGTGGGAAGGGGATTCTACCCTTAACCCCAATCTTGAATGCTTTTAAAGTGATTGCTTTTAATGCAATGGCCTAGGCCACTTCCATTAAAAAAAAAAAAAACTAACTCCCAAATGTTATAGGACTATTAGATATTTGCTTTTTAGCCAATACCTAAAGATCTTAAACCTTTCAGAGCTAATTGTGGAGGCTATATAGTATATATATGTGTGTGTGTGACTTTATTTTATATTAAAAGATGATAATAGAAAATTTAACTACACCTATATTGTAATTAAAATGACATCTAAATATCGCCTAATTTTATTTGAAATACAGACTTGGCTATCGTATTAAGAAGCAAAGAGTAAACTATTCCCTAAGTCCCTAAAGTTGATAAAGTACTTCAAACTAGTCCATAAATTTTAAATTATCTTTCACATAGGCACCTAAGGTTAATACTATGCTACAAACTGATTAATAAATTTTAAAATCTTTCATGCAAGTCCTTAAAGTTGATAGATTGATTTCAACTAATCCCTAAGGAGGCAAAATCTAAGGGATCGGTTTAAAGTACCCTATCAACCTCAAAGGCTTGGTGTGAGATTTCAAAATTTATTGATTTATTTGAAGTGCTCTATTAATCTCAGATACCTATGTAAAAGATTTTAAAATTTATGAAACAATTTAAGATTTTCTATCAAACTTAGGGACCTAGAAGTAATTCACTTAAAAGTAAAAGCAAGCACATCAATGAATACAAGAAGTGCTATCACCTTGTGGGGTATTGGAAACTCATTTGAGTATAAGACATTCTCTATCCCAAATGAGAACCTCAAAAAAGGCAAGAGATCACTTCATTGGGGTCTTCGTACACGTGTAACTCTATGATATCTATATGTATATGTGTGTGTTTGTCCAAAACATATATAAATGAGAAATCAAATCTAAGGGATTTCTTTTCTTGGTAGCTAGCTAAGATAGTTGGATTTAGTTACCCAAATTTTGATTTTCATCTAGATGTTGTTTCAGAAAAGTAATCTTCTAATTCTTTTCCAATGTTATCTAGACTATAGTCAAAATAAATAAATAATTTTCCTAAATAACATAACATATATGTAATAAAAAACTAAATCAAATTAACACCCCCAAATGTATTGTGGATCATATTTATACATATAAATAAATCATTAAAAAAATTGAAATTTACATTCATAATACATAAAATTATCTTATTTAGTTATTAATTAGACACCCAAAATATAAATATTATACTAAACATACCTTAAACATATTAATATTACTCGCTCCATACTATAGTTTTTATGAAGTGATGATCTTAAAATTTTAAATTATGTAATTGAGAGGTTATATTTTTATTCTATGAAACGATGTTGCCTTTTCAATTATGCATGAAATATTATGTTAATGCTATGTATTAAATTACTGAAATAATATTACGTAGTAATATTTCTATGTTATTGAGTAATATTAAACATCTATTTCTTATATGTAAATATTTATATGAATAAATTAATCATAATTGATGACTAATCTAACTATAATTAATTAAATCGAGTCACACGCACAACAGATAATAAATGAAGATCGTAATGTGAAGTGGATAATATTAATATAATTAGATGTTTTTGAAACAATGTTTATGTTCTGATCAGTACTGTCTAATAAGTAAATAATATAGTTTTATGTGTCATATAAGTAAACCTCACTTAAAAATATAAAGTAATAGCAGTACCATGTAAATTACATTGAAGTTCTTCCTAAATGTTGTTATTGCAATGGCACTAATAGAAGTAATGTATTAGCTCAAAACTTTTGCCAAAGCAACTACATAACTAATGAATTGTGTGAATGCCATTTTCAGTACTGAATCTTGTGGTGAAAGAGTAAACTTGCAAGCCACGTTATTAAACTCTTATGACCTAAAGCTGAAGTAGTAGGCTTAGCGTCTATACATTAAAAAGTAGTAAAACATAGTAAAATATGGTATGCATCATGAAGAAAACAAAAAGATAGTGCAAAATAATGATGAAAAATAGTAAAACATAGTAAAATATGGTATGCCTCATGAAGAAAACAAAAAGATAGTGCAAAAAATAGTAAAACATAGTAAAATATGGTATGTATCATGAAGAAAACAAAAAGATAGTTCAAAATAATGAAGTATTAGATTGCCTAAAGATGGTGTAAAGAAAATAAATGTAGCTGCAGAACGTGGAACAAGAGAAAAAATACAAAACTATCAGGATCTGTTTGTTTGTAAGCTCTATTTTTAATAAGATTAAAATTAAACTTAGATAGAGATACTTTTTTATTGAAAATTATGAATAATATGAAACAAAATTAGTTTATGTTGAGATTTGAGAGAGATATAACATAAGTTAGTTATTATTTTTTTTTTTGAAAATTCGGCCGTAGCCCTATAATACATAAACAGTAAAAAAAAGATACATCAGGTACAAAAAGATAGATCCTCATCAAGAATCGAACAAAAATACCGAGTGGGAGGGACATGCCCCTACGCCACTCTAAATGCATCTAAACAAGAAAAAGAAAGCTACAAAAATCTGCCGCTTTATTAGCGGCTCTGTATACAATGAGATTTCTTGTACGGCTTAAAAGAGCCAAAAAAGATTGGCGATCTGGGCCATGGTCTTGTCGGGAGGGTGCCCTCTAAGTTAGTTAGTTATTATTTTGGTAATGTGTAGAATGTAAAATAAAATTAATTTTTACTATTAAATTTTATCTGTGATGTGATATGCCTATTTAAAATTAAATCGGATTAATTTTGAACTACCAAACAAACAAGGGCTCAAGGTTTGCATCAAAACGGGATTGTGTCCTTGAGCAGTGACACATTGATGTTCATAGTAGAGTATATAATTAGATCCTAAAATAAGATTTGCATAGCAACACGTACATATTTCGGGCTCAGTAAAAAGGCGAACCATGTGAGATAGACATACCCATGATACACATGCATGTAGTATGTTACATATTGGTTAAATGTATATCATGAATGTAATTAATGGTATTATAAATTATTGATAGAAATTTTATGTATTAAATATCTGGTGACCATTAAACAATTCTATATTAATTTGCTTTGTGAAGTACATTAAATTCGGCATTTTCATTTCGTCTATTCTTATACTAAAAGTACTTGAGGACACTAGGGCCCAAAAATCAAGAAATTTGAGTCCAATATCATGTTGAATCTATGTTAAAAAATTGATCTAAAAACTTAGCCTTGTAAATTATGATTAATAAATAATTTATTTTTCTTTTTGAACACGGAATAATATATTTTTTCAGTTAAGATAAGCATTAGCATGACTTCAATTGTGGGGTTAATTGCCTTGAAATTGAAGCAAATATGTTGTTATAATATGCAAATGATGCAAGAGTTAAATATTCATAAAAATTTAATAACAAGGATAGAATTTCATATATACCTCATCACTACAATGAGCAAATCAAACTATAATATTTTTTAAATAAAGTATGTGAACAAATTAAACCTAATAAAGCATATACATGATATAAACATATGATTAATTCAGAATGATTATTCAATTTTGCTCTAAAATACATGAAAATTTCAATGTATTTTGATAAGCCAAACATCGACAAATTATTACTTTAGGGCTCGTTTGGCCTACGAGCATCTTTTTCAGCCCAACAAAAATTTTAACTATTAAAATTAAATTTATTTTACATCTAACACAAATATAAACATTAGAATTAACTTTATTTTATATTTTATACACTTCTTAATATTAAACTAAAATTTTTTTTTATTAAAAATTTAATCTTTGAACTAAACTAGGCCTAGAATCAATTAATAATGCCCCTCTTTGAAACCTCACTGTTCTACATTGTTTTATACAATTATATTGTATAAAATCAGATAAAAATATTAAAAATATAAAATAATTTATTTGAATGTCAAGTCAAATTAAAGACCATAAAAGACATTCCAACAAGGAGACACTATTATTTAATATCAGGTCAAAATCATCAAATCCAGATCTTATTACTGCACGAATTTCAAGATCTGACTTTTGATTGGACCTATTTTGACTACTTTCTATGAATAAAAATATTAAAAAAAAAACTATAAAACAAAATAATACTGATATATATTTGATTATGAATATGTTAATAAAAAAAATATAAAAATAAAATAAAATTCCCCGATAAAGGGGCTTCTGCCTCCTATTCCGCACCTCAGCCATCTATTTACCTTAGCCTACTTGAGATCCGATTGGCTCCCTCTGCCACGCTGGCACGCGATCCCACGACATGATTGGTCAGTCCTCCCTTAATCCCCACGCCAGCCACGTGTCAGTAGCGGTGACTTTACCCGCGGTGCAATCACCTTCTTCCTCAATCCCTGTCGCTGCCCCCTTTTGCCCGCCTCGATTCTCTCTCCTTCGCCGTTGTATACTCCCCATGCAAGTATGCAGACTTCGTACACAGTACGCTCGCCGGATTGGCTCGTAACGCCACCGCCTTTTCTCTCTCCTCCCTCCCTGTGACCCGTCCGATGATTACCTTTCAGGCAACTTGCTCTCATGGCGGAAAGATGATAGATTTTAGGATTAGGGTTTGTGGAGAAAAAGCAAGAAGGTGGCTGTACCAGTGTCAGAGGCACAGGAACCGGAGAAATCGCTTCACCCCCTCGCTCCCCAAGATTCGTGATCGGTGGGTGCGCGTCACCAACGATGGGAGGGCCAAGCAAACAAAAACCCTAATTTTTGAACGAAAACCCTAATTAGGGTTGGAGTTATCAGCTCTTTCGGATGACGTTTAGAGAGAGAAAGTCTTAGATCCGAAATTGGAGGGATGGCCTCTTCTCTTTCAAGCCAACCGAAATCCTAAATCCCCACTTTTCCAATCACAGAGAGGCAACGGCTCGGCAATGGCAGATCCTTGCTTCCTCTCATCAAAGAAATAACAGAGAAGACGGAGAGAGAAGGAAGTGGGAGAAAGAAAGAAAGGAAATCCATGGCAGAAGAGGACTGCTACAACGGGAAGCAAATATTAACTTGGCAGAAATAAATCTATCCAAGCTCCCCCCAACCCCCAGCGTTGAGAAACCAAGGAGGAAATGGACCCCTTTTATTGCATAAAAAGGGTAAAAATGCCTCCTTTCTGTTCTGTGATCTCCTCTCTTGTTTTCATCTTCTAAGGAGATTTGAGTACTATATATGGATTTCTCATTTTGATCTCCTTGGCATACAGAAATCAAGCAAAGGATAGATAGGAAAGATTAGCTGGCCGGAGACCTATTTTGATGAAACTTTGAAGCTTAAATCTAACACAAATCTGCTTATGAAGAAGAAAAAGGAAGAAGGAGATTGGTGTTAAACCTATGGTTGGCGTATTCGTAGAGGCGGCCACGGCTTGAGAAGATGATGAGAGCTATCTCAGCATCGCAGAGGACGGAGAGCTCATATGCCTTCTTGAGGAGGCCATTGCGGCGCTTGCAGAAGGTCACCTGCCTGTTGGTCGTGTTCTCTATCCTCTTGATCTCCACCCTCCCTCTACCCATCTTCTCCTTGGGCTCCAGCGTGATAGACTCTGTGTTACCTAAAAGATCAATGAATAAAGCTTCAAAAAAACTAACATGCTTAGATCAAAAATCAGAATGTTACGCAATTCATATACTTCCTCTCTTCGTTTTTCTCCGCTGGCTGAGAGGAATATGGTTGTTTGTAGAGAAGAGAACCAGTTACCAGAACTTTTCTCCTCTAGATCAGAAGAAGCACGTCTGGTTATTGGACTTTGAGAAAGGGGAGAAGGGGGAAAGGGATTATTAATGGGGTTTGAATGCGACGTGCTGCTGATAATGCACTCAAACTAATATACTGTGGGGAAGAAAACAAAAGGAAGGGGGTGGGGAGGGGAGAAACTCCATTGTCCTTTAATTTGCCTTCCTTCCCTTGGGTCTTTGTCTTCTGTTCCTTGCTTTTTTTCAAGATTTAGCCTCCTAATTCCATTACTAGAGCAAGCCCACAACCAATCACCTGAAACTTCCTCTATGGCTCTCATGGCCCTCATAGATCCTTAATTGTCTTCATATGACACAAGAAAGTATGGCTCCCATGTGACTGCCCCCCACCTCATTTATTCAATGACCAAATGCTTAATTTGTTACAAGGTTCCCAATTATCACAACTTGATTCCCATGCCGTCAAAAATTTAGGCTAAAATCTATTGAATTCACATCAGAAGAAAACTTGTGACTTCGAGTTGCGTCTAGCTCGCCCAAAAAGTAGAGGCAGTAAGAGAAATTCCTCTATCGATAAAGCAGTATGAGTTAGCTCAAATTAAGTGCTTAGAACAATTAACAACTTGCCTCAAATTAAATTAGATGGATGGGGATTGCTACATTGATTAATTTCTCTTTTTTTGTTCAATAATTAATATGTCAAGTCATGATTTTAGTCATCTTCTCCTTTTCACCATATATAATAGTCATAAGTCATAACATTCTCACATTTATGTATAGAAGATAAATAAACAATATATACCACTAAATCATTATCTTCTCCTCTACAATTATGATCATGTTTACCATCTTTTCGGCATAATCATTTTTAATATACTGAGCATCTATAAATTAAATAAAATATCAGATTATTATTAGGCCAAAATCTAAGCTTTTAGGTTAGTTAGTAACTAAAGATTTAACATAATATCAAGGTCAAAGTTCTCAAATTCAAACTCTTGTGACCCAAGTATCTATCTATAGGATAAGGATAAAAGAGTATCTATGTTGAACTTCACATGCACGTCGCAAATTTTTTCAATAAAAGGAAAAAAAGAAATTAAAATATATTTTTGGCCTGACAGTGATAGTAATTATCAACTTCAAATTTTTTGAATCAAATTTTTGCTGATTCCAAGCTGATGCTAATAGTAGTGCATGATTAGCATTGGAAAGATTATCTGCACTGCCAAATTTAGCAATGACTTTCTTCTCGATTCTAAGTTAATGCTGATCATATCAGTGTTAGGTTTTGAAAATGTTGACCGTCGCTGATGCTGATAAGTAAAAATATTGTAGTACATGTTGCCATCCAGGCAAATATTCTTACATGTGAGGCATGTTAGAATATAGAAATATTCTTCGGCCATAACTTAAAAGTTTGAACTTTTGGGTCTACTGGTAACTTGAAATTTAACATGTATATTCACTGTGCTATTATTATGAATATCTTGTTACTTAATTATAAACATTTATATATCCTCCTTTTTTTCTTTAAACTGGTTATTTATATCCTAGCTATCAGTATACATATAGAATACTTTCATATTCTCATTTAATTCAACCAATCATTCTGCATAATCCCGTGATTAACATCCTCCTCCGTTGTCATCCTTTTGGGCATGAGCTAAAATTACTTGACCACTATGGGGTGGGGGGGTGGGGGGGTTGTGCGGGATCACTATGGCAATCTCCTACTAGCCACTGACTACAAGCTCTACACTCATGCCACTCCTACAGCAGAAGCGACGGGAGCCCTTACTGCGATGACAGCCGCCCAGGAGTGGGCGGATACGACGGACGGGATTTAGATAGAGGGCGACTCTGCCATCACTATATTGCGGACCTTCACCGGACAGCCAGAGGACACCCTCACGACAAGACCATGGCCCAGATCGCCAACAATTTTTGCGCCTTTAAGGCGTACAAGATATCTCATGTATACAGAGCCGCTAATAGAGCGACAGATTTTGTAGCTTCCTTTTTCTTGTTTAGATGATTTAGAGTGGCGTAGGGGCATGTCCCTCCCACTCGATTTTTGTGCGATTCTTGACGAGGATCGAACTTTTTGTACCAGATGTACCTTTTTTTACTGTGATAGTATTATAGGCTACGGCCGAACTTCAAAAAAAATAAAATTACTTGACCAGTTTCAACAAATGAATTCGCGATGTCACCGTCAGAAACCCGCCATCTCTCCAATTCAATAGGTTTGGCCAGCCTTGAAAAATCATTGTATACAATGCCAACCTCCCCCTCCTATGGGACCATCACAAGCCTCTCCTTAGTTTCTTTCTCTTGTTGTTTAGTGTGCTGTTGCTTTCATTCTAGTTACCATGGATGAAACCACAATTAGTACATGTGTAATTAATCAGTTACCTTCTTAGAGTGATTACTCTCTCTCTCTCTCTCTCTCTCTCTCTCTCTCCAAGATATAGAAAGTTTTTGAGCAACAACTAGATCATCTCATTTAATACCATAAAATTAACTTGCTTGGCTCATCATACATATATCCAAATAGATTTAATTTCATCACAAGAGGAAGATCTTTGGAAGTTTGAGAAGCATGTGCTGGATTCAACTTTACCATGCATTCTTCATCAAGAAGTCCAATGCAAACAAACAAATCTCTTCTCAATGCCAAACCCTGCATTGGCTAAGCCCAATATCTTGGCATAAGTGCTTGGTTTCATCTATTTTAGAAACACTCATGGCCAGAATTGATCAATTGATTTGACTTGGAATAGTGGGAGTCTCTCTATGTTAAGCAACCTTCTTGTGAAGTTTCAAAGATAAATATTTCAAAGATCTTAATACATAGGTATATTAATTCCCAAATATATATATATATGGACTATGAAACCAAATATATGTATGTGTTTCTTAATTTTCATTCATTTTAGTAGAAAGTTTAATTATTGTATTTCTTTTATTCATTGTATGAGCTTGATGAATGATGGGATGTCCAATGGTCATATTTGGTGCTAATTGCCACATTTTGGTGTCAGTGGTTTCGATGAACCATCTTTTTCAACGATAGACTTTAAGGGATGTATTTATATATATAACAATTTTTTCTTTGAATCTTCAAGAAAAGAAAAGACAGAAACCTCCTCTTAGAGCTTTAAGAAGAACAAACAAACCTTCGTAGACAACAAAAAAAAATAAGTGGAAATGCGTAAGAATTTAGCGGACAAAATCATCAGGGCAGTAGATTTTTATTTGGAAACTAAAGTCTTGTTTGACATAAGGGCTAAAATAATACTAGTTTAAATAATAATAATAATAAATAATAAAAATATTAACTTTATTTTATATCCTAGATCAAAATATTTGAATATTTTTTATATTAGAATTTATATAGAATAATTAAAAAAATTTATTTATTTATTATTATTACTATTTTTTAAATTAGTACCATTAATTTTAGTTCTTACACTAAACAGGGACTAAGTATCTGAGGGGCCACAATGCCAAGCTTAATTGGCAATCGATTTAAAATTTAGTATGTACAAGAGATCAGAGATTACATAGAATGAGAAGGCTAGAGAAGAGAGAGAGAGAGGAAGTTATAATTCTCGAGTACTTGCCTATAAAGCCCAGTTTTGCGCGAGGACTAAAATGGTACTAATTTAAATAATAATAATAATAATAATGATAAATTTTTTAATCATTCTACACATATTCTAATATAAAAAAATATTATTTTACTTCACATACTCAATAATTTTTAATAAAAATATCAACTTTATTTCACATCCTAGACTAAAATACTTGAAAAAGTATTTTAGTCTAGGATGTGAAATAAAGTTGATATTTTATTGAAACTTATTGAGTATGTGAAGTAAAATAATATTTTTTATATTAGAATATATTTAGAATAATTTAAAAAATTTATTTATCATTATTATTGTTATTTTTTAAACTAGTATCATCTTGGTTCTGATTTTAGTTCTCGCGCCAAACAGTGCTTGGATTTACACCACTGCCATCAACCTTGGTGCCATCCTTCACTATGCTATTATAGTAGAAAATTAAGGTGGCTCTACTTTGGAGATAGTGAAATATAATTAAGCACCTTCTTTTTTTAAAATTAAAGTTAAGCATCCTCCTTTATTGATATTATCATCACCCATGGCCAAGAACAACTAAGCCTTTATCTTACTAGGTGAAGTAAGCTGTATGAATTATTATTTATTTTTATCACCCATGGCCATTACTAGGGCTGGTTTTATCATTAGATACCAAGAGCGTTAATCCTCACAACTATAAACCTTAAATCCTAAACCCTAAACTCTAAACCAAATCATTGAAAAGTGGGCTGCACGGATTGGCTAGATCAGAATTAGTGGCAAGCAAGGCAAATAAGGATACAAAGACTTCTATGAGTTGAAAGAGATTGATCTCTGGAGGTACTACAACAAATCCAACAAAGGTTTCGACCAGCCATACAACAAAACAACTGAGGATATTTCGATCGTATGCTACAATGAATTGTTTTTCTCATTACATATTTTCACGAGTGAATCCTGTCTCTTATATCTAGAGATGTAAATATTGTTTTTGACTTTTTACATATTTTGCTATGGTAGAAAATTTTTGCTAGGATACATCTCTTCCTTCAATTTTTACAATATTTTTAACAAGGATGTGACCTCATGTATCTTTTATACTTGCTTTATTTTAGTGCTAGTAACTCAGCCTAACTTAAAAAAAAATCAAAGTTAGACCCATGTAATCTTATATAACTACCAATCAAATTATATATTTAATAATTTTCTAAAGAATTCATTTAATTGAAATCCTAAGGTGTGTGTGTCTCTCTCTATATAAAAGTAACTTCTTCAACTTATAAATAATTTTTGAAGAATACTTTCTTTGTTGAAGAGTACCATTCTTCAATGCCATCCTAATCGAAGAATGCCCATGCATCTTTGACAAGGGGTCTTCTTCTTTGTCTTTGCTTTCACGCGAGTAACCATCCAAATTAAGACTACTTCCTTCGAGAATAACTCTGTTCAAAGAACTTCGAAGAAAACCTTCAGCTTTCTCCACGAGCCTTCATCTTGAGCATCTTCCACTTATCTTATTCTGCACTCTTGATCAAAAAATTTCAAATAGTCGAACACCACACTCCTTAATTTAGCTCGGAACATAAGGAGAGAGATCGGCAAAATTAAGTGTTTTATAAATTTATTTTAAGCATTTTAAATATTTTTAAGCTTATCTTAAATTTTCCAAGATCTTAAAATTAATGCATGAATCCAAAATTAATAGATGAGTTTAGTTTTCTTTTAGCATCATTTGAAAGCCTAAACTTGTTAAGTATTGCCATAAAAAAAGGTAAAATGTTTTAAATTTTATCAGTTTGTGTGATCAGTTCCAAAAAGGTTACAAAAAGTTGAATTTCTTTTCCATAATGATCAACATATATAATAAAAAAAAAATATGAATGCATTGAGAAACCACATAGAAATGAGACTTTTCTCAATTGATTCAAGTAATTATCAGATGATGTTGTTCCATGTGGCTACTCCCGCACAATGACCTAAAGAGAATCGGTTCATATAAAGCATTAGTACAAAAATTTTGAGCGTAACTCTTCTCGAGCATCCATGACGAACAAATAGCTTCCTTCTTCAGCTTAAGGGAATTTTTTCTCCAAAAAAAAAACACAATCTTCAAAAAAACAAATTTATCAAAGAATACTTTTCACTGATCTATTTGTCAATTTCGTTAAAGAACAACACCTTTCTTTGATAATATTTCTTCAAATTTGTCTGCATATCCTAACATCTTGAGGTATTGTTATTTGAAAATAGTTTTTTTTTACTAAAAAAGTGGTCCTGCCCTTTATATTAACTAGCACTGACAAGAAGTACAAAAGTACATCAAGTTACATCTTCTTTGAAGATGATGCAAAAATCTATGGTGAGAGTCATATATACCTCATTCCTAACAAAAGTCTCATGAAATACATAGCAAAATGCGTCAAATTTTTTTTTTTCAAGACACTTCTTATAACAAAATACTCATCGAGCATTGAGATGCTAAGTACGTACGTATATGTGCATGCCATTTCAATCAAGCAAACAACAAGTGAAATCGACAAATCTCAAGGTCCTAGATGCACCGAAGAAAGATATCATTCAAGACCAGAATCTCAAGGACCATGACGCAATTATATATCCTATAAATAAATAGTAATTAGCAAAAACACAAGTGACAATGTTGTTATGTATCATTATAAATCTTAATAGAACGGACACCAATAATGAAGAGCAAAAACCAACTAATCATGATGTATTCTTTTATATATATATATATATATATATATATATATATATATATCATTCATATAATGTAAAATTTCATTTATAAATTATTCAAATATTATTATTATTATTATTAATTAAAAACATCAAATTCACATTAATTAGATGATATATGCTTGTTCTAGCTATTGGCCCTAGTGGGGAAGCTAGTAGTTATTGAGGCTTCCAAATAGGTGCTTGAGAATTAATGTTTGCTTCTTTTCTAAAATGAAGTGCTTGGCTTTTATGAGCTATGAGATTTAATTCTTTTATTCCACTCTAGTGAGTGGCATTCCATATTTGGCAAAAGTAGGTGCAACAATCTATAAGCAGTGTGAGCTGTCAATACCATAATTGGTGGGCTCCACTTCCACATTTTGTTTTGTGAAAAAAAAAATATTGCATATTTTTCTTTTTTTTATGGGTAAATTACACCAAGGTTCCTGAGTTTAAGGCTTAATAACATACAAGTTTAGGTTTTTAAAATTTGACATTGGGGTCCCTGAGTTTTAATAAATTAACATATGGGTCATTTTTATATTTTTATTATTAATTTTTTTAAAAATTACCATTATACTCCTTCTCTTCTCCTAAAATCTGAGAGAGAGAGGGAGGGGTATAATGATAATTTTTAAAAAAAATTAATAATAAAAATAAAAAAAGATTCATTTGATAATTTATTAAAACTCAATGACCCCGATGTTATAACATGGACCTGTGCGTTATTAAACCTTAAACTCAGGGACTTGGGTATAATTTATTCTTTTTTATTGGGATAATTACCTACATGCCACACCATTTAGTTTTATTTATGCGTTGGCCATCTATTCTTAGTTAATTACTCTATGCACACTCAAAATATTACAAAATCTTACATACACACACTTAAGTTAAAACTTAGTCAAAATCTATTTGAAAAAAAATATTTCGTTCGTAAATCATTAAAATTATATTTTTATTCTTAATAGTATATATATTTTTCCTTCCTTAATGTTACACTAAAGCACCGATCTGTCCTAAAATTAATTCACGTTGCGGATGTCTCCTTCCCTTTTTCATAATTACTCATTATAATAAAAACAAGTTAAAGTATGTGTATATAAGATTTTGTAATATTTTGAGTGTGCATAGCGTAATTAACTAAGAATGAATAGGTAATGCATAAATAAAACTAAATGGTCTGAAATATAGGTAATTATTCTTTTTTTGTTTATTCTATATTGCAAAGTTATTCATGAAATTTTTAGTTTTAAAATATATAATCCAAGTGCATATAAAAAATATTGTAATTCCATCGGGTCTCTAGGTACACCCGTGATTCACAAAGGCCCGCAAAAATAAAAACATATCATATGTGTTCCTCTTATTCAAATTTTCTTTTTCACGTGGGTTCTATTAGACAAATTTCTTTTAAGATTAATTGCTAAGCTACTATTTTAAAAATTATAAATATATATTTAAATATTAAAAATTATTATTTTAGGATAGGATATATATGAAAAGGGGAAGGAAAAGCTATGGTTATCTTAAATATGATTTTGAAAATTTTTATTAATTTTTAAATGTTTTTAAAATAATATCTTAATGGTCAAACTAATTAACAAAATTTGTAAAAAATGATTTGAACTATCAAAACTTAGATAGCGCGCTTTAGTTTTTGTGAACGCGTATAAAATTACGCCAAAAAAAAAATATTTCAATAAAAACTATATGGGAACAAATTAATAGTATAACAATATAAATAAATAGTTAATCTAACAGTAATTGAATGATTTAGGGAGAAAACAAAGTTTTAATCACAATAGTTGATATCATAATTAAAATAACTAATTATTGATTTTGAATCAATTTATCACCTCTCTTAATCATTCATTTTTAACAACTAAATTCATATTTGAGTTTGAATTTTTTTACCTAATGTTCTTTGAATATTAATGAGTGCTAAATTAATGTTTTTTTAAACTCAAATTTAATGACAATTTTCTTTTGATAATATGTAGTGAGTCATGAGTTATAATTTGGGTTGACATTCAAGTATGAAGAATTAATTAAATATTTTGTAATTTGGCCTAAAAATTGAATAAAGTTAAGCATAATCATAGTATTTCATAGTTAAATTTAATTTATATTTTTTATAATTTAATTGATACAATACTAAATATGTTGAAGTATTAGTTTTTTCAAAAACTTTTTCTATTTATTATTTTATTTTTAGAGAGATTTATTTTTAAAAAATAATTTTTAATAATTCAGATTATATTCTTGATAATTTTTTAGTCATAACTCATAAATATTTTAATTATTAGCAAAGCAAAATCTTAGTTATTGACAATCAAATATTAAAGTTATATGAGAAATGATGTCATTTATTCTGAGCTTGTGTGATGCTCAGGATTAATTCTTTAAAGTTACATCTACTTGACATTAATTGTGTTCTTAAAATATTTTATATCTAAATATTCATGTTACGAAAATATTAATGTAATTAATTATCTGGATCAAATTAATGCTATTATATATTGGGATAATTACCCACATGCCACACAATTTAGTCTTATTTATGCTTTACCTATCCATTCTTAGTCAATTACGCTATGCATATTCAAAACATTACAAAATCTTACATACACACATTTTAGTTAAAACTTAATTAAAATCTATTTAAAAAAATATTATGTTAGTAAATCATTAAAATTATATTTTTACTCTTAATAATATATATTTTTCTCTTCCTCAATACTACACTAAAGCGCTGATTTATTCTAAAATCAATTTACGTCACGGATGACTCCTTCTTCTGCCACCACCTAAACATTAAGGTTTTAAGATTTTTACTCAAAATATATTTAAATATTCTTAAAATAATATGATGAATGGCTCAGATTTTTTGTAATCTAACTATAATTAGATTATTAAAAAATTATGATTACTCATTATAATAAAAATAAGTTAAAATGTGTGTATGTAAGATTTTATAATGTTTTGAGTGTGTATAGCGTAATTAACTAAGAATGAATGGGTAAGACATAAATAAAACTAAATTGTGTGGCATGTAGTTAATTATCTCAAAAAGTTATGGACCATAACGTCATTAGTGCACAGTTTATGTACTATATTATAATTTGGTCCTTTCTGATATTTACCATCTAAAATCACCCATAAAATATTAAATGCTTGATCTGTGTTAAAGCTAAAAACTTTGTAAAAAGTAAAAAATTATTAAAAAATAAGAAATTGGGTGAATTATAACTGTGTGTTTAAAAAGATTAGAAATTTTAAATGATTTTTTTTATTCTCAGAAATTTTTAAATGTTGAATTTCTTTGAGTGACGTCATTTTCTCAGTTTATGTAGCGTGTATATATCTTAAAAAACAAAAGTGTTATTTTTTAATAGACAATTTAATATAAATGTGATTTTATTTATATAACTCTGTCAAAAATATTAATGTCTAACTATCCAGATCTTTAATAGTATATATTTACTATAAAAATTATAACTGATACTGCTACAAAATTATGATATATATATATATATAATAATAATAATAATTATAATTTCATATAAATTTTATAGTTAATATCTAATATTAAAATTTTGAAAATCAAATATAAAAAATAATTAAATTTTAGTAATATGCAAATAATTGCTCAAAAATTATATATATATAATTTGTAAGTTTTGATATTATAATTTTTTTTAAAAATTTATATTAGCAGTTGTTGCTAAAATGTTTAAACGGTGGATACATGCATGTTAAATATTTTGATCTATTTGTTTGTAAAAATTAATTTTAATAATTTTTTTTATAAATTTTAATAATTAAATTCGAGTGAAATATTTTTTTATTAAAAATTATAAATAGTATGAAATAAAATTAATTATTACTTATTAGATTAAAATATAATATAAATTAAATATTATTTTAATATATATTATATAAAATAAAATTAAGTTTTATGAATAATATATTATATTTAATTAAATTAATTTTAATTTGACTAAACAAAAATGTAATATAGTGCTCGAAAAGTCATAAATATTTAATATATCAAAATTAAAGTGACGGGTGAATTATATTCCCTGCTTGGCCAAAGCGGAGGCGAAAAAGGAAGAATATTTTTCGTTATTTAATATTTAATATTTAATTTAATTTAATAAAAATTTTATTTAAAATATAAAATATATTAAAATAAGTAAAAATACATAATTGAAATATTAATATCAATATTAGAAATATCATTAAAAAAAATTAAAATTATAAATTTGCTTCATATTATTTACAAACCTCCAGAGTCCTAAATAATTTTTTCTTTATTTTTTATAATGATAACATCGGAAAAAAAAATTCATAAATTATATTAACTTTTTAATGATAAAATTTTAGTTCTAGATAGATCTATCAATTATTTTAAACTATGAATATCTACAATAAACATTCGAGTTTGAGTCTGTCGGGATGCTATTTAAATTCATAAATTTTGATTTTGGGTCAGGTTTAATTTTAATCAATTAAAATTATTCAATTTGAAATCACTATTTAAATTAAATTGAGCTTATTTTATTTTATTTTTTAATTTAAATTACTATTCACATAATTTTTATTGAACTTATTTGTATTAATTATATAAATTATTAAAAATTGTATGATCCCAGTTAGAACCTTCTCTAATACTCCTAATCGAACAGCTCTCGTCGAACAGCCCTTCTCGAACAGCACTTCTCGAACAACTCTTGAATAAGATATCACCAGATCGTACTTTCCGTACTACTATTTCAACTCAGTATTTAAGACGGCATGGGGGTCCACTGCGTAATCGTTCTTTACAGAAATAAGTGCCAGACATGACAGACTGTACCCGTTATGTCCTCTCCTCTCTAAACTATAAATAAGGGAGAGGAGAAACTTTCAATTTTTAATTTTTAATATAATAATAGTAATATTCTATCAATATTATCATGATTAATCTTAGGGGACATTTAGTTCGTTGTTATCTTAGTGTTATGCTATGTAATCTAGATGTCATGATATTTATATGTCATATTTTGATTAATAATTTTATAATCTAATAGAAGATTATTTATTGACGTCATTAAACCAAACAATTATTTTCTCTAGATAACATAACATAACATCAAGATAATATTGAGCTAAACGCCCTTTTAGCTAAATACTAATGGTAGCAATTGGAAGTGACAATAAGCAATGTTTGTGGCTTACTGGTTGGCGAAAGGCAGTATAGCTGTGGTGAAGTAGTTATCGTGAAAATTAGTCGACAACGACAGCCAAATTATAGTAGTAAGATTTCGATAAGAGTGTTCGTAGGATGACATTGAGCTGTTAAATAAAATATTTCCTATATATTTTATTTGTTCTTAACGAATATTAGCTTAAGTAACATCAATGCAATATTTTAGGTTGTAAAATGACACTTTTATAAAATTCTTAACAGCGATTAATATATAAATATAAATATAATTTATATATATATATATAATGTACGTAAAAAGTTTAAATATATATTATTATGTAGACATCAGATAAGATTATGAATGAATCGAATTTACTTCAAATAAATTGAATTTAATATTAAAAATTAAATAAATATATATAACGTCCCTTTCCCTCGGCCGGCAAATAGAAAGGGCGGATGGACGAGGAAAATTTTATAAAGTGGAGAAATAAAAGAGAGGCCGGAAAGCGACGGCGATTTTGTGAGATCCCGGTGGTCCCCACCCGATTCGTTTGCTTTCCTTTTCGCCTATAGACTGTGGGCCCCACACAGCTGCTGGGGGTCCACTGCGTTGGACTCTTTAAATTATTTAACTCCGGCCCAGCCCGTTAGTTGATGGGCCGTTATGGGCCCGCTCACATGGGCCTGCCAGATAATTTGAGATTGATTACGACATTTAGTGAACTGGCTTTAGCATATTTTTAGAAAGGGTTAATTACCTACATGCCACACAATTTAGTTTTATTTATGCTTTACTCATCCATTCTTAATTAATTACATTATGCACATTCAAAACATTACAAAATCTTACATACACACATTTGAGTTAAAACTTAATCAAAATCTATTTGAAAAAAAATATTTTATTAGTAAATCATTAAAATTATAGTCTTCTTCCTTTGCCACCACTTAAACATTAAGATTTTAGGATTTTCACTCAAAATATATTTAAATATCCTTAAAATAATATGATGAACGACTCAAATTGTTTGTAATTTAATTATAGTTAGGTTATTAAAAAATTATGATTACTCATTATAATAGAAATAAGTTAAAATATGTGTATGTAAGATTTTATAATATTTTGAGTGTGCATAGCGTAATTAACTAAGAATGGATGGGTAAGGCATAAATAAAACTAAATTGTGTGGCATGTAGTTAATTATCCCTTTTAGAAATTGATTCTTTAAAGAATGAACTTGAATATAATCATTTTAGATTTGTTTATTAAGTGATTATAAGCTCATTGATTGGCTTGATTAATGAGTTTAATACAAGCGTGTTTAGATAGCTTTCAAGCTCGACTACAAAGCTGGATAGTAAAGTGTCGAATTTAATTGATCGAGTTAACAGTAAAGTTTGGTCAGATTAGATTAAAATCATGTTCAATATATCATCATTTCTTTTCCAAGATAATTTCATGTTTACCTCTCGATGTTTCGAAACATCAAACAAACCTTCAAATTTTTTATCATTTCAAAATGGCCTTTTAGTTAAAGAGGTGAATTTTTGACCATCTTTAATTTAATTTGATCAAACATGATAAAATCTAATAAAATAATATGAATTGTGTCTAAGTGGCGTTTAGTTTAACGTTATATTCATATTATTTTATGTTATTTAAAAAAAAATTATTTTGATGATATATATAAATAATTTTATAAAAATTATTCTTAAAAAATTAAAATTTTTCATAGCTTTTGTTGAAGTTGTAGTAAAGTTAAAATTAGAGTAATTTTTAAAAAAAAAAGTAAATTACATTTAAATTTTTAAGATAAAATCATAAGACTATACAGATTTACCTTTTCAAATTTTAATTTCTAAATCTCTAAGATATATTAATATTATTAATTAAGTTCTTAAAATTATATCAAATATTTTACATATTAGGATTGTGAGAGAGAAGCTCTAATCCCCAAATGGAGAGAGGAGAAAGATAAAGATAAAATAGTCATTCAATAAATATTAAATAATAAAAATAGAATGATGATAATAGGATAAATCATTATAGAAGAAAATCAATTTTCAATTATTCAAAATCTATTACTTTTAATTGTTGTGTCAGATTCAAAGAAGAAATAATTTTTAAAAAAAAGTCTATCTTAACATTATATTATATTATTTAAATATTATTTTTATTTAAAATAATTATCTAAATATGTTATTAAATTAAATAATAAAATTTTCTAGACGATATAATATAACATCAAAATAATATTAAATTAAACACTCCTTAAATATATCTAATAGTGTTCATTAAATTCATTTAATAATAGTAATAATAAAATCTACATACTATAAAACATAATTTAAATAACACTTTTTGAATTAATTAATTAATCATTAATACGTAACATATTCATCCATTTAGATTCTATGTTTATGTATAAAAAAAAACTACTGAGTCTAATAATCTAGTCACGTCTTCGAGATTTAATGATAAATATTATGTAACTATAAATTTATACATGCTAACTATAAATTTAAATTTAATATTTTTAATTAGATATAAATTGAAAATGTCAAATATAAAGTCGACTTAATATATTTAAATTTATTATGTATTTATTTTTCAGTTAGGTATGACCTAAATGTGGTGGGTATGACTCAAATGTGTGGGTTGACCCGTACCTAATATATTTTGACCCAATCTAATATGTATTAGTCGATAAGTGCATGTTTAAGCCTATAAATAACGTATATAAGCATATATTTATTAGATTTAGGTCTATACATGAGCAGTAATTACCTAACGATAAATATTAACATTATTAAAATTGCTTAGGGCTATAATGCACGTAGTGCATTGTTATTAGATTTTAAAAATTTGACGTGGTGGAGTAGCACTTTTATATGAAAATAAAAATTATTTAAACTTGCTCGCATTTTGTTGGATTTGAAATTAATTTGATTTTTTATTAACTTAAATTTACTTACTCAAAAAATAATTTATTATAGTCAATTTAATATATGTATAAACATATTTATTTAAAATATTTTAGAAATATATTTGAGATATTTTTTATATAAATAATGTGTTAAATAGTAATGAAGATAGATTAAATAATTTGGAATCTATAATATATATATATATATATATATATTATATATAATATATATTTTTAATATATTTATATATATGTATATTTATTATCTCAATTTAAAATTGACAAATTTTATTAGCCTTCAATCAAATTTAATTTGAAATAAAAAATTTTAATTTTGAGTTGACTTAGCCTAAATGGAGCTGTGGAACCATGTGGGTGACGTGTCATTTTGCTTCGTGTTCTAAAACCCCACCACGCCGCCGCCGCCCGCATCTCGGCTTTCTCCTCCAGCCAGGCCAAATCGCTCCTCTGCTTACTTCGCGCTTCTTCCACCGGAGAGATGGCGAGCGTGTCGGTACGTCTATGTCGGGATCTGCTTCGTAACAGCGCCCGTTTTAGCTTCAAAAGCCCTAGTTGCTTCCCTGTTGGGGGAGCGGTCTCCTCGGCCGTCCTCCCGCTTACACCGCTGAGATGTCTGTCCGAATCGGCACCTCCGCCGGCTCCAATTCGTAACTCGGACGAGATGAAGGCTGGGAGCGGCTCCGCAGGAGTCGTCAGAGTGGCTACTTCCGATAACTCACGCTCCTCTTTGAACGAAGCAGAGCTCGCTAAGTTCGCTGCCATTTCAGAGACATGGTAATATGTGTTCCTTATCCCTCATATTTGCCCAACATTTGTTCTTGCTGCTAGAGGATGTCCAGGAGGAGAAAAAACGGAAACTCCTCCTGGACCCTGGACTTGAAGGAAACAATGGAGAAAGCATAATGGAATATAAATTTGATGTGGGAAACTCAAACTCACGCATGTCAGACGGTGGACAACAAGGTTCCACTGCGTATGTGTGAAACCGGCCGGAATTCGGAAACAATTTAATATTTAATAGAAGGGTCGGAGTTTCTTTGAGTCGGCAATTTGTGTGAAAGTAAAGAAGAATAGAATAAAAGAAAGTAGATGAAGTAATTCTACGTGGGAAATTCAATTGGAAAAACCACGGTATCAGAGGATGCTTAATGGCTTGAAGGGATCATTACAATGGGAGCTCAGGATCCGCTCCCCTCCTAGGTGTGATTTACATCTATTTATATCATTTTTTCTATTGGACCTTATCGTTCCTTACAATAAATTATTGGAAATTATGATGAAATGTTGCCGACTATAATAGAGGATCTTGGTCGTAATGGCGTGTAACTGGTGATCATTGAGCGGTCGACAATTCTTCATTATTGAAGCTTCATAAAAATTTAACTTTGTGTAATAAATTCTTTGATAGGATGTTATGATCTCGTTTAATTGATTTTCTTCAATGATCCAATGAATTAGTGCTAGTCATAAATACTTTTTGTCAAATGTGGAGTTAATAAAAACTTTTGTCAAAGGAGTCCATAGGGCCATGCTTGTGTTTTTCAATTGTCAGAAATGTCCTAATCTTGTTTTGATCTTGTTTTGACCTTGTTTTGTCGTGTGTATTGTGTTGATCACTTTTGTGGTTTTGGATGCAACTTAGTGTGATTATAATGACTTTGTTTTCTTCCCCAGAGACTTTGGAGGATTCAACCTAAGTTCATCACTTATTGATAGATTTGATACAAGAAAAGAGTCACTCTCTGTGGATGAATCTCATTCTTTCTTCTTCTCTTTCTATTGCGGATGGAGGACCGGTAGCTTTTTCCATCATAGGACGACTCTAGGTGGATGATGTCCCCTAGATGCTCTGCACCATTTGCTAAACTAGCATCGTCTAATTGTTGCTTGTTAATCGTAAATTGTTTTGCATGATCTTCCAATAATCTTATTTATAAGCAACAACTAAGGAATTGAAACGTTGATAGAGCATTGACTATCACTGCTGTGCTTGTCCACATTTCCATACCTTTCTATCATTGCTGTGCTTGTCCACATTTCCATACCTTTCTATGAGATCTAATTTGTCATATCATAAGCTAAGGCCATTTGGACTTTTAAGAAACTATTCTCGTAAATTTTTTGAATAACCAACATCTTGGTTTGCAAACTTATACACTTTTAAGAACTCCTTTGAGAAATGTCTTCCTATCAATCGAGAAATTCCTTCACATCGACAAAGAAACACCTTCATGACCAAGGAACACCTCGTTGGTAGAATTCTTTTCGTTCGAGCCAAGACATCGCGAGGAACACCTTCAAGAAATGCCTTCTTCATAAAGGTGTCTCCTCCTCGAAGGTAGTTAATTGATGAATGAAAAGGAGTGAAGAGGAGTAGAAGAAGAAGAAGAATTGTAGGTTCTTTACATGCCCTCTATGAGGTGGAGTTGTATGAAGAAGAAGAAGATTCATAGGTTCTTTACAATTTAAGGAGATGGTTGCTAAGGCTACCCTCTATAAGGTGGAGTTGTGTGAAGAAGAAGAAGATTCGTAGGTTCTTTACATGCCCTCTATGAGGTGGGGTTGTATGTTTTATCAAGTCCCATAGGTATTCTTGATACGTTACAAACTTACAAGTTACCCACAAAGGCTTACCCTTGAAAACCTGTGTCAGGCTCTTTCTTTGACTCAACCCACTTATTGTATTCTTTTGGGATGCATTCCAAGTCACGGGACTCTGCTATCTCCTAGGGCATGGTCTGATCTCCTTATCACTGATCCTTATTTTGAACAAGCAAGTCTCCTTAGACTCGATTTTGGAAGTTTGTAGTTTTTTTTCTTTGCTATGAACCATTTAGCTGTGATGGCTTTTTTCCTTTTCCTCTTTATGCGTATTGACTCTTTTGTTTTGCTTTGAGTGGTTTTGATTTTTTGCTTCAGAATATTATCTTCTTCTAGAGGCCGACACCAGATTATCAATGGATGGCGGTGCCTATTCTGCTTCTTTATCTAGCATTGTTGGCTCGAACGACTTTAAGTGTGACATTGATGGTCGAACATCTCCATGTAAGTCGATAGCTCAAGTTTGTGGTCCTTTTCTCCTACCTTCTACGGGATCTAGAATGGATTATGCCTTTTAGGCTTTAGCTTCTTCCCAAAATCCTTGAGTTTGTCTTTGCTTAGATGGAGCTATCTTGGTTGTGGTGCTACTTGTAGCGTCATTTTGACCTCTCTAAGATTTATTGAACTTGGTTGTGCATGTTGTGGATTTGTTCAATGATCTTTGAATCTTCATTTGTGCACTTGGCATGAACTCCATCAAGAGGGTTTGATAGTAAATGTTCCAAACATGTCCTGAATGGTGACTTGTTGGTGGAGCCATGAATTGGTTGGTTGAAAGCGAATTAGATATAGGGGTAGGCTCTTGTTCCAAGTCTTTGGATTGCTCGAGTGATATCATCTCAGAAGATGCACCACTGTTTGGTTGACAACCTTTATCTAATTATTGGTTTGAGGATGAAGTGTTGTGCTATTATGCTTTAAGGTGGCATCCACTTCACCCAGAGTGCTTTCCAAAGGTTATTGAGGACCCTAACTTTTCTTTTGGAAAATTGACGATTGTAATCAGTAGTGTAACCACACATATTGGAAAAAGGTCACGTGGTCTCTTCACCATTGATTTTGGACTTGCACGGGATGAGCTAAATTATTTTTGAAAATCTGCCTAGAATTACTCTACTTAATTTTACTTGGAATGTTAAGGTTTCATCCCTAGCACTCACTTTCCTTGTCCCCTAACTCATTGGATTGATTTGTAAAATTCTATGTTAATCTTATGTTTTGTTACTTTTTTTTTCGCTTTTCATAGTTCATGTTAATTTCTTTTGTTATGTGATTGTGTAGCTCTTGCAAATAGTCAACATTCCCTTCTAAATTCTCATGCATTTTGTTAATCTACAATTAGGATAGCATCATTTGATATCAAAGCAAATTAATTAGGGTTTTCTATGCCCAATCAATCTTTTTTTGGCCCATTTAGTTATTCCCAGCAAACTTCAAGGTTGGTTCTGCAATTTCAAAAACTAACTTCATAATTTTTATGTTCTGTTTAGTAATTTCTACAAACTACAGGATATTTCTGCAATTAGCAAAGCTAGTTTTGCAATTACAGAATTGTCTCAGCAATTTTACAATTGTTGTCATTTTGCACGTAATTTTGACTGTTTCTGGGCACTATTCTGTAATTCTGTAGCTTATTTATCGTATGTAGGTTCTGTTTTCTCTATATTGCATCTAAGTCCAACTGAATCATTTTGTATCATTTTGCATTTCATTTTAATTCATCATACTTACTTTCTAGTTCTTTTTCAACCCTATAGTTGGAAAACTCAATCATTTTAGGGCATCCTATGGCTGCTATATCTATGACAACTTAAGGGAGATGTCGATATCAGTGGGTATGACGAATGAGTAATGGGACACGTTCATCCAAATTTTTGATTGCTTGTTTGACCTAACTACATCCATGGATGAGTTAAAGCTAGGGTGGAAGTCATGAAGTTAGCTTACACCCCTTGGAGGAATGTATCGGACAACCCCGAGGTGGATGCCGATAATGTTGAGAGTGAAGTCGAGCCAGCAACAAGCGGGCTTATCTACCATGCATCTACTAGTCTCATATATGGTGGATGATTTCCCTTGAGCTCCTCCTTCCCCAGGGGATGGAGATGGGGTAATTAGGGGAGGATGCAGTAGAAAAAAATTTGGTATTTGCAAGCAGCTGCATAATTTACTTTAGCTGACTTTTTTTCATGATCTTATAGATACTTTAGTAATGTTTTTGTTTTTTTAATCTTAGCCGATACTGTTTTTTCTTCTATTGAACGTCGATCATTTTTTTTAACCGTAATCAAGCTCATATTTCCAAAAGATAAGATTTTTATTTTATCTATTTATTTAGTTAGAGACTCAAAGAGAGGAGAATATATATTTACTTTGACTAGGGCAGTATTTCGAGATCTATATCACAATATTTGTATTATTATTATCAGTTGTATCTCATTTGTATTGAGATAATTGATTTGAATCAGATTTAAATTGAAATTGAAACTAATCTACTGATATATATTTAAACTCTCATTTCATTTAGGTAATCTGACAGATTGAGAAATAATTAAACAAATTTTATGACATTATTTTAAATTTAATTTTTTTTGAAATTCTATAGCCGTTGAAGGATGTTTTTATTTTTTCAAATTGAATTGTCCATAATATTACTTTTAGTGATATTAAAAATATATAGCTAATTTGAAGAAAATTTAAAAGATATTTTTAGAATTTATAGTAACAAGATGTATAAGTCATTTTCATTTACTATAAAACTACGTTTTAAATATGAGGGTATGACGTATTATGCAGATATATAACAGTCATATTCTGACATAGACATGTGCTACTGGGTCACTGTGCCTCTACCATAGAGAAGTCAATCACTATGGGCAATCCAACACGAGTGTCTTTAAGTTCGAAGGTAAGAAAATCATGTTTACACCACCTCGACCTGCGAGGTGAAGTCTGGAACTACGAAAGATTTGGTGCCTCCTACCAAGAGAAAGAGAAGTCTTCACCTAATTACCCTTTCCTTTATGTAGTAATAAGAGCATACGTATGAGCATCTTAACTTTCATTTCATATGTATTTGAATGTGCATTTTCAACTGGAAGTGCTTTAATTATTTCTTAATTGATTAGCCTGTGGCATTTTAATAGCAGATTATTCATTGTACGTATAAAATTCTGATGGATGCTTATTAGGCGATCTTGATACTTCAACATACTTCTGATATGATTCCAAGTGTGATAAAAATTATTATTGTTATTCATATTATTGTTATTGTTATTATTATTAATAGTGTCACTGCTCTTATACGTTTATGTCATACTTATCTTTGGCAATTTGAGACTGTTTTCACTACAAAATTGTAAGTTCCATCTTGCCTTAGCTATCTAATCTTGTAAATTACAACTAGTTTTCAATCTTGATATCATTGCTGGTATTGGTAATGCATAACTATATTCTTGCTCATGTGGGAGATGCAGGTGGGACTCCAAGGGGCCATTTAAACCTTTACACTTGATGAATCCGACTCGTGTATCTTTCATTCGATCCATGCTTTGTCGTCATTTCAGGTTTGTCACATCTCAGCTTTTGTTATCAATAATGTAGGTGCTTCTATTTAAGAACTTATTTTATCTGGATGAGAGAACATGCAGCTTATTATCACTCTAAAGAAAATCTGCTAATGCCCTTATCTGCTACCTGTTCCCTTTTTTGGGCAGCAATGATGAATAAGATATTTTGTTACTGATGCTTTCAGAAAAGATCCATGCACTAAGAGGCCTTTAGAAGGGTTAAAAATAATTGATGTGGGATGTGGAGGTGGCATTCTTTCAGAGGTTTGTTTCTTTGGTAAAAAAGTCCATTTTCATTGCTACCATTTTAGTCATAAATTATTGGTTCCACTTGTTATTATTGCATTGTAATAAGCTGCCAAGTATTTGCCAAACAATTGGATTGGATCTTTGGAACACAAATTTCATCATGTTATGACATCCTACTACTTACTCTTTGCTTCAGTGGGTAAAAGTCCTTTTATTGCATCCTCTCTTACTTCGATAGGTAGAGAAATGACCTTGCTGAAACTTTCTTAGAATAAATACACAACTTAACTTATTTCATGATATTTTCTCATGACATTGCGAATTTCACAATGTTGTTGATGCTACTTTTTTTTCATTGTGCAGCCTCTTGCTAGGTTGGGTGCTTATGTAACTGGAATCGATGCTTTGGAAAAAAATATAAATGTTGCTCGGGTCCATGCTGTATGCTTGTTTTCACATCAAATTCTTTTCTTCCATTATGATAATTGTCTATTTGTTCTTTAATCTGTGTGCCAATTTCATGCTCATATATATGGCCTAAATTAATGGATACACAACTCAAATCTAGTTGGGTTCTCTCAACGTGAGGAATAGGAAAAGGTGCCCTAATTTTCATTTGTAGCCAAGGTTAACTGTTAATTGCTTTGTATTTAAAACCAGCAAAAAATATATATACAAATAACAGCTCTTGAAAGCACAAATTCTTATGAGAGTTAAAGTTTAGTAGGTCGTTGAATTTTTGGACAATGGACACGTATTATATTCATTAAATTTCCTTCTTGATCTAGGTTAATAACTATGCCACATCACACAACTTTACTACGGAGCAAAATTGGTCCCCTTACTACTGCTTGTATGGTTAGTCAATGACAAGTTTTAACATAGTGGAAATTAATGTTGGTTGCTGATTTTTTGTACAATGCTTGAAGTATTGAGCAAACTAGTGGAAGTTAATGTTCCCACAATGTCGCTAGACTGGATTCTTAAATGGCAGTTTTCAGTAAAGAAAATGATTTAATATTTATAATTTGCTATTTGATGCACATGTTACTTGCACTGTGTGTATTCATATTTATGATTATTTAAGCTAGTTGTACATGTTCAAGCTTGTGCATAGAGTTTGCTTTCAAGTTAAGCTAAATGTAATAGATCTGAACTGATTGTGTTGTGTTTCCTCTAATGATGGGACTTATCATAGGATAGTGTCCTTTGCTAATTGATTGGCAATGAATGCCATCATTTCACTTTATTCAAGCAGGATTCTCTTTATATGTCTCATTTGGTTTTTTCTTTCCCAGAGATTCGATTCTGTTACTTCGTCTATTGAATATATTTGCACAACAGCAGGTAATTTTCTGCCACTTATCATGCATGGGGTGCTTGTACTATCATTTTTTTAATGCTTCGTGTGGCAAACAAGGACCACGGGTCTTAGAAGTGCATGTTGATGTGCATCGCTTTTTGAAAGTACCTATCAATGAAATTATGCCATTGAGATGAAATTGTCGTTAATATGCTGATTATGTATCAAGCAAAGTAATACCTCATTGTGTTTTTCGGATCAATTCTCCAATCTAGTCCTAACATACATAATTGTTTGGTTTAGAGTTGTTGTTTGGGTTAATCTCAACAACATCATTATTTACTGGATGAGTTGACAAGGAACCTCGTCCAAAATATGCACACGTTAGGACATGAGATGAAATAGATTCAAGAATAATATAGTTAACAAAAATTAATATCTCACTGTTACAGTCTGCATTCAAACACATCTGTTTCAATGGTTGATCTACAACATCACATTGCCATCCTCCAATCTACAAGATTAGGAGATCAATCAAATGCAAAACCCACTTCATTTGAAATATAAACTTATTAATCCGACTATAGAGCACAAGAAATAACATTGGATAAAAATTGCATTCCATGGCCATAGAAACTATATCCAGAAATGATGTTTGAACAGGAATTCAGAATAGAAAAACTAGAGGACAATCAGAGAAATTCATAAACTAATGCGGGAAGCAATTAAAATTCAGGAATTCATAATCTGATATATTAAATTAGATGCACATAATCACATTCACATAACCAAAAGGAAATGCAGAAAAGGCAGTAAACAATATCTCGTAGTGCTAACTTAAATAAAAAACACAAGTGCAGGACAACTTTAAAACGTATCTTAAAGAAGATAATGTGCACAAATACAAGAAAACAATTACATAAATAGCCAACTAACTGAAGACCAGAGAATAGGTAAAAGAAAATCAGGAATAATAAATTTAAAAAAAATATATATAAATAGAGGACAATCAGAGGATAATAAATATA
Organism: Apostasia shenzhenica; assembly: GCA_002786265.1. Taxonomy (NCBI): domain Eukaryota; kingdom Viridiplantae; phylum Streptophyta; class Magnoliopsida; order Asparagales; family Orchidaceae; genus Apostasia; species Apostasia shenzhenica. The sequence continues at coordinate 1,562,860 of KZ453894.1, forward strand.
AATAACAATGTGTTGAGTTGATAAGATTACAGGGACAAGATAATGTAGTGAAACAAAATGGACAGACTATAACAGAAAAGGTGTAATGGATAGGTATTATAATGAATGCAACCAGCTAATAATCCAGCTACCAACCATAAAAATTTAGGCAATTTTCTTCTGCATGTGCAACTATACTAGGCAAACAAATTTCCACAGCTAGTATTAGAATTTCCCTTAAAAAACATTTGTGATGCGGGATGGAAACAAAAAAATACAATGATAATATATTACAATTGAGTAAACTTATTTTAATTTAACAAGATTATGTTTGCAATTAGATGTAGAAACCACATCATTTGAAAATAAACTCATTAAATCGACTTCATGCAGGGTAGAAAATCATAGAGATTTGCAAAACTTTGCCACCAACTATTCTAGAAGATAGGTTACAATCACATGCATAACTACATCATACAAAAATTAGTTCAAAATCTCAACGAAGGTGCAAAGAAACTAATCGAGGAACTAAAAAATATGCCAGAAGAAGAGTAGATAGTATAAATTATCTATGTACAACAAAAATGAATCTGCTCTTAGAGTGCGGAGATGGAATGAAGAGAAAAATCACACCTGGTGGCGGGCAGCCGAGGGGAAAAGTTGAATTGCATGAGAGGATGACCCGGCTTTCTTGGGTTAGGAGCAGGGAAAGCAGGGATAGGCAGAAGATGCAGGGTTTAGAAGTTGGTTTAAGAATAAAAAATAAAAAGGGTATTTGGCTTAGTTAACTTGGATTAAGTAGGTTAATCCAGTGCAGCAAATCAGAGCCTCAAGTGGTGAAAGAATAGTGTTAATTCCTTTCTTTTTTATATGCTAATTGTCTTATCTGACCTCTCACACCTGAAATAAAGGATTTGAATTTTAGGTTGAGTTTGACACAGCAATTTAAATTAAGCACTAGTGATTAGGGAATTTTTATTGAAGCAAATATTTAAGAAAATGATGCAATCTTTGTATAACTGTGGTATGATATGTGACAAACATAGGTTTATATACCTACTATGTATCCTTATAGTTTCCTACTGTAACAGCTCCTTGTAATTTGCTTCCTAAGAATGCTGCTTAATATTTATTAAATAAGCATGTTTCATTCTAATTCTATATATTTAAGTTGTCATTATAGTTCTATTTACATCAATTTTTACATTCTACTTGATGTTATTACTAGCCCTGTCTTCATTGTTGATCAAATACGAAATGATCCTAATTAAACTTATTTTACCCTTAAATGGTTGTTTAATATTTGAAATGATTTAAAAAATAATACAAAAGCTTATCTAAAGGCTCTTCTGTGTATTAGAGCAACTAGTCAGAGACAAGAGGAAATTTGATGCAGTGCTTTCTCTTGAGGTACGTATTCTACAAGGTAAAAAGTTGATGCTGTTTGCAATATTTGTAAACCTTCATGTTAGATTTAAGCCTTTTTTTTTAGAAAAAGTTGGTTTTTCCTTATTTAATGTTCTGAAGGCTATCCTGGAGAATGGAAGCTGGATACTTATTTTCTTTTTGAATCTCTTTATTATTTAAGGGTTTGATATTTATTTATGTTGTGTAGTTGCTTTTTCTTAATGAAATTATATATATGTGCGTGCGCATGTGTGTGTGTAAGTTTTTCTCATTTCATTTGCCTTGTAGGCATGTCTATAGTCGCCCAATTGCTTTGTATTTCAGGAACTTGGATAATTGAAATGAACAATAGTCTTTCTTTTTGTTATCTTACCACTCTTCTTCATCTTCTCCTGGTTCTTTTTCCTTCTTCCTCTTCTTTTCTTCTCCTCTTTAACCTTTTTCCTTTTACATCACTGCATTTTCTTGTCATGTTCTTACTGAAGATCACCTGGAATTGTAGAAAGGAGATTTTTTTCACTGTGTATTGGAATGTGAGTGCTCATTTTTTCACAGGTGATCGAGCATGTTTCTGATCCCTTGGATTTTGTTCAGTCACTTTCAGATCTGATTGCTCCTGGTGGAGCCACTGTGATCTCTACAATTAATCGCTCTATTAGAGCATATGCTACTGCAATTGTTGCTGCAGAATACCTACTTAACTGGGTATGTATGCAGTGAGTTTCTTCCAGCAATAAGATTACATTGAATCTCATTGTTGTGTTAATTTTTTATCTGGCTTAAATCTTTTTTCTGGAGTAATATAATGCATTTCATCACAATAATGTCTACAAGTTTGCTGAATATACCTAACATTCAGTCTTTTTAGAAGTCTCCAAGAAACCTGTAAGCTGGGCCCTGTTTGTAGTACCTCTAACATTTTTGTTTTGTTTCTAATTTTTTTTGTCAATATTTAAACATTTTTTACTATTTGGAAATCTTTAGGTCTGTTTGTAAGTTAAAATTTAACAAGGTTAAAATTAAACTTGAATAGAAATATTTTTTTATTGAAAGTTGTGAATGATGTGAAATAAGGTTAGTTATTATATTGGATATGTGAGGGATGTGATATAAAGTTAGTTATTATATTGGGATATGTGAGAGATGTGATATAAGTTAGTTATTATTTTAGTAATGTGTGTAGGATGTGAAATAAGGTTCATTTTTAATATTAAATTTTATGTGTGATATGATATGTCAAGTTAAAATTAAAGCAGGTTGATTTTTAATTTCAAAACAAACGGAAGTGTAGAAAAAGAACTGAACGTGATTCCATCAGAATTATCACAACAATAACCACCATGCAAAATACAAAATCAGGCAGGATGGACCTTGGCCCATTAGGGATTCAATTGATTTTCTTATAGTTTTCTACCTGCATATTTATTCACAGTTGAGTTTTATGACTAGTTGTGATTCAGCACTCCGATTGTGGATGATTGATGAGAGTTGTCTTGTGCTAGCATATCTACTGTTCTTTTGCTTTTGATGATATCGTTTTGTGGCATCATTTGACTTCTTTTTCATTGAATGGCCGCAGCTCCCAAGTGGCACACATGAATGGTCCAAATTTCTTACTCCTGAAGAACTTGTATTGATACTCGAAAGAGCCTCAATCTCGGTAATTTTTGTATATATTTTAATGAAAATGACTTCTTTAATGAACTTACAATCACCATGGCTTTATGTTAAGCATGCAAGGACAGTTAATCTCTCCCCCTTTCCTTCGCCCACCAACTTCATGGGAATGAGAAATGCTATGCTACTACTAAAAGCATGATAATTCTCATTCTTTTCCTCGATGAATTTCACTGACATTTCGCACCATCTCCCTTTCCCAAGTTAAATGCAACGTGTGTCATAAAAATCGAGGCTTTTAGCACTTTGCACCCCAAAAATTTAAACTATATTTTAAAAATGACACTTTTCCCCTCTTTTGGGGTGCAAATTGACAAAATAAAATATATTTTCTAAATTTGGGCTAATATTAATTAGGTCATTTTAATTTGGACCTATGTGTTGCTAGGTCTCTTTAATTTTTTAAATAACTAAATTAGTCATCTAATTTGCAGGAAGATGCAAATAGGTCCTTTGATGTTAATTAAGGCACCCAATGGATGACATTTTCTCTAATTACTAAACTAATTTAAATGTCTCTATCTAAAATTCTAATATAGTTTTCAGATTAACCAAATTAGTCCATTACTATGAGAAAATTTCTTTTATCGGGACATTTTATTAATATCAAAAGATCTATTTGCCTGTTATCTCAAACTCGAGAACTAATTTGATTAATCTAAAAATTTTAGGAATCTAGTTGCATATAAATTTGGACCTTTAAATTTTGAGATGCAAAGTGCCAAAAGTTCTTTTTTGAGGGTGCATTTTGCATTTCACCACCCCTTCCCTAGTGAATGTTAACTAATTGAAAATCTAATATTATTTTGATCAAATGTGAACATCAAATAATAGTAGTAATTGACTACAAAATTGGACATTGCTATAAGTTAAAAGCAAAGATGCTACTAAAAATATAGGATTGTTTGGTACTCTTTCTGCTATATGGTTATGAGCTCTTTTTATACAGGTTCGATATCTGATTAGTACATAGCCCAAAATGTATAATCTACTAGATTATTCATGAAAGTTACTTTTGATCTGGGACTGCCTGGCATTTTTCATGTTATGTCGCGTGTCCTTGTAGCTTATCTGTGTGATATTGTGATTCAGGTGAAGGAAATGGCAGGGTTCGTTTACGACCCATTGAGTGGAGATTGGTCTCTATCAAATGACACGAGCGTAAATTTTATTGCTTTTGGTGCCAAGGAGAATGCTGGAGCAATCTGACGTTATCCTTCATTTTTTTTTTTGCTCAAATAACTGCAATTCATTCATTACTTTCATTCGTTTATGCAGCTTTTTTTTGTGGCTTTGTTTGAGCAAACTACATTGTTCTTTGCCTTCCATTTTTATTAAGAACATCTAATATATTGTTAATTATTTCAGCCTTCTACTAGCTGATGGATGGGCCTAAAAGAGCCCCTAATAACTCTTTAAAATTATTTTTTTATTTTTTGCTTTTAGAAAAAAGAATGATCCAAATAGAAGCTTTTTGAATCATTAGAACTTTATGCTTTTATATTATATTTTAAGCTCCACTAATATTGATCAACAATGTGATCAATAAAAAGTTACATAACTTAAAAGACGACGACGCCACTAAAAATTAAGAGAATAATTGATTCATACCATATTATTTAATTTAATATTTTTAAATATTATAAAATTATTAATAAAAAAATAACATCTAAACATAACATCAAACAAACCATATTTCTCAAAAAACATCATTTTATATATAATTTAATAATTGGACTACAATTAATATACCAATACAAATAAAAGCTAGCAAACTCTCAAATTAACTTTTATTTCAAAACATTATACAAAACTAAAAAATATATATATATATATATATATATATACATACACTTAAGTTCAAATTCCAATCATATTCACATCTTATAGGCTTTAAAATATGTTGCAAATAATAACAAATTTAGTTAAGATACCAAAACTGGATAAGACTTCAAAAAACAGATGCGATAATATCACTGTTTAATTGGCATTCATGTAATATATATAACTCATAGTTAGAATGTGAAGTAAAAATACTTTAGATAAAACTAAGTTGTTCTATCACTTAGAGAAACAGCGCTAAAGCAGCAAGGTTCACATTATTATACATTCCAAACTTTCAGCATACTAAAGGCTTTCTATATCAGTTAATGCTCATTCTTGCACACCATCATCATCCAGGTTGTTCACCCGTTCGCATTCATCAATCCATTCGCTATATCTGCATCACGTGTATAAACTTTTCAGATAACGGCGAAACACACACTTCTAACGAGTTGACATTCGTATTCAGACGCATATACAACAACAACAACAAACAACAATAACAACCAAGCCTTAATCCCACTAGATGGGGTCGGCTACATGAATCCTTTGTTTTTCCATTGCCGCTCTATCAGTTACCAAATTCTTATCTAAGTTTAAGTAACAAAGATCACTCCTTATAGTTTCTTGTCATGTCTTCTTTGGTCTCCCTCTTTCTCTTTGTACATGGGCAAAATCCAATAACTCAATTTTCTAACTGGAGCTTCAATTGGCCTAGCGATTTAGATGTCCAAACCATCGAAGCCGGACTTTCTCTAAGTTTATCCTCAATTGGTGCAACACCAACTTTCTTTCGGATATACTTTATTTCTCATTCTATCCTTTCGTGTATATCTCACACATCCATCTTAACATTCTCATTTCTGCAACATTTATTTTATTTGTATTTCTTCTTTGCAGGCCCAGCATTCAGCACCATATATCATCGCTGGTCTTACTACAGTTTTATAAAATTTACCCTTAATTTTACATATTAAAATAATCCTGATAAACCTACATATAGACTAAGTCGCATATTAAATAAGGAGGCAACAACTAGTTGGATATGCTTGGGATGCTATAGGGATAGCATGGATTATGGAGAGGCACAAGAGATATATGATGAATGAGCATAAATCTTTTATTATTAATTTTTTTTAATCCAAAACTGACCCTACACAATTCCTTGTGCAGTTTATCTCACAAGGTGATGCTATATCTCAAATTGCTAGTCATATTTTTCATAGGAACCTATCTCCTCATCTCAGCATCTTCATTGTATCTCCAACCCGAAGCATCTCTTCCCAAAGCATTCTACTAAATAAGCTAACTCTATTTAAACTAAATGAAGTTAACATGCATATAGATATACTAATATATTTGATAATTTATATAGTATATCATTGTATTCATATTTTATATTTTTCGTATTATTCTACCAGTATCATACTGTATCTATGTTCTCATATTATACTCGTACTCCATATGTTAAAACTTGTAAAGAAGTTGAAAAGATCAAAAACTTACATGTCTATGGGTTCCGTTAGAGCTGCACAAACAAATAACTCAAATTAGCCAATTAATTAAATATTAGAAAATACATGAGATAGAAAGGGGCATTAGCGCATTATGCTAAGTATGTTATAAGATTCTCTTGGTGAATCTATGCAGTAGATAGAAGTTCTCTTTTTATCAAAAGGGAAATGTTTAACTTTGAAAATAAACATGAGCAAGTTCAATGCAAGACCATATCAGGTTGCAAAAATTTAATTTCCGGAACAATTACATAGCCAAGGAAACACTAGATACAACAAAGAAAATACTTATTTAACTTCCATTAAAGATTAGTGCAAAAATTTCCTTACCAAAATTTATACTACTTTGTCGTGGTCCATTCATTTTTCGTCTCCATACAAAATTTATCATTCATATGAAAAATGACTATCTAATCACTGTATGTTCATAAATTTGCTTAAAAAAAATCCTTTAGAACTCAACAACAAAATATTAATCCCAAACTATTTAGGTATTCTACGCTTTTTTATATTGGAAGGTATGTTAAATTTCTCTCTCTTATTCATTTAGCTCTACATAAAGCAAGAGCAAGTCACCTTTAAATCTGAGCTTTATTGATGGAATCTATTGTCTTTTGTTACGCATGAAATCATCACTTAATTTATACATTATAATTGTCCATTATCAATCTCACCATTAACTGTAGTACTGAAACTCTCTTGGCAAATCCTGCATGTCGCTTCGCCAATCAAATTCTTCATGTCTCTACAAAATTAATGTCAAAATAAATAAGATATCTCAAGTGTACAGAGGAAAGAGTTGAAATATAGTAGACAATGTTCAATTATATACTCCTAAAAGATAATGAAGAGATGGATTGCATACATGCGACACTCCACACTACTCCCATGGTTGCAGAAAGGACAACAAAACACTGTATCAAGCTTGTCCATCTTCTTCTTCGGTGGGGGTTTCGCCCTCGACTTCCTTTTCCCCATATTGCAGCTACAAACTTAAACAATTCAATTAAAAAGTTGTGTATTAGCAAATAGACGATTAACTTTTTGTGACAAAAATCTGACCAAAAACAATTCTAATGCTCAGCTGTGCATGGCAATACTCTTTACAAAATAAAGATGTACCTAGTGAATCCTCATGATTAAAACAAATAAACCTACTTTAAAGGTTTTATTGGCTATGAAAAAGAAAACAATGGATTCAGACATTTAATCCAGAAACACTGATGACCAGCCAATATTCACATTATCAAAGGGAATTAGTGATCGAACTTAATAAAATATTGGAGTAATCAAGAGAATATTGTGCCTGCAGTATTTGCCATCCCCATCATGCAGATTGAGATCGAATAAAGATCTTGAATCATCATTTTACACTACTATCAAACTTGCAACCAGATTCAGGGATTTGGCATAAGCAAAAAAGACTGAGGTAGTCTACATATATATTCCTTGCAGAATAATGTTTCTCCAAAATATCAAAGAAAGAGAGTAAATAATTTAGGCAAGGTTGTGATGGGGACACTAGGACAACTTGAATTTGATTGTTTCCAGATTTAATTGATCCTAATCACAAATTTAGGTTTGGGTTGATTTGGAATAATTCAAAGTTGATTTGGCTGATTGGATTTGATTGAAGATTCAGCAGTTGATTTGAAAGACATTATTTGTCATTATTTCTAATTATTTATATTTCCTTTATTTAAGTCTAGGTATATTTAGCATATTATTTTTAACATTTAATTATGTATTTTCTATTTCATATTTTGAAATCTCTATAAATAAAGATCACATTATATAGCAATGGTTGATTGTTAATGATAATGAAATTTCGTGTTTGAGTGCACACCTAGATTCAGTTTAAGAGATCAATATCCTGGATAGCGAAGGGTAAGGTTGATCTTGAGTGAGAATCCTTAGACAGCCTAGTTGTCTTTTTATTCAAGTTATAAAAAAAAAATCCGCTGCCATTCTTCCTCCATTCATTTGCTCATTTTTCCATCAACCAGCAAATGCCCAAGGGCGACTCCCTTGCTGCCCTAATTACGCCGCGAGCCGCGGGTCGAGGCGACCGGTTGATCGAGTAGGAAGATCACCATGCTCCCAAGTTCGATGATCTCACTCGAGCTTGTGAATCCACCACTATGTTCGTCCGCTAAGCCCAGGCAGCAAGGAAGGCCTCACCAAGTGAGCTGTCCACCAAGCTGGAGTAGACTCCACCTAGCCCGAGCAGCACGGACGACTCCGCCAAGTCTGAGTAGCATGGGATACCTCGCCCAAGCGAGATGCGTTGTCTCGAGATCGAATTGCCCTCACCGCACCCCAACCACGATCAACTCGCGACACTACTTTGCCAGCAGCTGTGCGAGGCCGCCCTCAGCACATTGCTCCCGATCGCTGAACTTGCACCTGCAGCCCTAATTTGCAAAAGTTACATCTACGTGCTTTCAATCTTTTGACTTGGGATCAAGCCACAAAAATGGTTAAGCCCTTTCATTATATAAGGTGACTTTTATAGGGAGGACGATTTCTCTTCAGTTCAGGTCTCCAAAAATTTATCCACATAGCTGGGTTCAACAAGCTCGAAAGAACGAAAGTTTTCTTTCAATCATCGCTCGAGGTGTCATAAAAGCATACATACCAAAAGATACAGCCGATGTGCAAAATCCAACCCAAAAAGCTTGATCAAAAACGGAAAGAAAAACGAAAAACTCCATTAAAATTTGAGATCTCCTTGCGAGAAACAAACACGAAACAAAGATTGTAGAAGACGATCGCAGAAGAAGCTCTATTAAGATTGCATACCGTTTTTGTCGAGCGACGGTCCGATGGAGAATCGCGTATGGTCGACAGGGGCCGAAGCACGACCACGAAGAAACCTAAAATGGAATGGCGGATTCGCGGAGCGAGCGAACAGCTGAAACCCTAATTCGCGTCAACCGGCCGGATTCTCATCGAGCCGTTCATCGCGCTAAATGCATATACAAAGTAGGGGAATTATTTAAGACTTTTTACGCGTTCAATCCCAAAATTCAGACATTTACATTTATAACCTTATATTTTATATATATGCTTACAAATTACACTATAAATAAGAGTCCATTTGAGTTAATTAAAATCTAATTTATATTAAATTAATTATTATGTTAAATCATACTTAATTATTAATCTTATTTTTTTATTTAAAACTTCATTATATAATATATATATATATTATTTTCATTAAAAATATATATATTATATATTTATTTGTACATAAAAGCTTTTCAATATATATTTTAAATCTTTTTAAGATATATTTTATGCAATATATTTAATATATATCTAAAAACCTTAAATACATATACTTGTATGAATATCGAATTAATTATAAGTTAAATTAATTATTTTAAACAAAGTAACTTTTGAGTTATAAAATAATCAAACTATCTTCGATTTGAATAAAATATGAGTGAATTTTATGCGAAGTTTAGTGTTTTGAGTATTTTGTAACCGTCATTTAAGAGTGTCATATAATTCTCTAAATTTATATCAAAAATCTAGATTATATGATATAACATTAAGATAACAATGAACCAAACGTCTTCTTAAATTCATTTTAACATTTTATGTTAACAGTTATGTCTCTCTCCCTCTATATATATATATAGCCATAGCCATGTTTAAATTAACATTTGCTTTTTCTTATATATATATAACATTCTATTTCTTTAGTATAAATGGTCATTAAAAAAATTTAAAATAATTAATTGCTTACAATTTACTTAGGAGACGCTTGGTTCAATGTTATCTTATATTATGCTATCTAGAAAAAATAATTATTTATTTTAATGATATTTATAAATAATTTTTTATAAGAATAGAATTATTAATCAAAAGATAGTATCTAGATGTCATGACATCTAGATTATATGACATAACATCAAAATAACAATGAACTAAACGTCCCTTTAGATTTATTTTAACATTTTGTGTTAATAGGTGTGTGTGTATATATATATATATATATATATATATATATATATATAGCCATAATCATATTTAAATTAACATTTGCTTTTTCTTATATATATAACATTCTATTTCTTTAGTGTAAATGGTCTACTCTGAAAATAGAAAAAATGAAGAGATTCAAACAATAAAGTAACCATGGAAACAAGATTTGAGTGCATCCATCTCTCTCTCTCTCTATATATATATATATTTATATGAAATGAATTATATTTTACATTTTGATGTGTTTGCAAATTAGTAAATGATGTAGGACATTTCACATGATTAAGTAATAGTCTGAGGTAGTAGCATTCTCCTTTAGCAGGATTTGCTAGCGCAATGCGACCAATTACTTGTCGTTGTTTTCTTTTTTATCATATTTTTCCAAATCGATCCCACGTATAATATTCAAGCAATTGTTTATACAATAGCTTTTTTGCTTCATTATCAATTACATTTAATTTGAAGAACTGAGTAAGCATTGTTGTCTTGTAAAAATTCAGTGACAATATGTTTTGTAGATCTCGAGCTTCTTCAAATGTGATAATGTGCTTGTTTGGAAGATGAAATTGTAATGTCATAACAGATGGGTGAATCTCATTTAAAGCAAATCCATAAATTCTCCACACTACTTCAGGAGGTGAGATGCATCTAGTTGCTTGAAATTGTTCAATTTCGTCAACAACAAAGTTATTCTTTTCAGTATCTGTGACATTAAATGTAATCTTGTCATGACCTTTATAAATATATTTGTATAAGCATTTTACTGAATTTATTGATAAGCATATCGCTACATTTAGGTAGCAGTCAAAACGATAAAGTAGATAAGAATTATACGAAACTACCCAGCTGTCATTAAGTATACATTTCCCGACTTTTACTTGATTTCTATCATTTCTTCGTTCGTAGATAGGATAACTATCTTTCGCTTGCATACTGTACTCAATATAGGGCTTTAGATATTTATTCTTACAGTATCCTTTTTTACTCATACAAATATTCTTAGGATTTTTTTGGCCGCATGGTCCGTGCATCATGTGTTTCACAACTAATTCAAATAGCAAAATGATGCTTATCTCATATATAAAAAAGATGGATAAGGATAGGCTGCCAGCAGCCAGCAGCTAGCAGCCACTGCCCAAGCCTCCCCTCCGCTACGTGGAAAGAAAAGAAAAAAAATTTAAAAGAGAGACGGATCAGCTGAAATTGCATTTTGGTCTTAACTTTTTCACCTACTTATAAATAGTTCCAAATTATTTATATTTAATTTTATTTTTTTTCAGGTTATCAGAGTACTGAATTAATGAATTTTATTTTTTATTTTATGAAAATAAATAATTTTAGACCTAGAATAAATGTTTTTGAACTTATGTATATGAATATGAAAGTTGGGAGATTAAATTATAATTTTTCATATATAAAAAAGATGGATAAAAATAGGCTGCCAGCAGCAGCCAGCAGCCACGGCTCAAGCCTCCCCTCTATCACATAGAAGAAATAGAAGAAGAAAAAAAGAAATGAAAATTAAGGATTAAGCTTTGCCTTTGCTGTCTCTGTTGTGCCACTTTGTTCTGCTTCTTCCGCCAAACCTAGCAAGCAACATCAACCGAGAGTTCTGCCCGAAGAAGCAAGGGCAACGATAGCTAGGGAAGAGTATGTTATCAGATAATTAACTCATGTTGTTAATTGAAGCATAGAACTGATTACAATATTACTGTTAATTTGTATGATTGATCATGAATATTTTATACTGATAATTTGTGTGATTGATGAATTAGAAACATAAAAAAATATCAAGATGACAAATAAATATTTAATATTGATAAAGAAATATAAGATTAAATTTGAAGAAAAAATTCGACAGAAAGGAAAAGAACAGTTGACAGAGATGAAAAATGTCAAATGTATATTAAAAGTTTACCTGCACCAATGCAGGATACTAAAAATACAATAATATATGGAGTTTAAAAAAGTAGTAAAGGATTCAGAGATTGTAGTATCAAATTTGCTTGTAAGTAAGGCAAGAAAATGCCTTAAAAGTAAAAAATTGATAATTAAAATATAAATATATGATATTTAAATTGCTGATTTACATTCCTTATGCTAAGTTAGAAATTAAGAAATAAAGACAAGTTATGACTTATGGACTTAGAACAACCAAATGACAATGATAAGATGTTTTAATGTTTGTTGATGAATTCAAAAGAGTTTCATGTTGTTCTTATGTCTCTGCCTATGCTCAACCTGTATGATATGATAACATACCAAATTCAAGAATAGTTGTCAAGATGTGTAAACAACCAACCAAAATTTCGTTTCATCTACCGGAGGGTTAGATACGTTTTACTAAAACTCAAGAGATTTGGTCAGGCAACGAATACAAGAGGGATTACAAGTTTTGTCCTCAACATTTCATGGGAGAATCTCTTCTATGTACTAATATTATATCGATACTATAGTTTTAAGCATCATGTCCGATATTGAGAAATGTCGAACCAACTGATCGACGTGTATCGTACCCGATGTTATGGGTTTTAGCTTAATTATCATGACCGATGCTATGAAAAGCCGAACCAGCGAATTTGAGAAGTATCATATCGATGTTATGGGGATGCTGTACTTTAAGCATTGCGACCGATGTTCAGAAAGACCGAACCATCGGGATCGCTGACTACTGTAACTGATGTTATGGGCAACTGTACCTTACGCATTGTCACCGATATTGAGATCAAGGAGGGCAAAGCTTCTGGTTCGCATGTCGTCCACTTGTAACGAAGCCACCGACGGTCATTCGCTGAAATCTTCAGTAGCGTGGTCGCCTAGGCCAGTCGCATGTCAGGTGCTCTCAACTTGTGTCAGCCGCATCCTTGGCCGGCCGGTGCAGAACGTGTGCGAGACCTGCTGGTGGGGACACAGATCAGCATCGAATCGAATGACTAGGATGACGTCATGTGCTGAATCAAAATTCAAATTCAAATTAATTAGAGCTATTAGAGATTTTCATATTAGTTTTATTTAAATTTGATTTGATTTGATTCAGAGCATATCTGGAAGATTTGAAGACTCACCACATTTGGAGCTGATTTTATTTTATTGTAATAGAATTAGTTCCATATTTGCTTTTATTTATTTAGTATTTTATTTTCTGTATTTAATATTATATTTTCAAATTTATACATGGGATCTCTCTATATAAAGAGGTCGCCTTGCATTGTAAAAGATAGAGTATTGTGATGAATGAAATTATGTTTGAGTTTTCTCAGAGCCTAGATCCAGGTTAAGGGGTCGATATTCCGGTGAAGGAAAGGGTAGGGTTAGCCTTTGGTGAGAATCCTTAAATTAGCCTAGTTATCCACTTTTCAAAATAAATAAATAAAAATCTTTTCATTCGTTTATCTCAACCAAAATCCAGGTACCTCGACGTAATTTTCCAGCCCACTTTCCCTTTCTTCCTCTCTGCCGGTTTGGGAAACCACCGCGCGTCGCCCGCCGCCGCACCGCCGCCCTCCCGCCTCCGCCCTGTCCTCCCGGCAGCCCGCCTGCCACCGGTGAGCGTCGACGACGCACGCGCGCCCGCCCGAGCGCCACCGACGTGCCTGCCCAAGCGCCGCCCGAGCCCGCCCGCGCTAGCACGTTCGCCCGCCCACCTGCTCGCGCGCGCCTGCTTGTCCGCTCAGTCCGCTCCGCAGGAGTCCCGTCCGCTCCACTCCGCCCTGGCGCGCCAACACTCCGCCTGCCTGCGCCCGGCCCCCGTCTGCGCCGGCGCCTGCACTTGCCGGCCCGCACGAGCCCTCCAGTCTGCACGCCCCGCGTGCCCCGCGCGCCCGCCTGCTCGCCGTGACTGCCTTGCGCGCCGCCTGCCCGTTGCGCCGCGCCGCGCGCTATTTGCGCCTGCACGCGCCTCCCGGCGCGCCCGGCCCGCGCCGCGCCCGGTGCCTGTTCACTCGCCTGCCTGTGCTCGTGTCCGTCTGCGCTTTGTCTGCTCATCGCCCGTACTCGATCAGTGACTCTTCTCCTCCGATTCAAATCGTTGGTAACTTCTTTTCCGAACTCAATTAAGCCGATTATTTGATTTCTACATAAATTATTCGCTTGACTTGAATTATTTATTTGGCTCTAATTGTGTCACCTGATAATTTCTTGTGTGTTAATTACTGTTAGATTTAATGGTGAGACGTCTGTCCTAAATTTCTGAACCTCGGATCTGATTTATTGAATTTAAATTGACGCCCTAATCTAAATTGATAAATTCTTATTTATCATAATCCAATTTAATTTTAATTTTAAAATATCTTAATTTGCGGAATTCAAAAATCTTATTTATCATATAATTTATCTAGAAAATATTTTTCTCTTAATTAAAATAATTTGCTAATTAATTTTGCTGAATATAAATATAAATTATCATTGGTACCTTTTTACGTCCCGCATCACCTGCGAGTTCTGCCGTGAGCTTGGCCGTCAAATTTTTTTTTCTCCTGCTTAACTCATAATCTTATATATATATATATATATATAGTAATAGATATAAGAAAAACTCAGTTATTAAAACCTAAAAATTCGGGACGATTAAAAAAGAATGTAACAATAATTAATTCGTGGATCGATCTTCTACTCCTATAGTCTCTCTCTCTCTACTGTTCAGCTCTGAAAATGGCTACCCAAAGCAAAATGGCAACCAGAATCAGCGGAGAATACCGCCAGCCGAGAGCCGCCACTGCCTTCAGCCTCATTCTCACACATCCCTCCTCCTCCCATCTTAGATACGCCGTCGATGGGGCCACCGACGCCGCCGATTCGAGCCACCAATCCCTCATCTCCTACAGCCGGCGGCTCCTCGAGGTCCTCTCCCCCCCTGCTAAAAGGCAGACTAATCCGGCCTCCCGCCGCATCGCCCCATTCTCCGGCATGAAAAGAATTAAGAGCAGCAGCCCACCTCCCACTGTCACCACCGCCGCCGCCGTCTCCGAGGAGATTGCTGCGGCAGCCGCGTCCCAAATCCTTCCGCCGCCTTAGGTGCCGAGGAGGAATACGATGTTCCTGGACCTGGACATGACGCTGGTCCACTCCAAGTTCATGGCTCCACCGGAGCGCTACGACTTCATCGTCTGTCCCTGCCGCGAAGACCCGGCGGTGGCCTTCTACGTCCTAAAGCCGCCGGGGGGTCATTGGAGATCACGTTATCTATTTATACAGCTCAGGATCTCCCTTTCTTTCTGATGTAGGACGATTCATTCCTATGCTCGGCCCTCTCACTACTCATTATTCGGTCTAGAAGCCTGCCAAGAGCCGCACTTTTTCTCAGTGATTCCTTTTTCTTAGGACATCACCTGGCGATCACTCACCGCCTTCTTCGTCAACGAGCGTCACAAATTACGGGTCTCAATTATGCTTAGAAATTTTAATTAAGAGTTTAAAAGTAATCTAACAATATGTTATCAAATTAAAATTGACTTTAAATATTCTTATCATATATATATATATATATAGTCGGTATCTGATCTCCATTACTTCAACTTATGGTTGACTAAAAAAAGAATTCTACTTAGGGCTATTTGGCTTGATGTAATTATATATTTAGATGCTCTTGTCACTACTAAAACACTAACTTTTAGCCGCATTCTATTTGCCATGATTTGTGAACCTAATCTGTCCGTACAACAAATTATGGCTAATGTTCCTTCAAAAGTGACACCTTCATAGTGGCATCAACTTGTTGCCTTATGGATGAGGAAAGAAGATAAAGAATATATATACTTTAAAAAATAGAATGTATATTATATTACTTTATTTTGAAATTAACTTATAAAATATCAAAAAACATAATGTAGATTAGAGTGCAAAAAAATTCTACTAATATAAGAAAACAGAAATATCCTCATATTATCGGTCGTAAGAGCATTGCATAGAAGGAGCAAGAAATACTAAGCTAAAATTACTTTGAAGCTTTTTTTTATTCGTTAGTAAAAATATTCATAATACTTTTTTGCTTAATTAATAGAATATCCGAGATCGTTTACTTTTGTAGAAGTTAAACAGAACAAAAAAATGGATCTTAATCGAGTGTAGAGGCACAACAAATTTGGTTATGTGAAATGTTAATTTAAAATTCTATATCTTTAATATATATTATTAGTGTTTTTAGTTTGTTAATTATTTATAACTTTAGAAAGTTGCATGCTAACTACTAGCTGAGAGAGGTTTGACTCTAGAGGATAACAATATTGAAGAGAATCATGAGAGTGTGTTTAGCATATATAGTCATGGGGCCTGAGCACTCGGGAAGAGTTAGGAGCAAGTCTTTTGTAGTTACACCAAGTCAGTATTTTTCAAAAGTTTCTAGCTCCAGTTCATACACAAGACATGGTTCCCAAGTTCAGATCGATTCTCTTCGAGATGAGTTATCTACCTACAAGACGGCTTATGAAACTTCACATGCAGTCAGCCTACCAAAACATGCAGTCAGTTTACCAAAACATGCAGTCAGCTTACCAAAAACATGCAGTCAGCTTACCAGGGGATGCAGTCATCATATGAGAATAGATTGCCGCTTTAGAAAGATCTAGAGCTCGCAGAGTTGAGAGGACAAAGGAGCGGATATATATGATAGTCAGCAAGTTGCAATATGTTTAACTATAATACTAATTAATAATTTTATACATTTTAACGTTGCCGACAGCACAGAGAATCAGGGATATAATTGTAATTTTATATTAAAAAATTGTATGATTTCTTAATTAAAATTTTAATTTAATGGAATTTTTAACGGAAAACGTTTAATTGAACCTTATTGGAAGCTTTTTATAAATATTAAGAACCACAATGACCTATACAGTAAGTTTTGGGGACCTATCTGGCAGTTTTCAAAATTATGGACCTGCGTGGCAAATTGATTAAACCTCAGGAGCGTAAGTAGAATTATCCCTATAATTAATAGCAAGTAATATGTTTTGTTTTTGTTTTTATATATTTGAATTATTTGTATTCATATGATTAAATATTATTTTCTATATTTTATTGTATATATTGGAATGAATAATGTGTGTATTATAATTTATCATAATAAAAATTCTAATGCATTAATTTTTTGCAATATGTACATCAAACTTCGTGAAGTCATTAATTAAATCGCCATAAAAATTTCTCTTAGGATGAGCTAAATATCGATCTCACTCCATAATAATGAAAATTACACAATCAAATTCGTGCATGGAAGAAGACGATGAAAATTAACGTTATGATCAACTGCTATCTCTCGCCATTAATCTTCCAACTGGAGAGGAAGGACTTCACCGCCTCCCGCATGTCGTCAAAACTGCCGGCGACATCGAAGAACTTCGTCAGCCGCTCGAGCTCCCGGTCGGCGAGATCGTCGACGAAGGGAGTAACCGGAATGGCGTTCTCCGGCTGCAGCGCGTAGCTCCTCGGCTTGTCGTCCACGATGACCACCTTCTCCAAGTCTCTCCCGAGGCCCGACAGATCCTTCACATTCTTCACCCCATCAACATCTTTGCACGAATCTCGGTACAGCCGGTGGGCGATCATCTTCCCCTCCGGGTCCAGCCAATCGACGATGAGGTCGGCGTATTCCTTCGTCGAGGCGGTGAAGACGACGACTTCGAAGGAGTCGGCGGCCGCGCGGAGGAAGTCGTGGACCCCCGGCCTCTTTAGGACGTAGTAGGCCACCGCCGGGTCTTCGCGGCAGGGACGGACGATGAAGTCGTAGCGCTCCGGCGGAGCCATGAACTTGGAGTGGACCAGCGTCATGTCCAGGTCCAGGAACATCGTATTCCTCCTCGGCACCGACGGCGGCGGAAGGATTCGGGGCGCGGCGACCGCAGCGATCTCGTCGGAGACGGCGGCGGCTGTGGTGACGTCAGTGGGAGGTGGGATGCTGCTTTTAATTCTTTTCTTGCCGGAGAATGGGGCGATGCGGCGGGAGGCCGGATTAGTCTGTCTTTTAACCGGAGGGGAGAGAACTTCGACGAGACGGCTGTAGGAGACGAGGGATTGGTGGCTGGGATCGGCGGCGGCGGCGGCGGCGGCGGCGGTGTATCTAAGAAGGGAGGAGGAGGGGTGCGTGAGAATGAGGTGGGAGGCAGCGGCGGCTCTCGGCTTGCGGCATGCGCCGTTGATTCTGGATGCCATTTTGCTCTGGACAGCCATTTTTCAGAGCTGAACAGCATACGTAGTAGAGGCTGAGAAGAAAGAGAGTAGCCAATACAAGAAGAAGAACGATCCCATAACGGCATAACGGAACGCGCGTAAAACCTAACAGAAATCCAAATTACAAATATCTTGCTACGTGGCACATAACCATTGGACAGTTAAATATTCTAAAATTAATTGTTGCATAATTCTTATATATAATTTTTTTAATGATAATTATCTACCTGTCACAACAAACTTATTATCTTATATATTATGTATATTTATAATTAATAAATTATATTTTTATACTATAAAATATGTAAAAATTACTTTCATATCTAAATTATAAATATCACACATAAGCATTGTAACAATTAAATATTCCTCTAAATTAATGTTACATGAATTTTTATGGTATTAATTTTTTTAGTGTATAATTATCTACGCCGTCATAATAAACTTATTATTTATATATATTATATATATCTTATAACTTATAAAATTACATATTTATACCATAAAATATGTAAAAGATAACTTTCATTTACTAAATTGATAAATATCTTACTTACGTGGCACCGGTTAAAGCATTTGGGAACAGTTATTAAATATTCTTCTAAAATTATTTGTTACAACATAATTTTTATGTATAATTTTTTAGTGATAATTATCTACCTGTCACAATAAACTTATTATCTTATATATTATATATATCTATACTTAATAAATTTACATTTTTATACCATAAAATATATAAAGATTACTCTCATTTCTAAATTATAAATATCTTACTACCGCGACAAGTTAAGCAATAGAAACAGTTAAATATTCTTCTAAAATTATTTGTACATAATTTTTAGTATAAATTTATTTAGTTGATAATTATCTATCTTTACCGCAATTAAACTTATTATCTTATATACTTTATATATATTTAATTGCTTAATAAATTACATTTTTATACCGTAAAATATGTAAAGATTATTTTTCATATATCTTAAATTATACAATATCTTACTACATGGCAAGTAAGCATTGAAATCATGTTAAATATTCTTCTTAAAATTATTTGTTACATAATTTTGTTATGTATAATTTTTTTAGTGATAATTATCTACTGTAACAATAAACTTATTATCTTATATATATATAATCTATACTAAATTAAATTACATTTTATACCGTAAAATATATAAAGATTATTTTCATATCTAAATTATAAATATCTTACTATGTGGCACGTAAGCATTGCAGTTAAATATACTCTTCTAAAATTAATTTGCTTACAATAAAATTTATGTATAATTTTTTAGTGATAATATCTACAATATGCAACCAATAAACTTATTATCTTATATATTATATATATCTATACTTAATAAATTATATTTTTATAACGTAAAATATATAAAGATTACTTTCATATTATAATCATGGTGTACCTAATGTAACACTTTTAATAATCTTAATATTTATAGTATAAATAATTATGTGCAGTATAATTTATCAAGTATGCATATATAATATATAAAATGATAAATTGATTAAAGATAATTACTTATATTTATACGATAATTAAATTTTTATTTATTATATTTATTTATGATACTTTGAATAGTATTTGGGTACCAATCTCATTATTTTTTTTACTGGATTTGTATAATGACACGTGGCACCATGATGATTTTGCATGAAATTGATTAAAGAAACTATAATTAATAATTAATAATAGTCATTGAAGTTAGTATTTATTTTTTAAATTATTATAGTTGTTTAATGTGGTTGTGTTATAATTTGATCCATAGGTTTTATGACAAGTTTATGTAATCATTTAATATGGAATGTGTAATTCGAGATGTGATGTGCAATTATATGTAGGGGTGAGAACTATCCGAGTTCGGGCTGAGTCAGGCATGGCTCAAACTCGACTCATATTAATTTAATTCGAGCTCGAGCTAGCTCATTTTAACTTTGAGCTGACTCGAGCCTTGGTTAAGCCAACTCAAATTCTTCACGAAATATTTTTTTTTTTGAAAAAAAAAAACTTTATTAGAATTTTAAATTAGATTAATTATGCCTATTAGATTACCTAACAGATATCCTAACTATAATTAACATATATTTTTATAAAAATAATAAATAATTATAATAAATGATTGAATATATTATTAATATTTAAAAAAAATAGAGATAGAGCCAATTCGATTCAAGCCGACCTTAGCTCGTGGCTCAGCTCAATAATTCAAGCCGAGCTAGATTCGAGCTAAATATCACTCCGAACATCGAGCGACTATCAAACTTCAAACCAAACTCTCACCCCTACTAATTATATGTGTGTTGATTAGGGTTATTATTTGTTGCAGGTTACTTCATAGAAAACAAAAAAACTCTTTAAAAAAATATAAAGAAAAAAAATACGAATAATTACATATATAACACTCCATATTATCATAATTATATGTATCACACCTATTTTCAAAAAATTACACTGCAGTTTAGAAAAAGTGTGTGAGATATAAGAAAAGTTTGTGGAGTGTAATTTTTAAGCGTGTGACATGTGATTTTTTTTTTTAAATTTAATATATAAATATGATGATATAAAATATTATGTATGTAAATGTCCCAAGAAAATAAGTAGTTGTATTTTTATGTCACTAACAATCATTATATACTATATATTAATATATATAATATATATAATATAATTTAATTATTAACAACTATTTTATGTAATTAATAATAATTTTTATAAAAGTTTTCAACCATTATAAAAAGTTTATTGTGTTCATTAGCATTCTTACAAGACCTTCGTGATTTCGATGGAGGTGAACTTAATCTACTCTGAGGTAGGACTTTTGAGGTGATTTAAAGAACATTTGATTCGTTGTTATCTTGATGTTACGTTATATAATTTAGATGTCATTTTATGATTAATAATTCTATAATTTAATAAAATATTATTTATAAATATCATTAAATTAAATAATTACTTTCTTTGAATAATATCAAGATAACATTGAATCAAACGCTCTATTAAGATTATCTATATTCATGCATAATAGGTAATTTCAAAGGATCAAATATTTGCTTTATTCTAAAGTAAAGAATTAAGCCAAGAAGTAGAAGTCCGACTAGAGGAATCGAGCACTCAAGCACTAGATTTTGAAAATTAATGTTACATATTAAAGATTAAAATATTATATTAATATGAATAGTTATATATGTTTATAAATGCATAATTATTAGTAATTATAGGATGCCATTTAAGCATGATTCTTACATTTCTAATTCCAATTACATAAATTAAAATTTTATAGCAAAAGACTTGCAAAAATATGTTTTTCTATGTTGGCATGTATGATGATATTTAATTTGAATTATAATGCTACTCAAATATTTCTCTATAGAAATTTATAAGTAATATATATAAAGATATAATACATAATTTTCCAGGTAGTAGAGAGAGGACCAGTGAAGTCAACAATGGCTACTTGCACTTAAGCATAATTTATTTGCTTTCTCTTTTTGTTTTACTTTTAGTTCATTTTTATTCGTTAAATTTTAATTTTAATTTTAGAATAATTACCTACATGTCACATCATTTAATTTTATTTATGTTTTACTCATCCATTATTAGTTAATTACGCTGTGCACACTTAAAATATTATAAAATATTACATACACACACTTAAGTTAAAATTTAATCAAAATCTATTTGAAAAACTATATCCTGTTAGTAAATTATTAAAATTATATTTTTACCCGTAATGGTATATATTTTTCTCTTCCTCAATACCACACTAAAGCGCTGATTTGTCTTAAAATCAATTCAAATCGCGGATGTCTCATTCCTTTGCCGTCATCTAAACATTAAGGTTTTAGAATTCTCACTCAAAATATATTTAAATATCCTTAAAATAATATGATACAACAACAATAACAACTAAGCCCTAATTCCACTAGGTGGGGTCGGCTACATGAATCCTTTATTTCCATTGCGCTCTATTAGTTACCAAATTCTTATCTAAGTTTAAGTAACTAAGATCACTCCTTATAGTTTCTTGCCATGTCCTCTTTGGTCTCCCTCTTCCTCTTTGTACATGGGCAAAATTTAATAACTCAATTTTTCTAATTGGAGCTTCAATCGGCGTACGATTTAGATGTCCAAACCATCTAAGCCGACTTTCTCTAAGTTTATCCTCAATTGGTGCAACACTAATTTTCTTTCGGATATACTCATTTCTCATTCTATCTTTTCGTGTATATCCACACATCCACCGTAACATCCTCATTTCTGTAATATTTATTTTATTTATATGTTTTCTCTTTGCAGGCTAGCATTCAACACTATATATCATCGCTGGTCTTACTACAGTTTTATAAAATTTACCCTTGATTTTGGATGAGATTTTTTTATCGCACAACACACCAGAAGCATTTCTCCATTTTACCTATCTGTCTTGAATCCTGCTAATAACATCATTATCTATTTCGCCATTATTTTGTATAATTGATCCAAAGTATCTAAAGCGCTCACTCTTCTTGACAATTTGATCACCAATTATCACATCTCCAATATAAGTATTTTTTCTTGACTAAATGTGCACTCAATATATTCAGTTTTTGATCTACTAAGATGAAAACCTTTAGATACTAAAGCATTCCTCCAAAGCTCTAGTTTCGCTTTAGCTCCCTCTTTAGATTTTTTCAATAAGGACAATATCATCTGCGAAGAGCATACACCAAGGCACTTCATTTTGGATATATCCAATCATGACTTCCATAATCAAAGCAAAAAGATACGAACTTAAAGTCGAGCCTTGGTGTAATCCAACTATAATAGGAAAATTCTTAGTCAAACCTCCTTGTGTCCAAACACAGGTAACAGTTCCTTCATACATGTCTTTAATAACTTAAATATAAGCAGTGCAAATCTCTTTCTTTTCTAAAACTCTCCAAAATTCTTCTCTTGAGACTTTATCATAAGTTTTTTCCAAATTAATAAAACAAAATGTAGGTTTTTCTTTCTCTCCTTAAATTTCTCCATTAAACTTCTTAATAAATGAATGACTTCTATAGTAGATCTACCTGGCATAAAACCAAACTGATTCTCTGATACCTTAGTATTATGACGTAACTTTTATTCGATCACCCTCTCCCAAAGTTTGAAAGTATGACTCATTAATTTAATTCCTTTATAATTGGCATAATTTTGTATATCGCCTTTATTTTTATAAATAAGTACTAATATATTCTTTCTCTATTCATTTAACATCTTTTTAGTCTTCAAAATCATATTAAACAATTTAGTGAGCCAAAAAACTCCTTCATCTCCTAAGCATTGCCAAACATCTATTGGGATGTTATCTGGTCCTATTGCTTTTTTATGTTTTTTTATGTTTCTTCTTCTTTAAAGCTTTCTAGACTTCAGCTTATGATTACTCATTATAATAGTATGATAAATGACTCAAATTTTTTGTAATCTAACTATAATTAGGTTATTGAAAAATTCTGATTACTCATTATAATAAAAATAAGTTAAAATATGTATATATAAGATTTTATAATATTTTGAGTGTGCATAGCATAATTAACTAAGAATGAATAAGTAAGGCATAAATAAAATTAAATGATATAACATGTAGGTAACTATCCCTTTAATTTTATATTGTTTTAGTAAATTTTAACTTTAATTTTTATTTCGAATAAAAAAATTTTATTTTGTAGCTCATCTTGAATCTTTTATAAAGTTTTATTAAAATATTTTATATTTTAGTTTTAATTTATCTTAAATTACTTTTAAATTTGTGTTATTTTATAAACTTATATTTCAAAAAAATTTAAAAATATTTGATGTTTGCCATTTCCAGCAGCGTCTTCCATGGAGAAGGCAGCAAAGGTCTCGCCTTTCCGGCTCACGTCGATTCTTCGCCTCCAGAAAGATCCTAAGCTCGCCCTCCACCTCTTCCGAAATCCCCATCACGGAAAGCCTACTTCGCCGCCATCTCCGAAGCCCTTCCGCCACAGCCCTCGATCGTACGACCTCGTCATCTGCAGGCTCGGCCGGGAGCGGATGTTCTCGGAAATGGAGGAAGTTATCGATCAAATGGCGGAGACTCGTTTCTCTCCAAAAGAAGCCCTCTTCTGCCGCATCATCTCCTTCTATGGCCGCGCCCGCTGCCCTAGCTCAGCCCTGCGCACCTTCCGGCGGATCCCCACCTTCCGCTGCCGCCGGACCATCCGCTCCTTGAACACACTCCTCGACGCTCTGCTCCGCTGCGGCGAGATCGGCGAGATTCAAGCCCTTTGCCGGAAGCTCGATGCGTCGGAATTCACGCCAGACGCCTGCACTTACAACATCCTCATCCGTGCCCGCGCCCAATCTGGCAGCGGATCGGTCCGTAGCGCCTGCGAGCTGTTCGACGAAATGCGTAAGATGGGAATCCGGCCCAACGTCGTCTCCTTTGGGACCCTCATCTCCGCTCTCTGCCTGGATTCGCGGCTGGAAGATGCTTTTCGCCTGAAGGAGGAGATGGTGCGATTGCACAATGTAAAGCCGAATGCATACATCTACACGTCGCTGATGAAGGCGCTCTGCAAGCAGCGCGAGCTCGACCGAGCTATTCTGATGAAGGAGGAGATGCTGTCGGACCCAGATGTAGTTCTCGACTCTGCGGTGTACACGACTTTGATCCGAGGGTTATTTCGGGCGGGAAGGAAGGAGGAGGTGGTGGAGATGCTGGAGGAGATGAAGGAGAAAGGAGTGAAGCCCAACGCTGCGACATTCAACGCGGTGATCGCGGGATTCTGCGAGGGGAACGAGTTTGAGGCGGCGTTCGAGACGATGAAGGAGATGGATAGCAGAGGAAACGAACCGGATCTGGTGAGCTACAATACGATGGTGATGGGGCTCTGCAGGGCGGGGCGGTGGAGGGAGGCGCGCGACCTGTTCGAGGATATGCCGAGGAGGGGATGCCGGCCGGACGTGGTGACATACCGGACGCTTCTAGACGGGATGTGCGCCGCCGGGGAGGTCGGCGAGGTGGCGCTGCTGCTGGAAGAGATGGCGTTTAATGGCTTTGGGCCGACGGCGATGAGCTTGAAGAAGGTGGTGGAGGGGGTTTTAAATGATGGGGCGAGATCAAGAGCGCGGGAGTTGATCGATTGCTTGATCTGCGTGTAAAATTTCTTGTTTTTTTTTTTTTTTTTTTAGCCTGTCTTCTATTATTTATTTTTGTTAAGAAATTTAATTCAATTTAAACTTCATTTTAATTGACTAGGTATTTTAAAAATTAAAATTTAAGTTGAATTGATGATAAATTGAGAATTATGATTAAATTAGGGCTTCATTTAAATTTAATGTTAGATTTGAGTTTGAAATTTAGGATAGGTAATCTCACCCCAAAATAAAAATTCAAAACAATGAAAAAATTTTCTTTAAGTTAAAATTTAAGGTCGTGCAATTAGAGCCAAACACGAAAACAAATTGCACGAAATATTTTTATTATAAATTCAATAATCAATAATAATAAAATTTAAGAGGAGATTATACCAGAATCAATTGATTCGGAATCGTAAGAGACGAAGCAAATAGTTGGAAGCAGACGGATGACAAAGCTGCTTCGAAGAAGTTGTGGGCGTGGCGCACGGAGAGCATGGAGCTGGTAACACGCCATTGCTGTCGTCATGCGAGCAAGCAAAAGGTTGGCCATGAGGAAGGTGGGTTGCGCCCAAATGAAGGCAACCAAGGGCTTGGATGAAGAGGCTGGCTCAATGTCAGAGGTAACACAACATGAAAGGTTGCTGAAGGTGGAGTGCTCGTTGGAGGCAGAATCTTAATGGGAAAATTGGGTTAGGTGTTGGAGGAGTGGAAGATGAGAGGAGATTTTCAAAAGAGAGACCTAGGAAAGTAGAGAAGAATTTTTTTTTAAAATAAAAGATAATTGACTCTTTTAAGGATTTCTCACTCAAAGCATAATCTTCAACCCATTCTCTATCCAAAATATTATCTCTTAACTCGGAATTCTAAGCCTCTGAGAGAACTCAAATATTAATATTCATTCAACAATAATAACCAATTATTAAATAAGGAGACGACATTTAATGGAAGATCCCAATACATGGCAAATAAAAAATAAATTAAATCTGAAAATAAACTTTTCAAATATAATAAAGCTAAATAAGAAAATATTTTAATAAGAGTTTAAGGCTAAATTTTTATTCTTTTCAAGTTGATTCCAATCATCAATCAACATCAATCAAACCTAAATCAATATCATATCATCCAAAATCAAAAAATCAAATCTGATGTGATCAAGACGAAACAAATAAGGAATAATAATAAGAATATTTTTAATAGGCTAGTTTTTAATGCAAACCTAAATAAAGTCATGAAGTCAAACCTAAGTAAAAAACCAGCATAAACCTACAAATAATCTGGATTATTGATAGCCTTCATTTGGAAATCCATTATTGTTTCCTATATAACACACATATGCACTTCCAAACAAGAATTAATGGAAACAATAAAGGATACTCACTTCAAATACTCGATGATCCCTCGTATTGATGTCAGTAGCTCCAAAGAGGAAAATATAAAACATTCTAAGGCTGAAAACAAAAACTTCTGTCAACGCATGAAAACCTCCAAAACAATCAAGAAAAATAATCTCGTTGAAAAACTTCGTCAAAGAGAACTTAGAATCTTTGACAATAATACTCACCATTTTAGACGAAAGTGTAAAATGTAGAAACACTCCTTCTAGGACCTTGTAACTAAATGAATATTGAAAACCTTTTTAAAATATAGGATTAGTTTGCATTCTCTTTGGTCTCAGATAGATAGTTACCCTTTTTAAAAAATTTGTACTAAAATGTAATTATGAGTAAATTATAAAAACTATAAAATGTAACAATTAAATTTTTAAAAAATTATTATATTTTTGATCTAAAGTTAATAATTATATTAAAATGTAAAGTTAATTAATGAATAGGTCCCAATGTATGTTAACCCTAATTATACATTGTATACCAAAATTTTTAAACTTGCAAGTAGGTTCCATAATTTTTACTTTAACGTGATATTAAGTCCTTAGCTAACCCCTATCTTATATGCATTTTAAAGAATTTAATTTCCAATTGAATGTCATTAAAATATTTTTTATAATTATCTCAAATTAAAAATCATTGTTGTGCTCTTTTTCTTATAGACGTGTGCTTGTGATCCGAGGGGGAAGAGGCAAAGGAGGATCTTCTCCTCCCTCTCCACTGAACCACATGCATGCCCAGCATGTACTTGTGTAGAGGAGAGAGGGGGAAAGAGAGACAAAAAGGGGATCTTCCCTTCTAAAGGAATATATTCTATAAGAATAAGAGTAATGTTACCAAAGTAAGTTATTTTTATAAAATAATAAAAAATATGTGTTATCAGTATAAAAGAGCAGATACTTTTTTTAAAAGGGAGAAGGGGCAAATAATGATAGAATAAAAAACCAAAAAAAAAATTCACTCTTACAAGTCCATGGGTAGATTGGCTTCAGGAATTAGTTCCTACATTGTTATTGTGGGTTCTTTATGTTCCTTGTGGAAGCAAAGAAAGAGCCTTAGCAGCGGCAATCCGGCTCAGAACAACTGGTGTATTTGGTTGTACGATAGCCTTGTCCTGAGCCAAGTTCTTGCGATTTTTGCTTTGAATGCAATTTTGAGTTTGTCTTGAACCGTATTATTGGGCAGTTCACCTATTCAATCGAATTGAATCATGCCGACCCAGTCCAGTTCTAAATCCTTTGGTTACAGGGTCTTCTTAAACTGATTCTTAAGTGAAACAAGCAATACCTCTCCTTCTTCCTCTTGTTCTTCGACAAAGAACTTTGACTTCGCCCAAAGTTCCATCCGCTGCACTTTTTTTTTATGATCTTCCTTATACTCTCACAGTTAGATCTTTGGTTCACTCAATAGCTCTACTCCAGCGAGCATCAACTACACAATCATATCATGCAACCCTTCCTCTGTCCCCTTTTATAGAAGAGGATTAGAGCCAAATTGTTTTCATGTGAACTTTTGCGAATAACCTTTGCAGACTCGACTTTTGATGCAAGCGCTACTGTGGATAATTTTGGTTCAATTTGAATGATGTGGCCACTCTTCTATAAACCCTTAATCTGAGATTCTGTAACCTTCTAAAGCACATAATATTCCCTTGAGGAAGAACTCCTCTCAATAAAATAGTGAATGAACTCATGATGTTAGAGAAATTTCCTCAAAGATTAAGGTGTCACTTGTCAAAAGATTGCTTGAGTTCTCCTAGTATGAAAGGTGTTTGTTCCCCTCCAATTCGGCTACCCTTTTTGAATGTTCCAAACCTTTGTGTTCAGAACCTTTTCTATTTCGTCGAGGGTTTAGTGTTCGTTGAAACTTCATTTGAGTCTCTTTGATGAATTTAAGAAGCTTGTCGAAGAAGCCTTCTTGACTCTTCTCATTTCATTATTAAGGATGGATCCCCAAACATCACTTTCTAAGCTTACATGTTCTTTTCAAAATTGATCCCCAAAAGTACGTAAAGCTTGTATTGACTAAAACCCAAACTCATCAGTTGCAAAGGAACAGAATCGAAAATTCTTGCGGGCTTTGTTTTGTTGATGCTTGCTGCCAAGTCATCTCAGGTTTCGCTGAGGGTCAATTGACTTCAGATCCTTCTTACCAGGGTATGGCTGTCAGATTCACTTTCCATCGGGTTTATTCTTCTTCCATGTAATAGTTATTTACATCTATATCTGGAGCACATTCTATGTTATTTCTGTTTATACTATACAAAACTTACTTTCAAGATCATTTTCTTTCCCCTCTGTTGACTTGCACATTAACCCAATTTCATGCTGGATTGGAAACTCTCGATGAAAGAAAGAGGCCGATGGTAAAGCAACATATCATGTGTACTTCTTATGATTAATGCTGACCGTTTACAAATGAGATACTGTTGTTCACACTTGATTATGGTACTCGTGGTTAGGTCTTAAAGGATCCAATTTCCCTAAGGTGTGTTGCTCCAGTAAATGGCCTGTAGCTTACTGCATTTCTCTCCCTTCTTATGGCCATGGCATGAGATTTGACCAGAATGCATACTTCGATAGCTCATGGCCAATAGCTAAGAAGTTGTTATTAATGCTATTGGGGGGATCACTTGCCTTTTAATGGTAAAGCTAACGCACTATTAGAATTTTACCTCCTGGATTTGGTGATCATATGTGCTTGACTTTGTTTTGGCATGGTGAATAGGTTCTTATTCTTTTTAGCATCATCCTGAAGGTTTTAACTGAATACAGCTAATTCCAGTACAAGGTGAAGTAACTGTCACTATTGCTGGTGTGTAAAAGGAAGCTGTCACTATGGTTATAGTTCTGTTTGATGACATGCGTTTTATTGATTTTCTATTAAACTTGTGTTCGTTGATCATCATTATCTAACATGCCACTGAAACTTCTGTCTTGCCTTAACTCCAAAATTAGACCCTCTTCGTTAATCATTGCCAATTGCCAGATAACTTTCCAAAAATGCAATATCCATTAAACTGAGGTCGTAAAACCAGTTTTAGAAGAGGAGTATAAGAACAATTTGTCTCCAGATGTGTGCATAAGAACTAATCCAAGTAGATAGGAGGTAAATCTTGGGCTTCTTTTTATTGTTATGCCATTGTCTTTACTGGGATGTGCTTGACTTTTCAGAACTCCAAGTCGCATATTTTTGAACCATGCGCACCCATTCACAGAAAGTAGGAGGAGATGAAATTCATCAAAGACACAACAGTTGTTTAACAAATTCTCGAATAAAAAAAAACGATTGTCTAAAGATCCTAGAACTCTTTTTAGATTACTTTTTTTGGTAATTATTTCTCTAATGATAATGACTTAATGGTTTCCAGAAATGTGTGACGTTTCTTCAGTAAGCTGTTTATACTCTCGACAGTCACCATCTTAAAATGGGGGTTGGGCTTTCTTACGATCAATGGTAGGAGTTAGCTTATTCAATTGTTACAAGTATGATAATTAATTTTCTCCAATGAAATGTAAATATAGAATTTTGAGCTCCCTAGGATATTTCTGATTTATTCTCTATAAATTGTCTCCACTCTTATAAAATTCATTGATGCGATGTTGATTGAACAGGATAGTTGAAGTATCTAAAGGTGTGTTAAATGCCAATGATGTTATCAGCTTACATTATGGAAAATATAATCTAAATGAGCAATCATTTATTGATTTTAGTAAACAATGTCCATGTCTTCTATTTGATTTGATCGCAAGATTAATACTTCATAGATGTCTTTACTGGTACCTAAATTTGACAAACCCAGGATGAAAACGGCAACACATAAACTCCATGTAATCCACCATAATTCAGGCAATTTACTTTGCGGAACACTTAAATTGTTTTTTTACTCTCCCTTCTTGCATGAAAATAACAGCTTGCATGTCTCTTTTGAGATTGTTTTCATATTTGTTGGCTGGGGAACATTCCGCCTCTAAAAATCTATTGTGGATAACTTGATTCCTTGTCTTAATGAGGCTTCAGAACCAATGCCCTAGCCAATCAACCTACGCATCCTTTTTGGAGCTCTTTGATTGTATCAGTTGCCCGGGTTTTAGAATCCTTAATTTTCCAGTCCCTTTCAGGACAATGGTTCAAAGTACATGATTTAAGTTTTGATTGGAAAATAATGCCGTCAATAGTCTGTTTTATTGAAAGAAAAAAAACAAATTGATAGTGTTGAAGTTTTACCAAAATAAAAGGCAGCCTTAACCTGAAATGTGAACCACATTAGACATATATGTCAAGGTCAAAATAAGCCATCTACATCTTCTGACTTTTTTGTAAGCACTTTTTATTGGCCTCCATATGTATATGTTGTAAATATCTGAAAACTTGAATTCTAACTTTTTTCTGGTCCTTGGAAGGTACCAAAAGCTTACGAAAGGCCATCTGCCTGACCAACAAGACCTTCAAAACATCCAATGAAGTTGACAATCGTACATCTATTATATGAGGTAGATGGTGAAGATGATGGTGAATTTGATATGCTGTATTTAATCAACATGTCCCGCACTAATAGGTATGTTTGGTTAGTGTAGGTTCTGAATATAAAGCATCCCTGACAATCTTTGCTTGTGTTAGTTTTTTGCACCTTGCTTTTCTGCACAAGCTCTTTTACTCTTATGTTGGTTGTTATTTAGTGCTATTTATCTTCTGTATCGAATTTTTTGCTGATAGTGTGAATATTGGGCCTGTACCCAAACCAGTCCCATTCACTTAGTGTACATATAAGGTCTTTCAAGAATACGGAGTAATCTTATAGCAGTTCACTAGAATACGCTAATGATGAATGTCATCATTTTGGGAAATGGTGCGAAAAATTTTTACTAATATGCTAAATGAACTCGTGAAAAAGTTGAAAACTAGTTTTGTAAAGCTAAGAATAAGAAAAGCGTTGAGACGATCCTAAGCTCTTCAAACGAGTTACGAAATGAATGGAGCCAAGACAATGTGATTTATCTATAAGTTTACCTTTATCTTCTAATCCAAATGTGGTTAATACTATTTTATTTAATTGAATCTACTCAATTTCTAAAGCAAGTTAAACATTGTACATTTCGGTCTAATTTAATCACTTTGAGTAAACTTGCTTGTTTTTGATCTTTATAGGAGTCCGTGTGAGAGAGGTAAAAAATGCTATGGCAGTATATTATCATATTCCTATCACATCTAACATAATTTTTTAATAATAAAAAATAACTTTATTTTTACGCTTTACACAAACTCTATAAACAACAACAACAAATTGAGCTTTTATCCGACTAGGTGGGTTGGCTACATGAATCCTTTATTTTCATTGTGCTCTATTAAATAACAAATTTTATTTACTCTAAATAATATATAAGGTCATTTTTTTATAATTTCTATCATATTTTTTGTCTTTTCTTCCTCTACTATATAGGACAAGATCCAATAATCAACTTTTTTATTAGAATTTCTATCAACTTACGACCATATGTGCCAAACTATTTGAGGCTGACTCTCATTGAGCTTATCTTCAATTGTGATCGCTCAACTTTCTTGTGAATTATTTATTTTTTTATCTATTTTTTACATTAAACTCCACTCATCCACCTTAACATCTTATTTCTACAAATACTTATTTTATTGTAATGCTTTTGCTGTATAGGCCAGCATCATATAATTTCGCTAGTCTTACAACTGTTTTTATAAATTTTTTATTTAAGTTTAAGTTAAATGTTTCTATCACACAATATACTAGATGATTCCTCCACTTTTTTTATCCTGCTATAATTCACATTTATTTCACTGATATTTAGTATGATCGATCTAAGATATCTAAACCATTTATTTTCCTGATAACGTAAATCATTAATTGTCATCTCTAACTATAAGCGCTATTTTTTGACTAAATTTACACTTTATATATATCAATTTTTTATCTATTAAGATGAAAATCTTTAGCACCTTCTCTAGTTTTATTAATGAGGAGAATATCATTTATAAAAAGCAGACACAAGGCACTTTTTTTTAAATGTATTTGGTCAAAACCTTCATAACCAATGCAAATAGATATAGACTTAAATTAAATTTTGATGTAATTCAACTGAAATAGAAAAACTTCTTAGTCAAGCCTCTTGTATTTGAACACATGTAATAATTCCTTTTATATATGTCCTGAATAACTTGAACGTAAGTATTACAAATTTCTTTTTTTCTAAAACTTTCATCGTACTTTTTTGTGACTTTATCATAAAGTATTTTCTAAATCAATGAAAACTAGAGACAAATATTCTTCTCTCTTTAAACATCGGTGGTTAGACTCTAGATAGCTTTCATAGTAGATTTGTTTGGTATAAAACTAAACTGTTCTTTTTGATATCTTATTATCACGATGTAATCTATGCTCAATCATCTCTCTCCTAAAATTTTATGAGAATTATATTTTATTTGATATCTTACACATATTCAATACAACCAATTGTCATTAACTTTTGTTTCATGTATTATACAAATTTCAACATTGCATATTAATTTTAATCCACCAATCATAAAAATAATCAACACATGATGATTAAACAGAACGATAGTATCTAAATTAATTTCTTTATAGCCCTTATCATTCTATGTAAATAAACAAATAGAGGCAAAAGTTAATCAAGTAGACCCTCATTAACAGGCTGCTTATAGGAGAAAAAAAAAATCATCGCTACAGCTAGAAGATTCTCTTTAATTAAAAGTCAATATTGTCTAGAATGTGTGCAAGAAATAAAATATTTTTAACTATTACCTATAAGCTTAAGCTTTTAGGTCAATTAGTGGAGACTTAATTGATATAAAAACAAAGAGGTCTCAAGTTTAAACCTTGGTGACTCCTAATTATTTCTTGCACAATTTTAAAAAAAAAAAAGAAAATCAATCTATACTGAATCTATTCCACAAAGCAAAGAAACTTGTGCATGAAGGGGCATTATGAAATATAAAATATTCCTAAATAATATTAGCCTATACACTTAAGCTTGTAGAGTCGGTAAACCAGAGACTCAACAGTGTGACCATGTTTGAGAAAATGTTAATAATCTCCGTATTTTTGCTCCCTGCAGTTCCCAGTACTATCAGGCAACATGGACTTTTTTATTTTTTTGAATGATTTTTTTTTTCTGAACGATAACAGTGACTTTTTTGTGATGAATAATGTGATTGATAGAATGGGTAAATTCTTTTCTCGAATGCACTAAGTTGCTTCAATGTTGCTCAGGTTCATCTGAACAAAGGCTCAGATTCGTGTTATTAGGAACAAATTCTTTGCCTCATAATCTAATCTCCTTACCAATTCTTCCGCCATTTTGAACTCAAAAAAGTATTGTTGGAGGAAGAAAGCATCCGTTTATTGATGTAAGTTGCCAGATTTTTTTTCTTCTCCATTCTATCATAATTCAATTCTTCTTTTGACAACCATCAATTTATCTCCTTTTTCACTACGATATTTTAATGCTGAAAGCTTGCAGTTTCCACAGCAAGATTCTTTTTTATAGAAAAATTTTGCTGCTGTTTTTTTTTTTTTTTTTTTTTTTCTTCTTTTCTTGCTTTCCAATTGATGTAAGCTCCCCTTTGCATCATTGTAATAATGACAGTGGAAGTTAATGAAGCTTTTTCATATATTAATTCTGCTTCTTTTGAAGAAAAACCTTGTTATTTTGTTTTTCATGTATTAATTGCCATAATTTTTGAATGAAAACCCATAATTCTTTCTCATTTACATGATCTTCTTTCAATTCTTGACAGTAGCTTTTTAGATCACTTGAGTTGAAATGATATTTAGGTTTGGTGTTTCAGGAGTCAAAATGTAATATTAGATTCGAGGAATAAGGTCGTCTTTGGTTCAATACTATTTAAAAATATAGATTATCTGGTTATTAACATATTTAGATGCCTATGTCGTCTTTGAACTACTATTTATTTTAGTTAATATTATTATTAAAAGATGATAATAAAAAAATCAAAATTTTACTTCTCAACGTTATAATTAAAGTAACATCTAATACAATTTAGGGTGGTATTTATCTACGTATTGTTTTAAAATAATAATTTTATTATTTTTTATCATTAAATTAATCAATTAATTTTTAAATAATAAAACATAATTTTACAATAATAATAATATAGAATTTAACTTCACAATAACAATAAATCAAACTTTTTCAAAATGAAACACTTCGTGCTGTTGAAGTCTTTCAAATCATTCAACATTTCTTTCGAAGCTCTATAAAAGAACAAAATGAATGCAAACAAAAGCCAATCAGCAATTCAGCACAATACGTTCATAATAAATATTAAAAAAAAATGCAGTTTTAAATCATGTTGTATTGTCCTTAACTCATTTAATAAGGAGATATGAGACAAACAATATAAATATTAGTACAAATTTCACTCCTTAAAAACTCAATTTAGTATTAAAGACTATTGCAGAATCTGCTTGATCTCAAATAATACAAAAAAACTTTTGAGATTAAATTAATCTTTAAGTTCAAAATTTCAAACAATGTTATAGAATCTTGATAGATATTCAATTAAAATGAAGTTTAAATTGAATTAAATTTCTTAACAAAAA
>KZ453894.1:1598569-1662380 GCA_002786265.1 Apostasia shenzhenica
CGGCGCGGCTGCCGAATCTGGTGGAGAGAGAGATGGTAAGGGTATAATGGTAATTTTTATATTTTTTAATAATAAAAAAATATAAAAGGGACTCAAATGATAATTTTTGAAAACCTAAAGACCCCGATATAATTTTTAAAATATGAACCTGTGATAATAATCCTTAAACTCAAAGACCTGGGTGAAATTTGCCTCTTTTTTTATATTTATTATGAACGGATTGTGCTGAATTGCTGATTGGCTTTTGTTTGCATTCATTTTGTTCTTTTATAGATTTCAACAGCACGAAGTGTTTCATTTTGAAAAAAATTGGTTTATTGTTATTGTGAAGTTAAATCTATATATATTATTATTGTAAAATTATGTTTTATTATTTAAAAAAAATAATTGATTAATTTAACGATAAATAATAATAAAATTATTATTTTAAAATAATACGTAGATAATACCACACAAATTGTATTAGATGTTACTTTAATTATAACGTTGAGAAGTAAAATTTTGATTTTTTATTATCATCTTTTAATAAATAATATTAACTAAATAAATAGTAGTTCAAAGACGACATAAACATCTAAATAATGTTAATAACCAGATAATCTATACTTTTAAATAGTATTGAACCAAAGGCGACCTTATTCCTCGAATCTAAATATTACATTTTGACTCCTGAAATACCACAACCTAAATATCATTTCAACTCAAGTGATCTAAAAGCTACTGTCAAAGAATTGAAGATAGATCATGTAAATGAGAAAGAATTATGGGTTTTCATTCAAAAACTATGGCAATTAATACATGAAAAACAAAATAACAAGGTTTTTCTTCAATGAAGCAGAATTAATATATGAAAAAGCTTCATTAACTTCCACTGTCATTATTACAATGATGCAAAGGGGAGCTTACATCAATTGGAAAGCAAGAAAGAAAGAAAAAAAAAAAAAAAAAAACAGCAGCAAAATTTTTCTATAAAAAAGAATCTTGCTGTGGAAACTGCAAGCTTTCAGCATTAAAATATCATAGTGAAAAAGGAGATAAATTGATGGTTGTCAAAAGAAGAATTGAATATAATAGAATGGAGAAGGAAAAAATCTGGCAGCTTACATCAATAAACGGATGCTTTCTTCCTCCAACAATACTTTTTTGAGTTCAAAATGGCGGAAGAATTGGTAAGGAGATTAGATTATGAGGCAAAGAATTTGTTCCTAATAACACGAATCTGAGCCTTTGTTCAGATGAACCTGAGCAACATGAAGCAACTTAGTGCATTCGAGAAAAGAATTTACCCATTCTATCAATCACATTATTCATCACAAAAAAGTCACCGTTATCGTTCAGAAAAAAAAAATCATTCAAAAAAATAAAAAGTCCATGTTGCCTGATAGTACTGGGAACTGCAGGGAGCAAAAATACGGAGATTATTAACATTTTCTCAAACATGGTCACACTGTTGAGTCTCTGGTTTACCGACCTACAAGCTTAAGTGTATAGGTAATATTATTTAGGAATATTTTATATTCATAAATGCCCCTTCATGCACAAGTTTCTTTGCTTTGTGGAATAGATTCAGTATAGATTGATTTTCTTTTTTTTTTTAAAATTGTGCAAGAAATAATTAGGAGTCACCAAGGTTTAAACTTGAGACCTCTTTGTTTTTAATATCAATTAAGTCTCCACTAATTGACCTAAAAGCTTAAGCTTATAGGTAATAGTTAAAAATATTTTATATTCTTGCACACATTCTAGACAATATTGACTTTTAATTAAAGAGAATCTTCTAGCTGTAGCGATGATTTTTTTTCTCCTATAAGCAGCCTGTTAATGAGGGTCTACTTGATTAACTTTTGCCTCTATTTGTTTATTTACATAGAATGATAAGGGCTATAAAGGAAATTAATTTAGATACTATCGTTCTGTTTAATCAGTCATGTGTTGATTATTTTTATGATGTGGATTAAAATTAATATGCAATGTTGAAATTTGTATAATACATGAAACAAAGTTAATGACAATTGGTTGTATTGAATATGTGTAAGATATCAAATAAATATAATTTTCTCATAAAATTTTAGGAGAGAATGATTGAGCATAGATTACATCGTGATAATAAGATATCAAAGAATCAGTTTAGTTTTATACCAAACAAATCTACTATGAAAGCTATCTAGAGGTCTAACGACGATGTTTAAAGAGAGAAGAATATTTGTCTCTAGTTTTCATTGATTTAGAAAATACTTTATGATAAAGTCACAAAAAAGTACGATGAAGAGTTTTAGAAAAGAAAGAAATTTGTAATACTTACGTTCAAGTTATTCAGGACATATATAAAAGGAATTATTACATGTGTTCAAATACAAGAGAGCTTGACTAAGAAGTTTTCTATTTCAGTTGAATTACATCAAAATTTAATTTAAGTCTATATCTATTTGCATTGGTTATGAAGGTTTTGACCAAATACATTTAAAAAAAAGTGCCTTGGTGTCTGCTTTTTATAAATGATATTCTCCTCATTAATAAAACTAGAGAAGGTGCTAAAGATTTTCATCTTAATAGATAAAAAATTGAATATATAAAGTGTAAATTTAGTCAAAAAATAGCGCTTATAGTTAGGAGATGACAATTAATGATTACGTTATCAGGAAAAATAAATGGTTTAGATATCTTAGATCGATCATACTAAATATCAGTGAAATAAATGGTGATATTATTAGCAGGATAAAAAAAGTGGAGGAATACATCTAGTATATTGTGTGATAGAAACATTTAACTTAAACTTAAATAAAAAATTTATAAAACAGTTGTAAGACTAGCGAAATTATATGATGCTGGCCTATACAGCAAAAGCATACAATAAAATAAGTATTGTAGAAATAAGAATGTTAAGGTGGATGAGTGAGTATATGTAAAAAGATTAGATAAAAAATAAATAAATTCACAAGAAAGTTGGAGCGATCACAATTGAAGATAAGCTCAATGAGAGTCAGCTCAAATAGTTTGGACATATGGGTCGTAAGTTGATAGAAATTCTAATAAGAAAAGTTGAATTATTGGATCTTGCCTATATAGAAAGAGGAAGAAAAAGACAAAAAAATATGATAAGAAATTATAAAAAAATGACCTTATATATTTAGAGCTAAATAAAAATTTGTTATTTAATAGAGCACAATGAAAATAAAGGATTCATGTAGCCAACCCCACCTAGCGGGATAAAAGCTCAATTTGTTGTTGATGTTATAGAGTTTGTGTAAAGCGTAAAATAAAGTTATTTTTTATTATTAAAAATTATGTTAGATGTGATAGAAATATGAATAAACTAGCCATAGCATTTTTTACTCTCTCCACACGGACTCCTATAAAATCAAAGAACTAGCAAGTTTACTCAAGTGATTAAATTAGACCGAAATGCTACAATGTTAACTGCTTTAGAAATTGAGTTAGATCAATTAAATAAAAATAGTATTACCCACATTTGGATAGAAAGATAAAGGTAACTTATAGAAAATCACATTGTCTGGCTCCATTCATTTCGTAACTCGTTTGAGAGCTTAGATCGTCTCAACCGCTTTTCTTATTCTTAGCTTTACTAAAACTAGCTTCAACTTTTTCACGAGTTCATTTAGCAATATTAGTAAAAATTTTCGCACCATTTCCCAAAATGATGATCTCATCATTGCGTATTCTAGTGAAACTGCCTATAAGATACTCGTATTCTTGAAAGACCTTATATGTACAACTAAGTGAATGGGACGTGGTTTGGTAACAGGCCAATATCTCCACTATCAGCAAAAAATTCGATACAGAGATAAATAGCACTAAATACAACCAACATAAGAGTAAAAGAGCTTGGCAGAAAAGCAAGGTGCAAAAACAACACAAGCAAAGATTGTCAGGATGTATATTCAGAACCTACACTAACAAACATACCTATTAGTAGCGGGACATGTTGATTAAACTACAGCATATCAAATTCACCATCATCTTCACAATCTACCTCATCAATAATAGTGTACCGATTGTCAACTTCATTGGATGTTTTGAGGTCTCTGTTGTCAGGCAGATGGCCTTTCGTAAGCTTTTGGTACCTTCAAAGGACCAGAAAAAAGTAGAATTCAGTTTTTCAGATATTTACAACATATACATATGGAGGCCAATAAAAGTGCTTACAAAAAGTCAGAAGATGTAGATGGCTTATTTGACCTTGACAATTTGTCTAATGTACATTTCTAGGTTAGGCTGCCTTTTTTTTGTAAAGACTTTACACTATCAATTTGTTTTCTTTTCTTTCAATAAAACAGACTATGACGGCATTATTTTCAATCAAACTTAAATCATGTACTTGACCATTGTCCTGAAAGGGACTGGAAAAATTAAAGATTTCTAAAACCCGCAAACTGATTACATTCAAAGCTCCAAAAGGGATGCGTAAGGTGATTGGTTAGGGCATTGTCTGAAGCCTCAATTAAGACCAAGGAATCAAGTTATCCACATAGATTTTTAGAGGGAATTTCCCAAGCCAACAAATAGAAACAATCCAACAAGAGACATGCAAGCTGTTATTTTCATGCAAGAAAGGAGAGAGTAAAAAAACAATTTAAAGTGTTCCGCAAAGTAAATGTCCTGAATTTGTGATACATGGAGTTTATGGTGCCGTGTTATCATCCTGGGTTTGTCAAATTTAGTACCAGGTAAAGACATCTATGAAGTATAATCTTGCGATCAAAAATCAAATAGAAGAATGGACCATGTTACTAAAATCAATAAATGATGCTCATTTAGATTATATTTTCCATAAATGTAGCTGATACATCATTTGGCATTTAACACACCTTTAGATCACTTCAACTATCCTGTTCATCAACTCGCATCAATGAATTTTATAAGATGGAGACAATTTACTAGAGAATAAATCATGAAAATATCCTTAGGAGCTCAAATCTATATTTACATTTCATGGAGAAACATAATTTACTTACTTGTACCAATTGAATAAGCTAACTCCTACCATGATCGTAAGAAGCCCAACCCCATTTAAGATGGTGAACTGGTCGTGGAAGTAAAAGACAGCTACCTGAAGAAACGTCACAACATTTCTGAAACATAAGTCAATATCATTAGAGAAAATAATGTAGCCAAAAAAAAGTAATCTAAAAGAGTTCTAGGATCTTTAGACAATGTTTTTTTTTTTTGAGAATTTTAAACAATGTTTGTCTTGTGAATTTCATTTCACCCTATTCTGTGAATGGGTGCGCATGGTTTCAAAATGCACTTGAGTTCTGAAAAGTCAAGCCAATCCCAGTAAGACAATGGCATAACAAAAATAAAAGAATGCCAAGATTACCTCCTATCTACTGGATTAGTTATGAGGAGACCAAATGTTTTTATCCCTCTCTAACCTTGTTTTACTTGACTCAGTTTTAATGGCATATGCATTTGATAAAGTTATCTGGCAATTGGCATGATAACGAAGAGGATCTAAATTTGAGTAAGCAGAGCAGAAGTTTCAGTGGCATGTAGTAATGATGAAAAAACACAAGTTTATAGAAACATCAAATAAAACGCATGTCATCAACAGAACTATACCAAAATAGTGACAGCTTCCTTTACAACACCAGCAATAGTGACAGTTACTGCACTTGTAGCTGAAATTAGCATGTATTCAGTTAAAACCTGCAGGATGACGCAAAAAAGAATAAGAACGCATCACCATCAAAACAAAGTCAAGCACATAAGATTCACCAAATCCAGGAGGTAAAATACTAATAGTGCTGTAGCTTTACCATTAAAAAGGCAAGTGATCCCCCAATAAGCATTAATAAACAACTTCTAGCTATGTGCCATGAGCTATCGAAGTATGCATTCTGGTCAAATTCATGCCATGGATCCATAAGAAGGGAGAGAAATGCAGTAGCTACAGCCATTACTGGAGCAACACAACCCATTAGGGAAATTGGATCCTTTAAACCTACACGAGTACCATATCAAGTTGAACAACAGTACTTCATTTGTAACGGTCAGCAATTAATCATAAGAAGTAACACATGATATGTTGCTTACCATAGGCCTCTTTCTTCATGAAGAGTTTCCAACCCAAGCATGAAATGGTAATGTGCCAAGATCAACAGAGGGAAGAATATAGATTTGAAAGTAGTTGTGATAGTATAACAGAAATAACAAATAGAAAATGTCTCCAGATATAATGTAAATAACTATTACATGGAAGAAGATAAAACCGAATGGAAAGTGAATCTGACAGCCATACCTGTAGAAGGATCTGAGTCATTGACCAGCGAAAACCTGAGATGACTGCAGCAAGCATCACAAAAACAAAGCCCCAGAATTCGAATTCTGTCTCCTTTGCAACTGATGAGATTTTGTTTTAGTCAATACAAGCTTACGTATTTTTGGGGATCAATTTTGAAAAGAACATGTAAGCTTAGAAAGTGATGTTGGGGATCCATCCTTATAATGATGAGAAGGAAGTCAAGAAGGCTCTTCGACAAGCTTCTAAATCATCAAAGAGACTCAATGAAGTTTCAACGAACACTAAAACCTCGACGAAAAGAAAAGGTCTGAACACAAGGTTTGGAACATCAAAAAAGGAAGCAACGAATGAGGACAAACAAACCTCATACTAGGAGAACTCAAGCAATCTTTGACAAGTGACACCTATCTTTGAGGAAATTTCTCTAACATCAATGAGTTCATTCAACTATTTATTGAGAGGAGTCTTCCTCAAGGGAATATATTATGTGCTTCTAGAAGGTTACAGAATCTCAGATAGTTATAGAAGAGTGGCCACATCATTCATTAACCAAAATTATCACAGTAGCGCTTGCATCAAAAAAGCGAGTTGCAAGGTATTCGCAAAAGTTCACATGAAAACAATTGCTCTATCCCTCTTCTATAAAAGGACAGAGAAGGGTTGCATGATATGTGTGTAGTTGATGCTGCTGAGTAAGAAGCTATTGGAGTGAACCAAAGATCTACTGTGAGAGTATAAGGAGATCATAAAAAAAAAGTGCAGCGATGGAACTTTGGGCGAAGGTCAAAGTTCTTTGTCGAAGAACAAGAGGAAGAAGAGAGAGGTATTCTTTGTTTCCACTTAGAAATAGTTTTAGGAAAAGACCCTGTAACCAAGGATTTAGAAACTGGACTGGGTCGGCCGATTCAATCGATTGAATAGTGAACTACCCAATAATACGGTTCAAGACAAACTCAAAATTGCATTCAACAAAAAATCGCAAAGAACTGCTCAAGGACAAGGCCTAATCGTACAACCAATACACCAGTTGGGTTGAGCCGGATTGCCCAGCTGCATAAGGCTCTTTCTTTGCTTCCACAAAGGAACATAAAGAACACCACATAATCCCTGAAGCCAATCTACCCATGGACTTGAAGAGTGATTTTTTTTTTGTTTTTATTCTATCATTATTTGGCCTCCTTTTAAAAAAAAGTATCTGCTCTTTATTACTGATAACACATATTTTTTATTATTTATAAAAATAACTTACTTTGTAACATACTCTTAATTCTTTATAGGAATATATTCTCTTTAGAAGGGAAAGATCCCTTTTTGTCTCTCTTTCCCCCTCTCCCTCACACAAGTACATGCTGGGCATGCATGTGGTTCAGTGGAGAGGGAGGAGAAGATCCTCCTTTGCCTCTTCCCCCCCTTCCCGGATCACAAGCACACGTCATAGAAAAAGAGCACAACAATGATTTTTAATTTGAGATAAAATTATAAAAAATATTTAATGACATTCAATTGAAAATTAAATGTCTTATAAAATGCATATAAGATAGTAGCTAAAGGACCTTAATATCACGTTAAGTAAAATTTATGAACCTACTTGCAAGTTTAAAAAATTTGTATACCAATGTATAATTAGGTTAACAACATTGACCTATCATTAATTAACTTTACATTTTAATATAATTATTAACTTTAGATCATATATAAATTTTTTAAAAATTTAATTTTACATTATTAAGTTTTTATAATTTACTCATAATTACATTTTAGTACAAATTTTTTAAAAGGGTAAACTGCATCTGAGACCAAAGAGAATGCAAACTAATCCTAATTTTAAAAAGTTTTCAATATTCAATTTAGTACAAGGTCCTAGAAGAGTGTTTCTACATTTACACTTTCGTCTAAATGGTGAAGTATATTGTCAAAGATTCTAAGTCTCTTTGACGAAGTTTTTCAACGAGATTATTTTCTATTGTTGAGGTTTTCTATGCGTTGACGAAGTTTTGTTTTCAGCCTTAATGAAGTTTTAGTATTTTCCTCCTTTGGAGCTACTGACATCAATAGAGGATCAATCGAGTATTTGAGTGCAGTATCCTTTATTGTTTCCATTAATTCTTGTTTGAAGTGCATATGTGTGTTATATAGGAAACAATAATGGACTTCCAAATGGAAGGCTTATCAAATCCAGATTTTTGTAGGTTATCTGGTTTTACTTAGGTTTGACTTCATGACTTTATTAGGTTGCAAATTAAAACTAGCCTATTAAAAATATTCTTATTATTAATTCTTATTTGTTCGATCCTGATC
The DNA here is from genome assembly GCA_002786265.1 of Apostasia shenzhenica. Taxonomy (NCBI): domain Eukaryota; kingdom Viridiplantae; phylum Streptophyta; class Magnoliopsida; order Asparagales; family Orchidaceae; genus Apostasia; species Apostasia shenzhenica. The sequence goes on from KZ453894.1 coordinate 1,607,130, forward strand.
ACATTCAGATTTGATTTGATTTGGAATGATATGATATTGATTTAGTTGATTGATGTTGATTGATGATTTGGAATCAACTTGAAAAGATAAAAATTTACCTTAATACTCTTATTAAAATATTTTCTTATTTAGCTTATTATATTTGAAAATTTATTTTTCAGATTTAATTTATTTTCTTATTGCCATGTATTGGGATCTCCATATAAAAATGTCGTCTCCTATTATAATAATTGGTTATTATTGTTGAATGAAATAATATTTGAGTTCTCTCAGAGCTTAGATCCGAGTTAAGAGATTAATATTTTGGATAGAGAAGGGTGAAGATTAGCTTTGAGTGAGAATCCTTAAAAGAGTCAATTATCTTTTATTTAAAAAAAAAACTTCTCCTATCTTTCAGTCTCTCTTTGAAAATCTCCTCTCATCTTCCACTCCTCCAAACTACCTAACCCATTTCCATAGATCTGCCTCCAACGAGCACTCACCTTCAGCACCTTTCATGTGTGTTTACCTCTGACATTGAGCCAGCCTCCTTCATCCAAGCCCTTGGTTGCCTTCATTTGCGCAACCCACCTCCTCATGGCCAAACCTTTGGCTTGCTCGCATGACGACAGCAATGCGTGTTCACCAGCCCATGCTCCCGTGCGCCCAAGCCCACAACTTCTTCGAAGCAGCTTTGTCATCCGTCTGCTTCCAACTATTGCTTCGTCTCTTAGATCCGAATCATTGATTCTGGGTATAATCTCCTCTTAAATTTTATTATTATTGATTATTCGAATATAATAAAAATTATTCGTGCAATTTGATTATTCGTGTTGGCTCTAATTGCACGACCTTAAATTTAACTTTAAAAGAAAATCATTGTTGAATTTTATTTGTGAGATACCTATCCTAATTTCAAAACCTCAAATCTAATCTATTAAATTTAAATTGAAGCCCTAATTTAATTCATAAATTCTCATTTATCATCAATTCAACTTAATTTTAATTTTAAAATATTTTTAATTTATGAAATTTAAAATCTAATTTATTATATTATTATATTTTAGAAAAATTCTTGTACTTAATTAAAAGAATTTGTTAATTAATTATTGCTAATTATAAATTTAAATCTTATTTCAATTTCGTCCTGCATCATAAATGGTACTAAATGCCAACATACAAAAAGGAAGCACACAAATAAATAAGTATTACATAAATGAGATAAGTATACATGAAAAGATACAATGAGAAATGAGTATATATACGAGAAAATTAAAATAACATCAATTGAGAATAAATACAGAGAGAGTCAAGTTTAGATAATTTAAATATATAAATTGTACGTCGATTGAAGCACTGGAAAAAATGCTTGGTGGTGGTTTTTTTTTTTTTTTGTGGTGATGGTTGTTGTTATTTGGTAGATTTACAGAATAAATTAGAACATCCTTTTATTCATGACATTCCAGGCCATTTGAAAATAAATTATATGATTAAATGGAATTATTGAATCCCATATATATCCTCTAATTAAGCAAGACAATCAAAGCATTGTCTTTAGGAAGACAAAAAAAAGTAATGGTGTGGGCAAACAAGTGGTAATAGTGAAAGTCAAACATTGGGTATGGGAGCGTCCTAGACCAAAGGTACAGAGTGTGCATCTAAGAATGGCAATAGGGTGGGCATGGGTCAGATTATGCAAAACTCATAGTTGCCCCAAGATCTTTCAACCCTTACCCATACCCGTCTTGCCCCGCTCCCTGCCTTGCCCTTCCCCGCTTCACTTTTCATGTAACTCATACTTGACCCGCCCTGCCTAGCTTCCTTTCTACCATCCCAAACCCTTCCCATTTCACCCCGCCCCGACCCTCCCCACCTCATATCCATAATAATTTTTTTAAATCAAAATGATAACATAAAATTTATTTTAACCATTTTAACCTTAAATTATATAATTTAATATAATTGGGAGCATGGGTTGAAGAGTGTATAATCATGCTATATTTGAACCCGCCTCGCCCCAAAGCAGGTTGATACGGGTCGACGATCATGGGTTGAATTTTGCGAACTATATCCGTCCCATTAGCGGTGGGTCAGGGCAAGTTAAATGGGTTTGGATAAAAATTGCCATCCCTACTAATGCCGGTTCAAGTGTTTTCTTGATATACAAGGTACTCAATAGATAGTTGCACCATGAGAACTTCTATGCTTTCATAGCTGCTGCTTTACTGAGGGCCACAGAAGCACTGAGAACGTATTCTCAGAGAAGAAGTCAACTTGTTTCACATAAGAATGAATCCTATAGTCATGCCATTAGCAACATGCACAAAGTAACCAAAAGTTGTTTTCTTTCAAAAGTATACAGCGATTTAAGATAACTACAATCTGGTCATCAGAATACATAACTGTCTGTAAGATGCCTATTTTGATACACATTTTGATGTTGCTGGAACCTTTAAGCGGCTTCTTAGGATAAGAAGAGTATGTACATTAAATGAACTCCTAGTTACACAGCATTAGTGAAAAGAACCAATAAAGTAATCACTGTATCAAGCATGTTATCATCTGAAGCATATTCAAATAAGAACAAGTGTACATTAAAGTATTACATTACAGTGAATATTATTGAACTTCGATATTATGGACAAAAACTTTTAATAGTTTGGCTCAAACAAACAGTAACTATTAAAGAAACTTGTAATGCCACACCTGTCAATAGAACTCCTGCAGATATGATGGATATGATACCCAATAGTTTGATGCTGGGATTCTCCAACCTTTCACCGTTACAACAATCACTCAGTATAATGGCTTGAATCAAAAGTTCAAACAAAGAAAACAAAGACTCAGGATGCGAGAAAAGTGAAGCACCACATCTAAGGCTATGTTTGGATGGAAGAAACAAAGTCATGGTCATGTAAATTTTAGTTCATTTTTGAAAGACATGTATAACGAGGAATAAAATTAGTTATGCTAACAATTGTGTAGGATATAAATTCAAGCTCATTGATATATTTGCAAGTGTAGGATGTGAAATAACGTGATTTTTTGTGTAGAATTAGATATAAACTACTTTTTTGCTATCTTTTTAATTAAAAAAATATTTGACGATGGCAAATTAACCATGGCTGTTTTAGCCTACATCCAAACATAGCCTTTTAGATATAATTGGTTGTCACTGTAACTCCAATATACCCGCCATAAATTTAGGATTTACACACATGACACCATAAACTTTACCTACAAACTCATACAAAAAGAAAAAAAAACCTATCCAAAACCTCTATCTTCATTGGTATACAAGCAATGCAGGGAACACCAAAAACAAATCATGTGTTCACATTCAAAAAGCATCATAATGAGCACGTTTTGGCTTCAAAGCAAAACGTATAGTGAAACATTTGTTGGAGTACAGATTAGAGACATCCCATATTGGATATTCTACCACAAGTTGTGTTAATATACACGAGATGGCTCTTATCTACTAACCTAGATTTTTAGGTTGATGGGTGTCCATACACCTACATGTTGGGCCACTAATATGACTTGCCAAACAAGTGTATTAGAGTTAATAGTATTAGTCCATACAAAGTAATTCCAAGAACGGTGACTCCTATTGAGGCCTCAAGTGGTTGAGTGATTCCACAATGGCCTCAAATAGTTAAGTGGTCCCTTGGTGTTCATACATTTCATGGGTGAATGACCCATTGGATGGCGAGTGGCTCCAATGTAAATGGATTCTCATATTATTGGATACATGTGAAAATAATTCCACATAAGATATTCAACCACAAGTTGTATATTAACAAGTAATTGCGCTAAACCTGTGCTAGTGGATGTCCATTCACTTATATATTATGTTCCTAATATATTTTTCTTATGGTAATATTAGGTTCCCAACATCACTCCCTTATTATAATCAACATTTTGCTAATGATGCAAGACCGGGTAAGTTTTCGTTTAAAGGAGAATTGATTGCTAAGGAGGTAAACTTTTGTCCTCATAATTAACCAAAGTCAACAAAAATTTCATGATGGTGTAAATTAGTTATTTATAAAGTGGTGGCATCATATAGGATGAATAGTATTTTGCACCCTTTTATTTAATAGAGATAAGGATATTAAGGTAGATAACTGGGTATATACGAAAAGATAAGATGAGAAATGAGTATATCCATGAGAAGTTTAGGGTAGTCTCAATTAAGGATAAGATCAGAGAGAGTCAGCTTAGATGGTTTGGGCATATCAATTATAGGGGGATAGAAGCCTCAGTAAGGAGAGCTAAGTTATTAGATTTTGCCTGTGTTAAAAGAGGAAGAGGAAGACCAAATAAAACATGCATGAAGCTAGAGAAAAATGAAGACTTGTTATTTGATAAAGCAATGAAAACAAATTATTCATATAGCTGACCCCACCTAGTAGGATAAAGGCTTAATTGTTGTTGTTATTATTCATTTAATAGTTTTTGCATTTTGTGTCATTTAAAATGAGAAGTAACACTTTGCACCCTCATAAATAATAATTTTGGAAATTGCACCCCTAAAAATACAATATTTCAGCTAAAACTCGCCAAATAAATAGTTTAGATGATACGAAGTGTGTGCTTTCATTTTCAAGAGTATAAAGTGCCAAAAGAGTGTAATTTGATGGTGCAACATGCTATTTACTTCATCATATAACTAGAATCAGAATAAATTTCGCAATGGTGTCACTGAGTATTTTATGAAGTGGTGGAAGCATATTGAACCTTTTTTACATTCTCCGAGATACAACATAATTCAAGCAATTTAGCTAGTACAGTATGCTTGCATTATGAGCATGTGAAAAGTTACGGAATGCAATATGCAATTAGATCGAAAGCCAGCCAAGAAATAGCTTGATAATAAAATAAGAACTCAATCATAAAAAAAAAGCATATGCAACCAATACCAAATGACTGTAAAAGAATCAGAAATGTAAAGGTAGAAAAAAAAAGAAGGGAAAAGTAAATGACTAAAAACGAGTAACGGTGAGGTGATATTATTTGACATAGGAATTTAACATCTACATAAACCATACGGTGGTAACAAGGAGGTGACATTTTATCGTCTCGTCTGGTTGACAGTAACGGAGGGTTGCCTCAAACCCTTGAATATACTCGCGAGGGTCTGAGGTGCCCTTATCAACATCAAGACGAGGGGATCTGAAGTCCTCTGGTGCTGCCGCCTGGCAAATGACCTCACAGAAGGGGGCACTATTATCAAGAGTTCCAAAAAAGGCATCAGGCCCATATTAGGGGGCTTGGGCCCCAAGAAAAAATGAATTCTCTTCAACTAGGAATGGGGGAAAAGCTGGGGGGATTAGGGAAGGTTAAGGGTGAGGCGGACAATGAGGAAGTGGTGGAAGGTGGCATCTGGTCTCCTGGTGGGGAAGACCGCGCCTAGGAGGATGGGAGGAGCTAAAGGATTGAGCGGAGGGAGCCCTTTGGAGAGTAGCCAAGAACAGTTTTTCTGGAGGAATAATATTTGGCAAAAAGTGTAAGTGCATTGTAAATTATCATGTAAAACAAACAAATGGCATATATAAACAAAGTAAAGTAGTAGGTCATGGAACTATCTTCAACATTGCAAGAAAAAAGACTATATCCACTTGTAACTTACCTAAATGCAAAAGCAAATAGCAGAAGAAATATTGGAGATGCAGATTTACACTGCAAAAAAAGACTAATGCACTTAATACAGCGTATTCAAAAGCATCAAAAGCTGCTTGTTCAAAATCAAGAACAAACCATGGTAGCAAAAGTCACAGATATGAAAACAAGAGAAGCATTGCTGAGGTTAATATCCAAAGCAGTTGCAAGAGCCATTGGAACCACTGCAAAAGCAAAGTTCATGAAGTAGTTAATATTTAGCAAGTTCCATGAACCAATCATTCTCAGAATCTCAAAAGTTCCCAGAGCACAGAAAATGTGCATATTCAAGCAGAAAAACAGCCTTGAGCTAAAAAGGTTTACTATCCTGATTGAATAAACATGAGACAGTAATAATTGATTTGCAAGTAGCATTTCAAATATGAGAAACCAAGGTTCAAGTAGGATTCAATTTATAAGAAGCTAGATTTTGTTAATCAACATAAAACATCTACTAATTCTAGAGTAATGGGGAAGATAATTCAGCCAAGACAACTTGTCATGAAAAGCTTGGAGATTTTCCCTTTTTTTTTGGAGGTGAATTTAGATACATAATATCCCTATCTCTAAAACCCATAATAAGTGCGAGGCCACAAATTTACCACTTTGTTACCAAGCAATGTAACATCCTGAACTTTGAGTTACTATTATTTGTGAATATTTTGAAATAATTTTTATATTTTTTATATATAAATAAATATTAATAATTATTTACATATATATTAATTAGAGATAAATTAACATTTATCTCATCAAATTTATGGATAATATTTTAATAAATTAATTTATTGGAATGCTTTTTAATTTGAGAAATTTAATATTTAAAATGGGAAGAGATTCAGTCAAATCTAATTCATTTAAAATTTAAATTTATTGTATTTAATGATAAATTAAATCTCATAATTATCCCTTAATTATAGGTTTGACAATTTATGGAATTGCCCTCAGAAATAAGTTTCTAAGAGAAATAAGTTTTTTTTTTTACCCATTACACCGATTCATTCTTTCCCCCTCCCATAATCACTGTCAGCCTAGAGAGAGAAAGAGAGGGAGATCACATGGGACAAGAGGAACCATTCTGATCTCTCCCAAATCGACTATTCTTCTTTGTCTTCTTTGCAATATACACATATTTCTCCTTCCTAACTCAGATCTAGAGATTTAGAACGAAATTCCTCTTCAAATTTCAAGGAAAATAAAAAATAATGGTAAATCAAAAGTAAATTTACTCTAACTTGGCTTAGATAAATCTAAATCTTCCATTAAATTGTATATTTTAATGAATAGATGTTTATACAAAGTTCACAAATTTTCTTGCAGTTTTTGATTCAAATCTGCATAATGATGTTTTATAATTAAACCTATTATATATTAACAAATAATGTTTATGCCAACATAATTATGCATACTATGTGTTAATATTAGGATTTTTTTCATAATTAAATCTGCCATTGAAAAGAGATATCTACATACTTTCATGATTCTGTGGTAGATAGAATTAATAAATTAACTATTTGATTAAAGTTATACATGACCAATCCTAATTATGATAATTCAATACCATGCCAATTAAGATAATGCAATACTTCACACAATCTTAATCACAGAAGTATTGCACGTTACTTGATGTGATGTTTGAAATTACGATTATTTCAATTAGAAGCTTAATAGGGTTGCTAATGTAATTTTATAATTAAATCTACTGTTAATTAACATGCGATCTATGCTATATTTTCATGTTTCTTATAGCAAATAAAGATAATGTTTAAATTAACTGATGAATATAATATATTTCTCCCAATTTTTTTTATGTTCACAGTTATATTAATCTTAATTAATGGTTGATAGCAGTGAAAATTTTAACATTCATCTTGCTATTATCATGAAAACTATGCCATACTTCTCTGAATTCACTATACGCGAAAACTATGACATGATTGTTTAATTAATACACCATACTGCATATATAACCTTTCATCTAGTCAATACAATGTTAGAATTATATATTTATGTATTTACCATAATTTAGAAAATTGGTAAGGTTGTGATTTAAAGAGGTGCTTCCAACTCTGATTGGAAATTAAGTTATGGCTATTCAATTTCAAACATATAATTGTTTTTTTTTATTATAATACCCAGTAGAAGGACAAGTATACAGAATTGTATAAGTAAACAAGTGTACAAACTGATCATCACACTCGACGACATTAATTGTAATTTGAGCAAGTGTAAGGATTTGCCAATTTAATAAATTATAATACAAGACTTTTAAAAGCGACAATAGATTTAAAGTTAGATATGATTTCTTTGGGATTACGCAACTACCTTAACTTGAGCATATAATATGATGTTTGGCGCGACGACATCAATTGGCAGTTTTTGACTGCTATAGGGGGCGACGATCCCCAAAACATACACATGTCTGCTATGGATACATGTCCACTAGCTAGATGGCAACTATTTAGTGGTGTAATTGAATATGTTTGATTATTTCTTTTTCATAATTTACATTTATAATCTTATCACGAACTTATCTTATCATGGTTACTTCTACTATAAATTGCAATTATATATAACAACTACGATTGGAATTATATATAACAACTACGATTGGAATTATAGTGATAGTTGTTCCCTGATAATAAACATATATACATTGTCATATATGTTTACTTGTTTGTAAACTAGAATTCATATTATAAATGCTTATTATAATTTGTGACTAATTTTTTATTTATACATATTCTCTTACATACTTATCTTTTTTCATGCTGTGTAAATCATATTACGCTTGATTGTTATTACTTTCGTGCCCTACTACATTATTAGTTAACCATAAGATAAATGTTTCTATTTGGTAAGTTTATAGATGTTGTCGAAAACACTTATTGCAAAGTGCAAATCAAATAATAATTATCTATTACTCTCATTGTATCATGCCATGTATTTCATGAAAAGGACACTATTATGCCATGCATATCACATTAAGAATATTATTATACTAGGTATATTAAATTAGAGTTGTTATTTATTCATTGTTCACAATGTACTACACGGTTAAACTATAATTTATGTTGTCTCCTGTTCTACTTGTACACTTATGACATTCATGCAATATAGTTCATGCAACACTTGTATTTAATGCTTACTCTTTTCCTTGATATGTGAACCATGTTAAAAATGCTTGCACATATAATATTAATGATATACTATATTGATGTGATATTAGTAGCAATGTTATAAATATATACCTATTGCTTACAATATTAACTTGTTATGTATACCATATTAGAAAGGTCATTATTTATACATTGTATTATGCAGATAATTTGCTATTTATACTTGTTCTTTATTATGCCTATGTTGTTCATGCTATGTCTTACATGCTACAATGGTTTATTTATTTGATGATCATTTTATTATATCAAAATTGTTATTACTACTACGATTATATAATTTTGACATGTTATACTATTTTTATCATTGAATCTTTTTATTGTAAAAATTTTAGTAGTGTACAACCTACGAGTCTATTTTAACAGACTCCTATCACTAATGTAGCAAGTACTATTGCACAAGATCACGAGAACTAAAGAATATTGAAAAAAGGAGAGGAATAACAACAAATAGTAAAATACATTTTTGTTATTATTATTTGTGAAATTTCTTATTTTTGTAATGAATAGGAAAAATTAGTTAAATTGGCACTCAGTTTCCATTGAGCTGACCTTGATTATTCGTGTTATCGAGTCAGTGGCAATTGGGGCATCACAAGCATGGTCATTCAAACAATCTCTCTCATCTGTTTGTGATAATTATTTCCATGTTCAGCAACCAGAAATAAATCTGAAGCTCTAAAATTTTTCCAATGAAGCACCAAAAAGAAATGTAAGGGAAACAATATCTTTAGACTACAGCAAAGTGAAGATTCACGGGCAGTAGAAATTAAAAATTACCCATACATAAATTGCATTCTAATGCCAATTATCTACTCTACAGATCCCACAAAAGAATGCTCATGTGAAGGTTTTATAAGGATCAATAGAATGCAATGGGTCTGGTCAGATGTGAATAAAAATAACGAGGAAGAAGAAGCAAGCTTATTTTATGTTTAGCAAAATTTACATAACTTCACAACTGTACTAGAACACTTAATTGTCCCTAGATGTATAGATAATTACTGGTTACCATGCTTTACATGATATAATAGCAAGGCATCTGATTCTGGATATATACTAGGAATACCCTTTTCCCACAAATAAATTCAATTCCCAAGGCCTATTTGTTTCGCTAGATTAACTTTGATTAGGTTGTAGTTAACCTAACAAGCCACATGCTACATAAAACACAAGATTAAAACTAATTATATTTCATACCCCCACACTTTTCAAAATATAAACTAAATTTATTCTACATCCTCAACATATCCCAAGATGAAAGCCAACAATGTTCCACATTCTATACGTAGTCCAATATGAAAGCTAATTTAATTCATATCTTACACAAATTTCAAAGAAAAAATATCATTGGTTAAAGTTAACTAACTAAAGAAACAAGCACCTATCAAAAATAAATAAAGAAACAAGACCCTTATGTTCGAAAAAATAGATATTTGGCTCCTACAACTGAATTTCAAAATCAAGTTGGGGATCACTCTAAGCAAAGAATTATAACCCCACTCCCCAACAGGAATCCTAACATAGGTGGAGGTACTTAAGATGAGGTTGGGGTCTTTCTTTTGAGTTTAAGATGGCTCTACTTTCTATGACAAAAGCTTATTTGATACAGTATTTGATTTGGCACAAGATATCTTGCCCATCTTACTACACTATGAATGTTATTAGAATACCATCAGAATGTGAGAAATAAACTTGACCATAGATTTCTTGGAAGGTTAAATAAATTAGATTCATCTGGTTAAAAAATTAGCATTACAGGATGTAAACAAGTTTTCCGGCTAGTCTAAAACGATTTAATAAGAGCAGATTGTTCATATAACCATGAAATTAAAAAACTTAACAATGCATCATTATTGATAGCATGGACTTTATATAATAAGAACCAAATGTCTCTGAGACATAAAATGTCTGTTGGGCATTTGCCATGCCAAAAAATGCTACATTAAAGATGCCAATAGGTACAGAATTATCCTAATAAGCATAAGCCTTAGCTAATATAAACATTAGTAGTAGCCAAACAATAAATAAATGCTTGAAGCCATTCTGCTAAATTAAATAGTTGAGGTGCGACTTACCTCTAACAATGTAATCCGTCCATGTCATTTCAACAACACTCTCCAATCCAGCTGAACGGAAGCCAATGATGGCCTTAGAAACAGCAGCTTGCAAACCAAAATGAAACGTATTCATCAACAATGGAGCAGGAAACCTTCCTAATTTATTCCCTAAAAGTGTCTTGTTATATCTGATCCAAGATAAAAGAAAAAAATTCTAGTGAACAATGTAAAGCACGAAGGTGCATCAGAAGCATAAGGATTGGTAAGTCAACAACACGAGCACTCACAGAGTCAAGCACGTACTGAAGGTATACCACAAACATATGTAAAATAACGTCTTGAGCACCGTAACTGCCGAAATCGAGCTCTGAGCTGACTGTTCCAGCAACTCGAGCTTAATTCTCGAGTCACTCGTGTGGAGGCCGTTCTCCACCGCGAAAGAAGCAAATTTCGTTCCATCAACATTCTCACCCGACCGCAGGCTTCTTTGTCGGAAAAAGCTGGGTTTCAGCTCTGGCTCCTGGGTCCCTAACAAGGATGTATCGCCATGGAGCAGCGGCAACTCAACTCCTTCGGCCTCCAATTCATGACCTTCTTTTCCATCTCCTTCAATCGAGGAATAGGACCGTTCGATCTGATCCGTCCCGCACCATCTAGCAAAAGAAGGATCCCTGTGCAAAGAAGAATTGCAGTGGGCAAGGACCTCATCAGTGGCCACCGCCGCTTGTTCTCCCTTCTCCGGCTCCATATTTCTGCCTGTTCAATCGCTCCCATGTATTCACATCTATTACCGATCAATTCTCCGCCATAAACCTATTTAGCCAATAAAAAATGCAACAACGAAGCATGACAATCCGGTAAGTCGACTTCAAAGACGATCGATCGGAATCGTCACTACTTATTCGACGATCCCCGTTCAGAAAGGCGTGATGAAGACGGAACAAAGAGCAGAAAAATGGAGCTATAGAATCAATGCAGCGGGAGAGCAAATCTTAGCAAGAAATAAGAATCTCTAGTTGTCGAGCGATGCGGCGAATCCTGGATCGGCGTCAGGAAGGAACACGGAAGCGGGTGGGATCGATGTTCGGCTGCCGAAATGGGGTTCGGCGATCGAGACGTCCTCGGTGACGGCGATGTCGGGTTCTCGCTCTGGTCTTAGTGTCGTCGTCGCGGGAAATGCCACCGGCCGGCTGAGAGATCTGGCGAAATTCGAGATCCGGCGAGTCAATAATGGATGACGAAATTGCCCTTTCAAACCCGACTTTTTCAAACTATTATTAAATGAAAATAAACGCTTTCGTTTTCCTAATGAGTAATTTTCCATAATGTTTATCAAAAAAAAATTTCCATATAATGTGTTTTTTTAATTAAGATTATCCTAATACCGAGATCTAATTAGAATATGAACGTTGTAAATCCAACGAAGTTAATTGTTTATGTTTCCTTCAAATATGATGCATCTTTCATCAAATATGTATTTTTTTTTTGTGTAGTTAGGATCAAGTTGTTGCAATTATGTTTTTATCTTAATATTTGTATTAATTTTAATTAGATTTAAATTTTATTTATGATATATATAGAATACAATTAGATTAATTTTTATGCTTTATGCTATAAGACTTCTTTCCTTTAAGTGCATATCCTTCACTGTATTGTCTGCTTAATAATTGATTTTTCACTGACTTGAAAGCATAGTGAGATTTTTTCTTAGGATACTAGTGAGGTCCTCATAGTCATATCATCTGAAATAGTTTCTCCTCTAAATCTTGTTTTTTTTGGAGACTCATTTCTATGATCAAGTTGTAGCCCATGCCGATTCAACGCTTTCCTCACATTTTAGATTAGTGCTCCATTATCTAATTACTGATCATACTCAGAATTTCTTGTTAGCCGTCAGGTTATGATCAGTTATTTTTATCGACTAAGTGTCATACTATTCTTCGCTATTGCCTGTTGGAACCCATGTTTATCAAAGATCGGTACTATAATTTTTGTCATAGATATGTGAGAAATCATACTATTTACTGTGTATCTCATCCTGATTATACCTTTTGACATAATTTTGTATGTTAGATATTGCGGGTGAGATATCGTAATAAAGTTCAATTAACTTTTTTGGTATTTAATTCTCATTCTGTGCGTGTTACTGATATTTTAATTTATAATTGGTTTAAGGGCATTAACATCTTTTTTTTGACATCACGAATGTTTGACCATTAACATCTGCTTTAGACTATCTTAGATGGTTCTTTCTATGGAGGGGCTACTCATCATGCTGCTGCTCGCAAAATTAAAAAATATTTTATAGCTTGTCAAGTTGCATGATATTGACTGCCAGCTATTAGCATTTGACACTTTTCGTTATTTGGCTCCTAAAATTGTTTTATTTTTAATATGTGTGCAATATTTTTAGACTGAATGTTAACTTATGAGCAGCCTAGTAGTCTCTCTATTTATTTTTCGTTGTATCGACGTAGCTATTAAAAAAATATTATAGCTTAGTTATTAAGCTGCATACAAGACATAGATACTTTTAAGTTTGTATTTGTATTAGTTAATTTATCTTACCAAGCAAATATAATAATAAATAGAATATAAAATAAATTTTTATTTTAAATTTTATATATAATATAAAATATAATTAAATTTTATATATAATATAAAATATAATTAAATTTTATGGAGATCATCAAATCTAACAAAATAATATCAATAAAAAACCACTCTCATAACTGTCTAATAATTAACTGAATAATTCAACATACTAACCTTAAATTTAAGTTATTTGAAGCACTATTAAACAGTAATATTACATTTAAGTTGTTCGGATTTAAAAATTATTAAATAGTATTATCGCATTACATAAAAATTTTCAATTGCTTAAATTTAAAATGCATCTACGTGATGTTTTAAATATTAAATTCACTTCAAATTTCTTTCAGTCGTTGAAAAGCTTAAGCAGCTCAAAAAATACATTAAGAGAATATTTGGTTCAATATTATCTTGATGTTATGTTATATTATTTAGAAAAAGTAATTATTTGATTTAATGATATTTATAAATAATCTTTCATTAGACGATAAAATTATTAGTGAAAAGATAATATTTAGATGTTATAACATCTAAATTATATAGCATAACATTAAGATGCATCATATATTACTATTTTTTTCTTTATTATATAAATTTTTTATGGACCTTTTATTATATAAAAATTTGTTAAAAGAAAGAGAGATATAATATTATATTTAATAGATATTATAAATTTTATATCCTCATATAAAAAGCAGAAGAAAAAGATTATGCAAATAGAGAAAGAGCAAGAAAAAAATGTAAAGAATAATTATATATATTGACAAAAAGTAAGAAAAAATATAACAGAAAAAATGAATAACCTTACATATTTAAAACTAAATAAATAAGTTATTATTTAATAAAATATAATAAAAACAAACCATTCATGTATTAGATGTACTTAGTTGGATAAAAAAATTAATTATTATATTATAATTTTTTTGCATTCTAAAATTTAAAAAATTATAAAACTTATAAAGAGCTTTCATTCTCTCTTTTATAATTATTTTTTTTTAAATAATTTTTTCTTGAAGGTGTTCTTCATAAATATTTTTGATTAAAATAAAATATTATATTTATACACCTTAGCCAATTTCTGTTGATAATTCAAATTAAAACTAGATATCGCTATTATTTTTAAATGGTCAAATTTTTATAGAAAGATACTATAGTGGCTGTAAATGAAATTCATAAAACATAATTAGAAAAATTACACTTATGTTATTAAAATTTAGTTATTTTATATATTTATAATTTAAATTTTTAATATTATATATTAATTATAAAAGTTATATAAAAATTATAATTCATGTATAACTTATGACATAAAAATATTGTATGCATATAAATAATGTTATAATTTTCTTATAATTTTTGTGATCAAAATATAATATTAAAGATTTTGTGTTAAAATATATACAATATTTAGATATTCGTAGCGTGTATGTAATTGCCTTAATATAATTTATATTTAAAATTCTTAATAAATTTTATAATTTTTAAATGAATAAATTGCAACTAAGCCGGTGAGATTGAGAAGGTATTGTAAACTGATCACAACTTTTAAAAAATTTTATTTTAATCTTTAAGGTTATAAAAGCACTGTAATTTTAGTCACTTTTTCAAAAAAAAAAATTGTAGTCTTTTCTGATAAAAATATAAAATTTGATTATTTTTTTGACTAATTTAAATTATTTACATATTTTAAAAATTATTGTATTTTTTTATCTTCATTATTTTTAAAAATTTAATATAAATTTAAAATTAATTTCTCCTATAATTTATCTATTTTATAAATTTAAAACTATAAAATATAAATATTAATATTTTAATTTTATATTCTAAAATGTCAAAAGTTAACAATTGAGTTTAGTATTATGACTTAATGGCAAAAATAATAATTATATTTTAATTGGTACCAAATAATAATATTTTTATAATTATAGGAACAAAAATTTAGGTTTATAAAACATTTGGATTAATTTGAAATGCCCTTCAAACCTCAGGGCCCAGATTAAATTATCCCTTTTAAAAATTATGTTTAAATTCGGTAAGAATTACTGTATTTAAATCTGCCAATCTTTTTTTTTCTCTCCATAAAAAAAAAACGTTTTTTTTTTCTCGCTTTTTATGACCAGCGCGAAGCCGAGGCGCAGTTAGGAGAGCGGGAAACGAAACCCTAGCTGGTGGATACGAAAGCTTAGTAAGTTTCAATTATGCAGGATTTTCCATAATACCGGTGGACCTCCCCTCCTTGCCGTCCATCGAGAGGAGATTAATATTCCGCACGGAGGACATGGCTGCAGTGGAGACCCTAGAAATCTTTGGGCAGATCCAAGTTCTTGTCATAGACAAACTTCAAGTGGTGAGGACTCTCTCAGCGTCTATTCGGATCCCTTCCTTTCTGTCATTCTGAGTTACTATTCATGCGTATGCATCAAGACCAGTGGACACTTCCTTTCTCAACGTCATTCTGGGTTATACAATTCTTCAGCTCCATTAGCTTGTTAAGAAGGTTTTCGCTGGCGAATACTTCTAGTATTTTATTGAAATGGAAAATTGCTTTCCTTATTATGTAGAATCTTCCAGCGTAATTTTGATTCAAACAATGCTGCAATGTGTTATCTTTTTTGTTTGATAAAGTGCGATATGGAAACAAAGGATTCCACCTAGTGGGATAAAGGCTTGGTTGTTGCTGTTGTTGTTGTTGCTGCTGCTGTTAACATTCTAGCAGATGAACCAAAAGCGATTGGGAGCACTCTTGTAGTTTTTTCGAGGATTTTTGATTTTTTGCCTTTTTATGTGTTTACAAGCTAAGTGATACTTCAATCCTTGCCATCCATATGGTGACTTTGACAACTTGATTTGATTGTGAACACAATGGAATCTTATCAGACTATGGGTAGTTGTGAATCATCATCTTTCATTCCCATCCGAATCTGCTGAGACATTATCTGGTTTATTGAGGATTCATGCAAGACATGATGAATATAGGGTACTTCCTCTTCCTTCTTTAATCGTTGAGCCTCCTCGCTGCATTCAGCTAAGATATCCCAGTCACTTGGGGATAATTCACCTTTCATTATTATAGTATTTTTTGTTTCACCATAGAATATCGCTATCAAGCTTCAACAATCTTTAACAAAGTGGGAGGACTTGTGGCACTCTTTTGGAATGACAGTGCAACCTCCTCCCATTTGATGCAGTGTCTTCCACATCTATAAATAGAGTTCTTTCTCCCTTCAGGAGGCATCATTTGAAAACACATCCTAGAGTTCTTTTTTTTTATTTACTTGTTTTTGGTGACCCCCTTTTTCTAGTTAGAGTATTCTCTTTGCTTGACTTGGCCCATTGATGTAGGTCTGAACTATATAAATTTAGTGTGTTATTTTGGTTGTCTTTTTGCTTCATCATAGGACTCATGTTGCAAACTAGATATTCCCCACTCAAGATCCACCATGAATCTTCTTTGGAATCTTACTTTCGTCAATATTTTGGTTATGACAGAATTTTGTTCCTTTAATTACATTTACATATTTGATTTAAAAAATTTCTTATGCTATTGATTAATAAGCATGTTTCGGTTATTATACAGAATTATATTGAAGCTTATGGTTGATCTTCCATACAATAACTTTATTTGTTTTCATGACAAAAGAAGCCTCAGCAGTTCTTTCGAAAGTTGCATCAATCACTATAATAGTTATCTTTCGAAAGTTGCATTAGATGCTATATCTATTACCTGTCTTACTGAGGATTGAGACATGGCTCTTGCTTTCATTTTTTGCTAAAACAATGAGCCTAATGGGAAGAATTGTCATACATGCCATGTGCAAGATCAAACATTTGTTCTCTTTCTAGGTAGCCCCTGCCAGTCGTCACCTTGAGACCTCTAGTCTGTCTTTCCTACTTTGGTCATTTCCTTATACTAATCATGTTACCTCCTTGTTCTTGTCAAGCAGCATACAAAAAAACTCCCAAACTGAACACCTTTCCAACAATGCGTAACTGTTTGTGCATTCATTAAAACAAAATTGCTAGAGCTTTTCTTGGACCTGTGGTTTTAATGGGTCTTCCCATCTCCCACTAAAAAAGCCATTCCTTTGGTTGTTGAGACTGCCTTTTAGGTAATGCAATACTAAATGGTGGAAATTTGTTAGATGGAAATATCTGCAAACGTGTTCATTTCTTCTTTTGGCTCACAGGTATCTTACAAATGGCTTAGTCGCAACTTCTCTGTGTCATCAAATCATGCCAAAAGGTATTTCATTTATATCAATATTAAGCAAAATTCTGTTTTATAAGCTTTACCTTATCAAACTACCGTTTTTGTTATTCAGGTTACTTCAAGAGTTTGCCAACAAACATGGGGATGAAGTGAAAGTGGTTTATTCCTTATCTGGGTGGCTGAAAAACAATCCTCGAACATATTGCATACGACTTGCATCAGACCAGAAACTTGAAGGTGATATTTACTGGTAGATTTTGTGCACATATAATTTTATTTATCTCCTGAAAGCTTGAAGGCACTGTTAATCACAGCTGATATGTCATATGGTAAATGGGATGGTGCTTTCCTTTCTATCATGCTCAAAACATTCTTAGACATAAGCCTGGGAAATGTTGACTTATCTTATATGAGTTCTGTTGTAAATTATGTAACTAAACCATCACCTTTTTTTTCATTCATTTCATCACTGTGCTAATTATTCTATTTTGACCTCCATTTTTCCCTTTTGCAGAAGCAAGAAAGGATTTTGATGGTTATTGTGCAGTTCATGTTTATAGCATCCAACCTTGTATTCCTGATGATCTTGCAGTACTATGGAATGCTGAATTTATTCAATCAGAAGAGCTTTTTGGCCAACCATCAACTGTAGAAAATTGCTTGAGGGACAACAGGTACAGCATTGCATGTTGTTTGAGATTTTTTTTATTATAAGAATATAAAATTATTCCTAGACATAACCTACAAACTTAAGCTTTTGGTTCAGTTGGTTAACAATGACTTAAGTTTTATTAAAAAAAAACAATGACTTAATTTGGTATTTAGAGTCAGAGGTCTTAAGTGAGCCTTGGTGATGCCCAATTATTCTAGCATGTGGGTAAAAAAGGAAAAAAGTCTTTGCTGAATTTAATAAAGCTATTCTTGAGCCCTAACTTACAAGCTTAAGCTTTTAGGTCAATTGGTATTTGGTAACTAGAGATTTAATAGTTCTTAAGGCCATTCTTTACTTTTTCTTAATTTTTTGTATATATTAATATTTTTATATATGCATTTTGCATGAACTGGTTGTTTAATCATCCCCATTTTTGACATCTTTTACCTATAGTCCCTTTACTTAAACTTGAGTGGTTGAAATCAACATAGTTGAGGGACATTAAAAATGACTTGGGTATGGTTATTAAATGTGAATTTGCTCATTTGTTTCAGCAGATATAGTTGTTTTAAATAGAGTTGGATTGCGAAAAGAAAGATTTATGTAGCCAAACACCCATCTAGTGGGATAAAGGCTTGGTTGTTGTTGTTGTTGCATGGAGAAAAGAAATTTTGGTGTTGAACTCAATTAGTTTGGGATTAGGGCTTTATTTTGTTATATATTTTGCATAAGATGATGCTTATCTAAATTTCATTATTTATGATTACATATATTTTGTAGATTTTCTTGCATTTCCAACACCTTCATCAGGCGTACTGTTGGTGCTAAATTAGCTGGTACTTCATCCACTTCATTGCATAAAGATAATACTGGAGCCAACTTACAAGGTAAAGTCAATAGCTACCCCAAAGATGAGTTTTGCCAACCACAACACGGTAAGCCAAGGCATCTGGATGCCAATGAAGGACAAAAGTTTCCTGATTTGGTGAGGTCCGTTGAGAAAACTGCCCAAAATGTTAAATTTTGCATCAAAAAGCCTCAACCTGTCAAAGAATCAAGCAGTTCTCTTCAGATTAAAAGGGGAATTCAGAATGACAAAACCTCACATGGAAATGGTAGGTCTCTGGCTACACTGTGGGGCCGTGCATCTGAGAAATCAAAACCTTCAAGTCTTGCAGGACATGCTCCGGGTAACATTCCAATTGTTTCTTTGAATTTCATTTCTTACATCTCTTCTGTTTTTGCCAGAACAGTCAACATAATATGATATATATTTCTTAAACCACTTCCTTTATTCATTTCTCGTATATCATTCAGATACTGCTGATGGTCAAATTCGTATGCAAGAAGCTGCTAATGCTTCTAGCAGTGATGAAGATGGCTATGGCATACCCCGTAAGAGGGACTCAAATGGTACAGGCACTAGAAAGAGGCAATTTATTGTTGATTTTTCTGATGAAGATGATGAAGTTGATGAAGAGGAAAAAGTGGTGTCCCTGTCATCTCCAGAACCTCCAAATGCAAAAAGCTTGCACGACTCTTTGCAGGGTACAAGTAGTTTGAATATGGAGAAAGAGATTTTTAAAATTGAAGAACAAAAAGTAGATGCTCCAATGACTAAGAAAGAAATTGAGGAGAAAAGTCATGGATCAACACATGAAAAGGACATAAATGCTGACTTTCCTTTGCCGAAAGCTGAAAATAGCAATCATAATGAGATATTCAATATAGATAGAAAAGACAACACTACATCTTGTGCTTCGGCATTAGCCAAAAGAAAGAAGCTTCTAAAGACACGAATTGACGAGCGAGGACGAGAAGGTATTTACATTTTCATTGTCAGTCTGTCACTTGTTTTGCTAAGCTATGCAGGGTCAAAAATGAAGAATTATTAATTTACATAATGGCCATTAAGGCAGAATTGAAATTAGTTAGAGTTGCTTGGGAGTTCTATATATTTTCCTCAAATCCTTGGTTTAAATTTTGTGCTACCTTACCATTTGCTTCAATTTTGCAACATCACACTTGTATAACATAACTTTAATAGTGCAGCGATTTTTTGGCATGCCATGCTATGTTTGGTGTTTTTTTAAAAAATTATATTAGATGATTTTTGTTAAGGTTATGCCACTTAAAAAAAAAAAACTTAATTTTTTTGCTTCAACCAACAGAAGGCAATTCTAGCCATCACTTGATGGATAATATTCAAGTGGATGTATGTGATTGTCCCTTTGAAAAGCTTTTTTGGCTTGTAATATTAAATATAGATGGATTTGCCCTATCTTCTTGATGTTTCTTTTTTGCCTTTGGAAAAAGATGCATTATGCTTTAACAATTTTTACTACAGATTTTCTCTCTAGTATGGAGTTCATTCTCTTTGTTATACTACTAAACACCACCATCATATGCCAATATAACAGTTGAAATAAATTGGATTTTGGCATATAGGCACCATTTATTAACCTCATGGAATTGCTTACATGCTGAATATTGAATCTAAGTTTGTTGTTGTATCTCAAATGCAACATATCTGAGGAATAATGACATTGCTTCATCTTATAGGTTTTGGATGTCCTCTTGTTGTGTCATGATATCAGAGATTGCATTGTTATTCTCAAGATTGAATTCAAATAGATTATGAAAATGTTCCCCTCATTCCATGAAGTATTTTAATTCTCCAATCTTAGACATAATTTGTTGGTTTTATTTTATAGTTACAGACGTGGTTTGGGAGGAATCTGCCTGCAATAGAAGTGCTGATAAGGATACAAGTACAAATGATGCTGGCAATAGGTAATCTCTGGAAAGTTAGTAATTTGTAAAATTGACTTTTTGCTTCAGTTTATTTCTGAAGGTGTGGTTTGAGCCTTTCATTACTTAAAGAATGAAGTATAGTAAGTACATCAAGTGATATCCCTTCCTAGAAGGTTACAAAAATCCAAAGAAGTGGTATCTCTCTTTCTCAAACAATATCTCCTAATGATGCTCTATGCACAATATAATCTGGAGCCCAATCAACCTCTCTTGGTACATACATGATTTTGCAAGATTGAGACAGAAGAAGCTTAGTGATATCATCAATTAGGTTGTCCCTTTCATTTAGTGCCATCTGCTGCTGTCTGCTTAAATTTTGTGCTGCCATCTGGAACATTTCTAAAGAGTCCCCTTCCAGCTTGTGTAACAAGTGTTGTGCTAACCTATTTGGATGTTGCTTTCAACCCATTGACTGCTGTTAACTTGTCTGCCATGCTTACAGCATCAGAATTTTCTGACCTCCTGCTTCTAGTGTCTCTTAATCATTGGTCCATGTCAAGTACTCAACCCCTGCAGCTTCATTTCCTTGTACAACTTCATTAATAGCCACCTTTATCCACTCAGAAGGCGGGGAACCCATCGTTCTGCAGTTGTGTAACCATGTTCTGAAGGGATGTGTGAGTTCCAGTAGTTCTTGAGTTAGTTAAGGTCAAGTTGTGTAACCATTCCTAGGTTTCCAACTATAGAAGTATAGGGTTGCAGCTTCTAAGCAAAGCATAGGATCTTTCTATTCCTTTTTGGTAATTGGGCCATCATCTCCATCTTATGAGGCCATGAGGTGGCAAAAGGCATTAGCTGCTTTGTTCTACTGACAATCCTTTTCAATTCAGTGTATAACTGTAGATTCTACATATATGTGATGTGATACAAGTCTTCAGTTCTATTACACCTCAAGGGACAATCTGTGGTCTTTTGCGGCCCTCTTCTGTGCAACATTGCATAGGTTGGTACTGCATCCTTAGTTAATCTCAGTAGGAAAAGCTGGGTGCTTACACTCCAGCATCAGTTACCGGAAAGTGAGCCTTCATCACCATTGAACTGTTTGCCATGTAACGCAGTTGTTGGAATCTTAGTTGAGTTTGTATCTACCAAAACTAGCTTATCTTCTGTTACGTCACCATGAATTTGCAGCATTCTAATTATGTCCTGTAGAACAGCCTAAACACTTGTAAAATTTTGGTCCAGTCCCACTCCATGTCATTCAAGATGTCAGCCACTAAAGGAGCATCTCCATTTGAACATTAATGAATGTAGGCCTTCTATTTTAGAGCCACTGATGATAGCCACGGTTCGTCTAGGATCAGATATGTTTGTCATTCTTAATCTTCCTGCCTACATTATTTTCCAAAATTTCCCCTCCCATGCATAATAACTACCATGCCCAGGAGTCACCAGTCTTTTGTTGTAAACTTGAGCCTTATTTTGGCTTCGTGCCCTCTCTTCAAATGCATTCTTCCTTGTTCAGCAATTTAAACATACGTTTAGCTATTAGAAGTTGCCTCCATATCCTATAGCTATGAATTCCCACTCCACTTGCATGCTTCAGTTTACAAACCTCCTCCCAGTTGATGTAGTGCATTTCTTTATTTGGTGAATTGCCAATTCCGTAGGAATGCTCTAATGAGCTTCTTAATGCAACACATTTAACAGCACGTAGGTGTATGATAGCGCATAGACCAAATTCGACCTTTTCATGTCTATGTGTATTAATTAGGATGCCCAAATATGTCCATTCCTGCACTTCGTACATATTCAGTCTCCTCTTTATGACTCTCTCTGCTTCTTGAGGTTGTGCTACTAAATCTAAATTGAGAATTTTTCGAAGTTTACTTCTATCCTGAGATGTCACAGTATGTTCCGAAAATTCGTTTAAAGCTAGTTTCCTCAGATGGGTGCTTTTGTGAGGAATAGCAAATCGTCAGCAAATAATAGATGAGAGTAGCATGACCCTTTTACTACAAGTGAACCTCACCTCCCTACAGTACTAAAGTTGAAAGGGCCTCTGAACCCAGTATGAAGATTTAGGGGACAAGGGGATCCTGCCTTAACAATCTACTTGCAGTGATCTAAGGGGATTTTTTCCCATTGACCAGTAGGGCAAATCTTGGTCCTATTGTGCACATTTCAATCCATTTTCTACATTTAATTGGGAATCCTATCTTCTCCAAAATGTCTACTAGGAAATTCCAGCTCATCCTTTCATAAGCCATGTTACCTTTGACTATCATGAAGCCATCACTAGATCCAGTGGTTTTAAGTCTATGTTTTTTTTCTTGGACAATTCCACCTCCCCTCCCCCCAAACGGGTGTCCTCCACATGCTTTGGACAATTCCACAGGCAGCATCATAGGTCAGCCATATGTCTTCAAATCTCAATGTTCCTTGTTTGAAAGAGTTGGCTTCCTCTTTAACTAAGAGAGGACAATGGTCGGATGTAATCCTGGCTAGGTTTGTGATGCATAGGCTAGGCAGGTGCATCATAGTTGCAGTATTTCATAGAATCCTGTCTAGTTTTTCCCAAACTCTTCTTTTTTCTTGTTGTTGCACTAGGTGAGGGTGGTCCACTATACCCCATATCATGAAGATCTGTGGTCTGCATAAAATCATGGAAATCTTCTTGATCAGTTCCTACTTTAAATAACTGTCCCTCTTTTTTCTCACGTTGGCTAAGTAAATATTTGAAATTGCCAACAATGATCATCAGAGTTTGAGTATTATGTGAAGAGTTTAGGAACTCATAGAACTCTTCTCCCTGATCCCACCAACGCTTTATAAACCACATCCTAATAGAGCATTGCTTGCATCTTGATGGTTGTTAATGGAGGTAGAATAGGTTAAAATGTCCTCCATTAATCTCTTCTGGTCTTGGACAGCTGAGCTTCTTCGTCCATTGTATCTTCCTCTGCCTTTGAGGTAATGCCCAGTGCCACATTTGATCCCGCCTCCTGCTTCTAATTGGAGCTCTTGCTACTAGCATGAACTACCCTTTGACTTAAATATCCATGATGAAGCTCATCACCAATACACTCTTAGTTTTGCCACTGGCCCTCTGAAGGCTGGGCCATCCGCTCCCACCTGGACTTGCACGCCACCATCTCCCATTCCGGCTCTCCTCTTTTGGTCAACGGTGGTCAAACCACGAAAGGTTACCCTTGCTTCAATTTATCTACTGGCCTCTAGAATCCTTTTTTCTTTTTTATTCAAAATTTCAACTTTGTGTTCATTCTCCATGTTCAACATATTTTCAAGATGGTTACCATCAAATATATATATATATTTTCAAGATGGTTGATACAACATCTGTCCTCAAATACTCTTGTTTTTGTTGCTTCACTCTTAGTTTTGGCTTTCTCTTTTTTATTTTCCTTTTTCAGTTCCTTCAATTTGTGCTCGTCTTATGATTGTTATTATCCTTTTTTGGAGTCATTTACAATAATGAAAACAAATATATATAAATATACATAGATGTTTATGTGTGCGTTTGTTGTGTGTGTGTGTGTTGAGCAGTCTTAACCTTATGGTATACATATTCAGCAGAAACAATGTTTGAAAGCATCAGAAATAACACCTTATAGATATTAATAATATTTTGTTATGTATTTGGTTTGTATGAAGAAGTTTGGAGAATATTTGCGTAGATTTTAGGACATCAATAGTTATTACAAAGATGACTGTTTATGAACAATACATAGTATGAGAAATAATCATAGCAGAACAAAGTAATTAGCCCTAAAACAGCAATGATAATAAGTCTTCATTCCCAACTAGGTGTCATTGACCACATAAAATACTCATCTTCATTCAGCTCTCAGAATTAAATGAATTAGCCTAAAACAAAATTTGTAATATTTTCTGTGAAAAATGATGTGTATAAATTCTTGTTTATATAAATAACTAGATTTAGGATGGTTTGATTATACATATCATCGACCTATATAGTTCATTACACACGTAATTATAGAGGGTCTTATACATAAATATGCAGCGATCCAAATCACTGTGTTCTTTCAAAAAAAAAAAATCACTGTGTTCAGGAGATGCAGGGGTATCATTACATGAGCCAGCCACAGGTAGTTTTGGATTTTGCTTTGTTGTAGTTGTTGTATATGACAAGATCCTGCTTAATTTCTACAGTTATATTTCTTTTTGACATATATGCAAACTTTTTTACTTTTCAATATGTTTCTTTTTTCCTTTGTTTTACACTTTTAGTCCCATCTCATTTTTCTCAACTTAATGTCAGAACCGCAACAAACAAAGCACAGGCAACTGGGAGCAATTCAGTGGCTAATATAGGAACTAAAGGAGGTACCAAGAAACCTGGAAAAAGTGGAGGGAAAGATACGAAGCAAGGGAACATAATGTCTTTCTTCAAGAGGACATAAAATCAGCTGATGAATGCTGTTCTTCATGGCCAGACGGTAACCTGGTTGTGTTCAACCAAGTCAACTTAAATGGTGTAAAGTCACTTTCGTTCTGTATTTTATTTTTTCTTTGATTTGTGAGGTTCTGACTACATTTTTCTTTTGGTTTCTAAAAGTTAGTTTAAATTTAATTGAACTTCTCCTTAGTGTACTACGCCAGTTTGATAACTGCAGTAAATCTTGGGAGTATTTAGTTCAATATTATCTAGATATTTATCTTATCTCTAAATTGTTGTTTGTTTGGTTTAATATCATTATTTCATAAGATAGAGATTTTTTGAATAGGGTGTATATGGTATAATAATATATCATGATTTGTGTGGTATGTATATAAACATCCCTAAAAAGATAATAGAAAATTAATCCAATTCCATGTCCCTTCATTACAGTATGATGGCATCTAAATGTTACTTTAGAGTAGCAAAACATGTCATTAAACCAATCAATTTCTCGAATAATATGATATAACATTACAATAACATTGAACCAAAATGCCCACATAGTTATATGCCAGCAATTCATGACAATGAAAAGAAGCAGCTTTTCATGTTGATAGATGGCGACAAATCTCATGTCATGATACTTGTTCTGATACATGTTTTGATTAAGAGATTACAGGCTTCTAGTTCCAGCAAATGAAGTGTGATTCTTAGTTTAGGTTATTAACCTGCTAATTGTACGAATCAAGAACTGTAAATTACAGAGCTGGGTATTTCACCTGAAGAACACAAGTTTTAGTTTCATTTATGTTTGTATCATGACAATAAAACTCATGTATGATATCTTGTTATCAAGGTTTGGTATTTGTAATTTTCATTACATTTCTTCTGTTATGTTTATGAACTATTTGTTTTTGATAAATAGTTCATTTGGGTGATGTTTTCCTTTTATTTAATTTTTGTTATGCAGATGTAAATAATAAAATCTTGAATAAATAGTCAATAAATTATTTCTACCAGCTAAAATAAAATTGTTCTTGCTACAGTATAGACTTTGCAGTTGGTATCCTGATGGTAATTCCCACTAACTACTACTACTACTACTAATAATAATAAATAGCCCAGGCATATTCTAGCGCGGTTAGATTTGATTAAATTAATCAAATATTTAATTTAAATTTAAATGCAATTAAACACCGAAAAGAAAACATTTTAAAGACCACTTTTCGGGTTTTGGTGAACTATATAATGAAACAGCACCTAACTGTTTTGAACACAAACTACATTTTATGTCCATAACTTTGAATCTTTTTAGTTCTTATTTTTTTTTTTTAACTTTGGATTCATTGAAACAACCCAGTTACTAATTAATAGAAGAGAAATTAACAAGAACAGATTAATATATATATATATATATTGTTTGGAAATAGTGTTATATATAATAGGTGACCTTTCCTAGGGTTCTTCTTGACAGGTGAGACTTTCTTCTTTGCCTCCACATATCATAGTATTTTTGTCTTCTAAGGAATTTTCACATAAATCTATCTTCTTTTTCTTCCTCCTCGAAGCCTATTTTTCTGGGTTCAATCTTTATCCCGTAAACTACAATCTCTCTTGTGTGATATCAAGGTCATTTGTTGACGTTGTCCATATATCTCCTTTAATGTGTGTGTGTGTATGTATAATACATGAATATATGTGTGTCTCCACTTGCTCTCATTATCGTATTTTGCAAAGCTCACTAACTTTTTTTTTTAAATGATTATCAATCATTCACCTCTACCATGTTTTTCAATAGTTACAAGCATTTGTTAGGGCAGTTTATGCCTTGAGGGAACCTCAAGTTCGACTCAATATACAATTGCATGGACACCTATTAATACAAAAATCTAAGCTAATGAGTAAGGGTCATAGTATATTAATATAACAGCTTGTGTTGAAATCCAATTTGGGATAATTCTCCGTGTCTATCTCGAGTCACAAGGCATTCATAAGTTTGCTAAAGAATTAATACTTCAATTAATTAATCAAATTCCTTTCCCCTTCAAACATTTTAACATATGATTAGCTCTCTGTTACACTTTCCACAGGTGTAAGAGGATTTCTTCAGGCCACATGAATCAGTTTGTTCTGTGATTTGCATATCTCTTTTTTACTATCCCACATTCTCAGGTCTATTTGGGAAAAACTACTTTCTTTCTATCCCTATAATGTTCATAAATGTAATCAGGGAGGATGACATGAACTTACAAGCTCCTGAACCAGTGGGAGAGAAATTCTTTGCCCAAGGAGACTGAGCTGTTCCAGGACCATTTCAGCATTTCTCAAAGATCCATCTGATCTTGATGCTATGAGTCTCATTGCATCTCTGTCAACTTCTAGGCCCTCATTCCTTGCAATCCTCTGCAATTTATGTCTAATATCAACATCCCTTAGCCTTGGAAAAAAGAACTTTTGGCATCTACTTGTGATTAAATGAGGCAGAAATTCAATAGTTATGCTGCTGATAAAAATGAAAACTGTAGGCTTCGGGTTTTGATCAATGAAATTAGTTAAATAGTTCCAGGATGCAGAAGACAAATTATAGCAGTCATCAATGATGAGAGCTTTATAAGTCGGGGATGAAGAAGAATGCTTCCCATTATGAAAAAAACTTTTGATCCTTTCGAAATCAAGTTTATCAACTGGCCTTAGTTCTAGAACAAAATCACTCTTCCTCTGATTGTACGAGATGCAGGATTTGCAAGAATCACAAGGTTTGGGAGGTTTAATAGCTTGGCAATTCAGGGCTTTAGCAAAAACATGAGCGCAGGAGCGCTTTCCTGTTCCATGAGGTCCATGGAACAAATAAATCAACCCCACTTTTCTTCTCAGGATAGCATTTGAAAGAGCTTGCACAACCAAGTTTTGTCCCACGACATCCTCGAAGGTTCCCGGCGTATACTTCTGCACAAAACTCTGGTACACGACTCTAGAATTGGATCTCTTTGATCGAGCTTTTTTGTGAAAATCAAATTCTGCTTGATGTCTCAATCTGTCAAATATGGTTTCGCTGGTCCTTGCAGGAGAGCTTGATAGCTCGTGAAGCAATGGCAATTCCTCAGAATTAAAGTTTGCACATTGGCTAAGATGAATGGAGCTTTCACCATTCTGCAATTTTGAACCAGAAACTCCACAGTTAAGCCTTTTCTCTGCTCTCTCCATCAATTCCCCACCTCCGTGATGAATGCTTGACCAGTTCAAGGAAAACCCACATCTCTTTTCTGAAAATTGGAAACGTTCTATATCGGTTTTACTCGCCTGTTCTTCATTACCATATGATTTCCTAGGCAGTGGACTCGTAATCAAACCTCGGCAAAACTTGGAGCCTCTATCTGAATCCTTGCAATAACCTGAAAATTTATTCAAGCGACCTCTCTTGTTGAATTTCTTCAGTTTGCTTATTTCAGACCCTTCAACTCCATTTCCAATCTTGACATTAGAGATCGCAGAATGAGTTTGCTTACACAAACCTGAGTTTCTTTCTGTACTATCCATAATATCATCCTCAACTGATCTTGCAGAAAATTCTCCAACAAAATAAGGGGAGAGCCACAGGTAAGGAATTGTTGAAGGATCTCTAATCCTGTTTGGCAATGAACTAAAAATCATGGCTAAAATTACCTATGGTCAAAATCTTAAATTTATTTTAAAAAAACTTAAAAAATTATATTATATCTCATCTCACACAAATTCCAACATTAAACAATCACTTTATTTCACATCTAACACAATTCTCAATAAATTAATCAATTTTATTTCACATCATACACAATTTTTAATATAACCAACTTACTTTATTTCATATCATACACATTTTTCAAAAATCACTAAAAATTCCAATCAAATCTTCTTTTTTTTTCTTATTACCAAACAGAGCAAGTAATCTTGATCTCTGAAGGACCACGAGATCCCTCACAAAAGAACCCCTCTCCATCAATGGCCTCCGGCGGCGCATTTGGGCTCCTCAAAGTCAATGGAAGTACTCAGGTGCTATTGGCAGTAAACATAGCTGCATGGGCTCTTGCATTCACATCAAGTGACAGCTGATGTTCTTGTTGGCATTTCATCGAGCAGCTCGTGGCAGTGAAAAGAGCAACCCAACACAACAAGGCCAGTTGGAGGAGAAATCATTAAACAAATTTAAATATCTCAAGGCAAACTGAACTGAAATAAACTCTGAGGACCCATGGTTAGAAAACTTCACCTGCTGGTCACAGTTATTATCTGAAAACCTAAATGCCAACAGAATCATAGCAGAGGCAGTCAAAACAAGCTAATGAAGAAGAAAACTTACGCTTCTCTTTTCAGCTCTTCCCATCGCATTCAATCGCTCCTTCCACTTGAAACCGTTTCAGCACTGAACCTGTTCCTTTTCAGCACACACAGGCGAACTGTTAAGAGAGAGAGAGAGAGAAAGCGATGAGAATTCCATAGAATTGTGAGGGATCGGAAGAAGATGACACATTAAAGGAGGAAAAGATGAGAGGGCCCAGATATACTTTAAAAAACCTGACCGTTGGCAGGAGTAACGATCAATGCCACGATGAAACCACGAAGCACAAACCAATTATGTCAAAACCCTTTAATTTGCTATAAGATTCGTGAACTCTACATCTAGATTGCAGCATTCTGTGGGAAACTGATCCTGTTAGGTTGAACCTAGCGCCTGTTCTCCGTGTGGTTGCATAACTTATGCCCGCGAAAACCGCCGCATGAGGCTGCAGCTCAAAATCTTTTTCCATTTTGAATTTTAAAAAAAATCTTATTTCATTTGATAAATAAAAAATAAGAAACTAAAAATTATATTTTATTTAAAAAATATATAACTAATTTATTTTATTAATTATCATATATAGTTTTTTTAAAAAATCACAAATCTATTAAAAAAAATCTTAGCTTACCTCTATTTATCAAAATATGATATTAATTGCCGCAATTAGTTTTTAAAATTTTTAAAACATTTGGTTATTTCTTGTTAGTTTATTCTAATAATTGAGTAAAAAGTATTACATAAGATTTTATTCTAGTTGGTTTTAATCAATACTCAAAATTTCTTGGGATAATTGTGAGGGTATATAAGTTCCGGCTTTGATTTAAGATTAAATTAAAAAAAAAATTTGCTTTAATTTTAATTCGATCTAAAAAATAAACAAAAAAAGCTTGATCAGATTTTGATTTAAGTTAAGTCTGGCTCATTTGTTATTATTTCAAGTTTCATCCGAATCCAAAATCAATTCAATTTTCAATGTTTTAGCCAAATATTACTTATAGTTGTATTTGTTCAATCAATCAGTTTATAGGATCATTCATCTTGATCTAATATTTAAAAATAAAAAAAAATAGTCTAAATTTTCAATGTTTTAGCCAAATATTACTTATAGTTGTATTTGTTCAATCAATCAGTCTATAGGATCATTCATCTTGATCTAATATTTAAAAATAAAAAAAATTAGGCTATTATAAATATTGCTTGAATAAAATTTATAAGAAAATTCTAATGAAGATTTCTATTAGATTATTGTGAAAAATTAATATATTAAATCCAAATATATGTATAAATAAATATAAATCATATTTTTAAATTTTTTTACTTGACTTGATTTTGAGCCATCTCGATTTGATTTTATGCCTGCTCAAGATTAAATTAATAAGAATCTCGAGTCATAATGATGGCTCGTTAATCAGCTAATTTGGATCAAGTTGAGCTAAATTCGATCTAAAATCTTATTCAACTTTCGAGCAATATTCGACTTTCGCGTAAAATTAGCAGCAAGGGTATGTAACATTTTTTTATTTTTAATCCAGTAATAATTAATTTTAAAAAAATTAATTTTCTATTTAATATGCACATAAATAATTCTATTCACTTAGTTAAAATCCATATATCATGTAATATAAATGCCATATCTTGATTAATAATTCTATAATTTTATAGAATATTATTTATAAATATCATTAAATTAAATAATTATTTTTTCTAAATAATATAATATAATATCAGAATAACATTAAACTAAATAATCCCTATTTTTTTTATCATTTCTTTCTCTGCTCTATTTATTCAATTTTTCATGGTGTAATGCACCTCTTGACTATATATATATATATTGATAAAAAAACTTAATATATATTTGTAAATATCTACATTTATTTATTTAGTATGTAAATAGTTATCCACATTTATGAATGAAATAGTATGCCTTTCAAGTTTAACTGTATATTACAGTTCAATCAAAATACTTCAATGAAAAAATAAATAAATAAAGTTGTCCAATTATTTTAATCTTTGCTATAAAGTTTTTTTAAACTCATTTAAAAAAAAAAAATATATATATATATATATATAATTATATAAGAAATATCATCTTAAGCCTCCTAGATGAGAATTAAATATCATCACATATTTGACAAAGGGCATCTAACTGTTATATTTTTTTATTCTTCGACTCTAATATTAAAATACATTTTATTACTATTAAACTCAAAGTTTTGAAAATCGGACTGCCTTCAGAACCGGTAGACTGAAAGGTTCAAGGTTCAATGGTAGAACCGAGGTCGAACCGGGACGAAGTAAAAATTAAAAAAACTAATAAAATATAATATAAACATAGTTAAGATATATATTATTAACACATCAACACAATAATTAGACATAAAATGAATGTTTAATAATTGAATTCAACAAATAATATCTTATGTCAATAACCCAAAAAATAATTCCAAGCAAATCAAAATAACAATAACCCAACAAAATATTCGCAAATCACAAATTGAGTATAATATTTGGTACATCATTAAAAGATCTGAACAAATAGTATGCTTTGTCAATATTAAAATACTAAATTATTTCATCATTTCATATCATTAAAATACTAAAATACTAAATTATTTCGAGAGGATGGGGGCTGAAGAGGAGAGTACGAGGCAAGGGGAATAGCGAGTTCGTGACTGTCGCGCGAGTAGAGGCCGCAAAACGAAGGCTGAGTTAGGGACCTAGGGTTTAGAAAGCTTTTTTTTTATTTTAAACTCAACCGGTCCAACCGTATCGGTTCACCGATTGAATCACGGTTTAAACCGGTTTTAGCCGGTTTTAAGCGGATCCGATTATAAAATTAAACTGGACTGGTTGGCTGACCGGTTCACAGTTCGACCGGTTGAACCGGCCGGTCCGGTCCGGTTTTTAAAACTTTGACTAAACTTAAAAATAAAATATTTTATTTCTCTAGTCTAAAAAAATTCGAATCAATTGAGGCCTAGAGAAATAAAATTAGTTAATTGTGATAATATTAAATAAAATTGGTTGATATACTGAGAATTATATAGGCTACTTTATTTTTTAAAATATAGTCATGACTATCTTGTACATCAACCAAAAATCACACTTATGAATAGCGAAATTCATAGAGGTTAATACCAGGAGTAATTATTTTATTATCATTATTAAGGATATAAATAGCTAAGAGAGATGACAGGTAATAGATGATCAATTAAATTCTCCAAAAGAATTTTCTGGGCACGAGAACTAAAATCAGAACCAAAATAATATTAGTTTAAAAAATAATAATAATAACAATAAAAAATAATTTTTAAAATTATTTTACATAAATTTTAATATAAAAAATATTATTTTACTTCACATACTTAATAATTTTTAATAAAAATATTAATTTATTTCATATTCTAGATTAAAATACTTATTCGAATATTTTGATCTAAGAAGTGAAATAAGTAGATATTTTTGTTGAAAAATTATTAAGTATGTGAAGTAAAATAATATTTTTTTTATCAAAATTTATATAAAATAATTTAAAAAAAAATATTATTATTTTTAAAATTAGTACTATTTTGATTCTAATTTTAGACTTTAAATTCTGTATGTTTATAAGCATTAACTAAATATCATATGACTCTTTCTCTCTCATTCATACTAATTTTCATCAGTGAATTTTAAATTATAAAATTTAACGTTGTGATTTTTTCTCAGTCATTCTGGTTTCATGAAAAAAAAAATCTTCCCACATAATTTCTACATCCATTAACATATATATATATATATATATATATTTATTTATTTATTTATTTATTTATCATAATTAGTGCAATAAAATTATATTGTTTTATTGTTGTACAAATGTTGGAAGCATAATAAATGTGATAGTTTTTAATCAAATAATAATCTGTCAGCTGGTCTGATCTCGAATATAGATCGTCTTCTAGAAGAAACAAATCAGAAAACGCGATCGTCCGAGGCGGAGCTCGGATGCGAGTGCGATCGGGATCCCTGCTTCCTCCGGGTATCTCCTCGTCATTCTTCCCTTTTTCTCCTCGAGGAGATGTGGAAGCTTTACGTCGGGAATTTGAGCTCTCGAACCAGGGAATTGGAGATAGCGAACGAGTTCCGCGCCTACGGACTCGTGAGAAGGTATTGTCTCTCCACCGAGATCTTCAACCCCTTTTACGCCTTCCTCTCTTTGATGTACTACTTTATCCGGCGAGTCGGGATTTCGAGATTCATGTTAGGGTTTAGTGGCGCACTGCTGTATTTGAATGAGGTGAGGGTCATGGGATGTGCGCTCGTGGTCAATCGGAAAGTCTTTGCAGCTAATGTAACGCTCTATCCCTGTTTCAGAGTAGATAAAATCATGAACAAAAGTAGTAGAAGAGCAGAGTTGGATCTCTTGTTGAGTGTGCCTTTTCTGTGTTAAAGTGCTAGGGCTAAAATTAAATTACCTTGATTTGATCATCAAGATGTCTCCATAAGCTAGAATACTTTTTGCCTGATATTTTATTTGGTCATGTGGATGTTCCACAAGTGTGACTTTTTGAGTTATTCCTAAAGCTAACTTCTAGACTAATGCAATTTTAGTTTCTTTTTGTGGACTATGAAAGATGTCAACCTATTTTGAAGATGATTTTGTTGTGATCTGGTAGAATTTTCATGATTTCTATGAATTATGAACCTAATGTTTAATTTTCCTTGAGTACTTTCTGTGTATTTTCCTGATAAAATTCTATAGCAAGTATATTTATTTATTTTGTTAATGCGTTGGTATTTAAGGAGTTCATATTTCTATTAGTTGGCACATTTTCTTTCATTGTGTTTTTTCTTCACTTACCTTCTTAGCACTGATATCAGTAATAAGCAAGTCTTGTCATAAAGGATGTAAATTATGTGACAGTTTGAGGCCGGATTAAATGTTCTTATGATGTACATTGTTGCTTTTTTAGCTTTTATTACATCATATACCTGATTGGTTATTGTTTCTTTGAAGATTGTTTATCCTGGATTCTGTAAATTGAGATCCTAGCTGAAGGATGGCAGATTGTATGTGCTCTGATAACTGTTACTTTGATAAGTTTGCACTCAGCATAATTTAGAAATGATTTTACCTATTTATCGCCCTCTAAACATATTTGTAATACGGAGTTTTTTTTTTTCTATTTATTTATTATTTGTTGAGGGAAGGTCCCAATACTGTTATTAAGTCTACTCAAGCCCGTCATTTGGCACTATGCATTATATTAGTCGTTGCAGATGTAGTCCAACTGGGCATGCTGCCTGTTATGTTATAGACGGTTTATTCATTTTTTCCCTCTTATGTCAATTCAGAAATAAATATTCTAATTTGTCTTTTTAATTGTACCATATCAGTGTATGGATAGCGAGGAATCCACCAGGTTATGCATTTGTTGAATTTGATAGCCGTCAGGAAGCTTATGATGCAATAGCAGCTTTAGATGGTAATGCTTTCCATTTTCCTAATTCACAGAAATACCTTTGCTCACACGAAATGCCTTTTTTCTGAATTTTTACTAATTCAGCACCCCTTCATTTGCTATCCTATAATTGCTATTATGTTTTAATTTAGCCATTTTCATATTGGTTTCCCTACATTTGAATGTCTGATATCTTTTTGGGCCTCCCCATCAAAAAAAAAAAAAACCTTTTGGCCTCGCTGTCCAAATTTGT
Organism: Apostasia shenzhenica; assembly: GCA_002786265.1. NCBI lineage: Eukaryota > Viridiplantae > Streptophyta > Magnoliopsida > Asparagales > Orchidaceae > Apostasia > Apostasia shenzhenica. The sequence goes on from KZ453894.1 coordinate 1,642,652, forward strand.
GCATTGCATATCATAAAATGTTTCTAAAACTATTATTGTTTTGTGTTGTATTGTTTTGAGGGATTCCTATGTAAAAGTAAACCAAGGAAACTTGCAGAGTTGCACTTGGGAGACTGATGGAGATCCAGTGGCTAACTCACGAGATTTCAGACCCATATTTCAAGCGCAAAAAAGGCAAAATTTGATTGGGAAACTTGAACATTAGAAGAGTTATTTGCCCTATTTTATTTTCTTTAGGTATTTGATCTGTCTACAACAATTGTTTTTGGTTGTTTCCTTTCTACAAGGTATTTTGTTTTTTTCTATAGGGTGTGGACTCTATAAATAATATGTATGTTATGTGTAATGGTAGCTCTCAAATGAAATAAAATTATTCTCTACTCCTAATTTTTCATTTTCTTTTTCTTCCTCTTTCTCCCACTTCATTTCTTCACTCTGGTTCTACATCAGTTGGTGTTAAGAGTTGAAAGTTTCATTGTTCGTTAGCTCGAAGACCTCGCTCCATTTACCACCGCGCCTCTGCTGTACCTCTACTCTACTTCACTACCTCTTTCACCGCAATCCATCAGCAGATCACATGCAGAATTGTACATAGCATCGTGCTTTTTGCAGAGCTGTGGCCCCTTTCAGGCCTTTGTCCTCCTACAAAGACTCCACTGAAACTGCGCTCTCCTGCTCAACCTTGTGCAAGATTCGTCTCGTCGTGCGGCTATCCTTTGCCACTAGCTTGCTCGCCTTGCCCTCAGCAACTCTAATGACCTATATGGTGCTGCAGTCGACCCTTGCAGCACCCACCCGCTCAGCCGCATCAACTGACTACATCATCTGATTGTAGTGCCCACCCTGCTCTCCTTCCTTATCCGATACTGGTGCCCACTAGACTTGCCGACATATGTCGACAATGGCGACGACCTCGCTCGCCCGTATTAGCTGACCGCAGCACCAGCTTCGCTCGCCTGCATCATCTTATCTCAGTTCCCTTGCTTGAGTTTCCCATTTCGCCTTACGCTTCTCGAGATGCCTGTTGCTGTTTTCCTGGCTGAGCTACTAGTCCCACCTAGTTTGATAAGCCATTATCCTTCATTATAGGATTGCCAGGACAACCTTCTACATTGGATATGTGCAGATCATGAGCCTAAGAAAAAAATGGTGGTACAAATCACCACTTGAAGGTAATTTTTTTTGTCACTTTAAATCCTGACTTATATTTAACTGATTAGTTAAATTACTAATTTTCCTTAGTGTAATTATAAAAAATACTTTTTATTGTCGTTTTATTATGTTTGCAACATTGCCAAAAAAATTGCAATCATATCTGTACATTCTACATACATCTCCATATTTTCTTCTTTCTACATGTATTACACTTGAAACATTATCATCTCATTAGAAATCTTATGTTTGCTTTGGACATTATAGTAGATTGTTTTTAGTATTAGTTGTGGCAGTTTCTGTCATCTCATTATTGTAAAACCTTTACTAGGGCCAATAGCCAAACTTATGAACTGGTGGTTTTGCATTTGAGGTAGCTTGGCCAAACAAAACCACTTTATGTGTAATCCAAAAAATGTTTAGTGCAACTTAGGATCGGTTATCATTAAACATCTTTTTATTGTGATCTTTACCAATTGATGTGGCACATTTTGTTAGGATGAGCTTGATTATATGATTTGGATGTGACTAACTATGGAATAAGCAATATTTATGTTTTGAAGTTCAATAGTAGGAACATTTTAAAACTAGCCAAACCTACCTCTATAGAGCCTTACTCAAAAGTTAATATTGCATCCACAAGCCCAAGCAAATAAGAATTTTCCCTGTGGAGTCTCACTCAAAAATTAAGGTCGCACCCATATGGGGTAGTCCCAACCAATAAAAACATCACTATTTTGAGTAATCGAGAGTTCAAAATATTTGACTAGTACTAACCAAACATTCCTTGAAGTAATTGATTGACAGACCGTTTTTACTAAACCCACAATATTAGGCATACCGGATTAATTTTCCTTTTGAGATAGGAAGCCTTTTGTTTGAGTTGGCCAATGTCAGGCCCAATGATCTTCGTGGTCCTCCCACTTATGGGAGGCATTCAACACGTCAAAGATCTTATTCTAGAGTCCTAATTACCTAATCTCTTGCATAATAGGCTGAATCCTAAAAAACAAGATGAATTCAATAGGTAGATGAGTGAGTTATTAGAAAGGACATAACAAGCTCCTATGTTGTTCCTGCCCTTTTATTTTTGTGGATCATAACAAGATGAATATTTTGTGCAGGAGGGACCCAACTAGTTTTTGTGGATCAACGTGATATCTGAGTTCTATCTCTGGGGCCTAAATGAAATTATTCTTATTCTTTTTGTTGCTAAATTTACTTATATGAACTCAAATAATAGGCCCATTGATATTAACTTTTTTGAATGTGTTTATGGCTACAAACCTCGTACCTCTTTGGACCTTACTTCTTTGCTTGTTGCATATTCATGATTTTCATGCTGAAATTAGATGCAAAATTATCACAAGTAATGCTAATTATAAAATTGATGCTAATATTTATCGTAGATATATGTTTTATTATGGCTTGCATTTGCCTAAAATGTTTGCAAAAATTATTTTAAGAAACTCCACGCAAGAGTATTAGTCAATTCTCTATCCTTCGCAAACTTGGACCTAATACATATTTAGTAGATCATTTAAATATAAGTCCTACTTTTAATATTAAAGATCTAATATCTTATTGTGACACCTGTAAGCCTCCTATTTTGTCTAGTCATGCTCTTGTAGTTATGTAAGTTTGAAGTTCTCTATTCTCATGATGTGAGGATGAGATTGTTGTTATTGTAGATGATGAGTTTGTGAGCATTGCTTATGGTGGACTCTGTCGTTATCTCATTTAGTGGAAGAACCATCTAGTTTATGATAGTACATGGCTTATCGGGGACGTGTGTTGATAGTTGATCCCGCTTTTTTGGAGTCCTATTTACAGTCCACCTTAACGGAGTTGATTTTTTTTTTTTGAGTGAGGGAAATTGATGGCGATTCGCTAGGCGATTCACTAGATTTCAGGTTCAAATCTTCTACGCTCAAGAAAGGCAAAAATTGATTGGAAATTTTAATTGAATCCATTTGTATATTTTTTAATTTTGCTGCTGAGGAATTGAAATGATTTTTTTTGTTTTATTCCCATTAGACTTAAAACTGGTACTGGGAGGGGAAGCTGGATGGCCTATGGTTGTGATTCAACCACAAAATCTCTAAGTGTAAAATGTTGGGATGAGTGTGATAACCTAACATTGTTCTGCCGTTTTTGTCATTGTCATGTGAACCATAATTAACCCTGTGATAGGTTCATATGTAAACAAAGTGATAGCTCTTATTTATAACCTATTATAATTCTATTTTCTCAGGCCTTGATATGCAGGTATATCCCATCAATTTATGCCTCATGCCATCGTCGCTTCTACATAACTCACCTGCAATCCACCATCTCTTCCGATTGGCCCTTTTCCAGTCTATGCAGCCGCCACTCCTCCGACACAACCTCTGGTTATGTTCTCTTCTACTGCTCATTTCATCCTTCACTGTCTGTCTCCTGTTGCTCTATCTAATATCCTGGTGAGGCATTTGTCCTTGGTTGTTTCCCTCTCCTCTAAACAAATATACTTATTATTTGATGGAAAAATAAGTTAAATCGAATCTTTCAGTGGACTGGCCTGGTTGTAACTGTAACAGCCTGGGTTAGGCACACATATGTATATGTCAACTGATCTTGAATCTGTTGACATTATTCTTTGCTTAATTAACTGTGGTTGGTCTTGCTGCAATAAGTAGGGTCTATTTGCCTTCTATAATTAGCAATTTTCTGATTTTTGTGAATTAAAAAAGAAATGGCATTTCCTATAAAATTAGCTGATTATGCATCTGTCTGATACAATCAACTTTGCTTGTTTATTCATCTTTTACTATAGGACATGATTGGGTTTTGTCTTTAACTCTTTATTAAGGTTTTTATTGCCAGTGTTAAGCTATAATGCTATGCTGCTGAGAGTTTGTTGTTTTTCCTGACGTGGCCATTTTCTTTATTTAATGCTTATTTTAATTAGTATTAAGATGCGGAAATTTTAATGTTTTCGTTTGTACCCATAGCACATATTCTCTTTTTATCATAGTTAATATTGCAATATACTCAAAAATGCCTTCAATTTTCTGAAAATTGGATTTAGGTTATGCCTTTCCGATGGCTCAAAATTATGATCCATTTCATTATGTAACCAAATTCTAAGTGGGAATTGTCAACTACACCCAGACCAATTTGCTATGTTTTGATTCTTTACTTTCATATGGTCCTAGGAAAACATGGATGGCGTGTAGAGATGTCTAAAAAATCAACAGGAGGAGGAAGATCAGCAGGGGGAGGAAGATCAGCAGGGGGAGGAAGACCCAAGTCCTCTAGCCATAATACAAGATGTCAGGATTGTGGTTCTTGCTACCATCGTACCCAGGATTGTCCTTCTAGGGCCTCAAAAAGTTCATCTCGGAGAGGTTCAAGTCCTCCATTTAGGACGACAATGAGCAGGTATGTAAATATCAAATTAATTGGTGGAAATGTGGGAAATTCTATATTTATCATTTATTCTCTAAGCATTTGGAAGTTTTGATTACATTTGACAAATCAGGAATAGCTCCCAAGGAAGACTTAGTCGGAGTAGATCTCCACAACGTGATAACTATAGTAAAAGGTACCATATATATCAATATCTTTAAGATTGTAACTAAACATATATGCCAATTTCTTTTGAAAGTAGACATATATGCCAATTCAATATGGATCCATGTATGAGATGTAGTTTTAGCATAGTTAAGTTATGTAGGATACAATTCTTGCTAGAAGCTAAATTTTATTGCTTGCGCAAGTAAATTGATTAAGATTTTTTATTATTTTATTCAATTTATTTTGATTTAGATGTGTCGAATTAATTATACAAAATATTAGTAAAATAGATGGTGATGTTATTAGCAAAATCTAAGTAAGATGATTTTAGTAGAGGAATATATCTGGTGTGTTGTGTGATGAAAAATCTCTTATGTTTAAAGGTAAATTTTATAAGACAATAGTAAGACCGATGATATTATATGATATTGAATGTTGGTCTTCAAAACAGAAATATACAAATAAAATAAGTGTTATGGAGATAATGCTAAGGTGGATTAATGGGTATACACGATATGATATGATGGAAAATGAGTACATCTATAAGCTGGTTGAAGTAGCTTGAACTAAGGATAAACTCAGAGATAGTTGGCTTAGATGGTTTAGACATATAAATCGTAGGTCAATAGAAGCTTTAGTAGGAGACTTGGGTTATTGGATTTTACCTTTGTAAAAAAAAGATAAAAACAAAAAAGACAAGAAACTATATTAAAAAAAAATTGCATATTTAAAGTTAAATGAGGAGTTATTTATTTTATAGAGTGCAATGGAAATAAAAGATCGATGTAATTTACCCCACTCAGTGAATGGGATAAAGGTATGATGGTTGTTATTGTATATGAAAAATAAGAGAGAATACAACATAGCATGAAGATTATCCATCAGTGAAATTTAGTTAAGAAAGACATGTTTGCTTGTGATGTATGATATATAGCAATTTTAATATGAAAATTATAGATTAAAAGTTTAAATGGTAATTAATGTAACAAATTTTTGGAATTTAATTTGTGATAAAGTTACAAATTGCTCACTCAAAATAATAGATTCAAAATTTAATTGGATCAATAGTAAATAAAAATTTATCGAGTTAGATTAAAGCAATTGATTTCTTTTAGTTAAATTAGTTGTGGGAATTCTTGAAATTATAATTCAGTTATCTCAAATTTGATACCTGGAGTAATTTTCTTAATTGTAATTTTGATATTTAAACTTTAGTCAATATCAACAATCCAAATGAATAAATAATTCACAATTAAAATCAATTAACCAGTAACCAAGAGAATTCAATGAAATTTATACCTTCTATCACACCGTAAAGTATGATACAAAGTTATTGGAAAACTTAACGAATAGAGGAAATTAAACTAATAATTTTTATTATTTTTATTTTGGGACATGCATGCCACAGATCATCTAATATTATACCACACACTTTCTTTACAAAATTTATACTATGAAGATGTTAATTTTTGTGAAGAAAGTGTGTATAATGTAATACATAAAGATTTGTGTGCCATGCGCGTAAATTTTTTTTTATTTTTTTAGAATAAAAGTAGTATAGCATAACGTTGTGGGAATCAAGTTTTTCTTTTATTCATTGCTGATATCAATGAACCTTTATGTCTACTTGGAATGCAAAATTGGCTTCATGTCATCGTGCGTCATGGTGAAGACATAGAGAGTTTGTCGTAGATCTTCAGGATGGGCTCGATTGTGTAGGTGGTACTGGTAGAATCTTAGGACCTGCTTTTATTCAATTTAGCTATTGGAGAAGATGTGCACACTAGTCAGCGAACGAAGCGCACTAGACTGAGGCTAAACTTATTGTGAGACGCTCGTGCGGTGCAGGTTGATAATGCAATGCAATGCGGATTCAACAAAATAGTGGGATGGGATGGCACATGATTTGACACGAGAATCTAAGATTTGTCCATAAAGTAGTGGTGGTTGCGCTAAAGTTGAGGCATAATGAATGAGGGGTTGATGGTTTGATTCTCTGTTTAGCGATCTAAGGAAATCAATGGCTCGAGTCAATGTTGAACTTTGGGGAGGGAGATGATGATGATAGCTATGGTTCTATAGGGAACTTCCTCTCTTTCCGTCTCTTTCACTCTATTGATTTTTTTTTCTGTAGGATAACTAGTGTTTAAGGATTCTTCAAGTTCTAATACCTTCCCATTCGGAGATATCAATCCCTTCTAGAATCTCACACTAATCCCATCCATCATCAGATCATGCTTGAACTTAAGTTTTAATTAACGAAAGTATTGTTTAAATGTTTAATTGCAAACTCTATTTATACATGGACTAATCCCACCCTAAAACAAAAGCAATGGGAACTAAACAAACCCCTAAACAAAAATCAAAATAAAAATCATAGAAGCTTTGACAAATTCAAACTCTAACAAAAAACCCTACATCTATTCAATCCTTCAATGGCATCATGGCACTTTGATCTGAGACATTGATGGCCAGATGTCCCCATCAGCTAGCTTGCATTATGGTATTTTACAACATATGTATTTCTTGTAGTGCTGTGAATAGCAAATCTCAAGTTTTGACCAATGGAAATGTGCATCCATAATTCTATTTATTAGTATGGATAATAATCTTAGAGGCGTTAGATCATTAATTGAGTTGTATTTTGCTTAGGTTAGGTTTGTATGGATTTATGGAGATTATTTGGAACGTTGGGGTTGGGCTGGGATTTAATTATAATACATTCCGAAGGGTTTGGTTTCTCTTTCTTCAATATCAAAATTCTGCCACTTTTTCAAATTTTAACCTTGGTTCAAGTGAAGTTGAACTCCCAAGCCACAGCCAACTTTACCCTAAGATGATTTTCTATAAATCTATGACAAGCTTAAAGTGTTAAAGCTTAATTCCTCATAGTGTTCCAATGTTTGCACTTCAGTTGGGAACTTGTATTCTGTTGTTTGTTTGATGCCGTTGATATCTGTGATTATGCTCTGAACAATTTGCTTCTGTTAGTTATAAGCAAAAATCTGCAATTTGTTTTTGATCCCTCAGCTTTGACCTGTTTGCTTACGTTATTTGGTATGCAATGAATACATACACTACTGTATTGATAGTCAAGAAGGAGGCTCAAAGTTATGAGCTAGTGTGAGTTATAATAAGTTACTTCTTGTCTTCAAAGGTATCGTTCGCCAAAGCATAATTTGCCATCTCCAGAGCTTGGCAATACCAGATCACCTCAAAAAATTCAGGATAGTCCTTGTGCAACCAGGTATAGGTTGAAATCTTATTCTATTCCACTTCATCACTTTCTGCCAATGTTGTGTGCATCTTACATGTTTTGCAGATCAAGTTCCCCCGAAAGGCACCATGACAACAGCCCTCTGAAGCATGATGAATTTCTTGAAAACAATCAGGACACACTTGATGAAGAAGGGTATGTGACTCTTTAAGATATTACTTTCTACCTCTTAAATAAATATTTCCTTCTCTAAGTTACAGCAAAATTTCAAAGCATTATAAAACGCTTTCAAAAGATCATGTTTTAACAACAATATGTCGTTCTATTGCAGCACTAAAGTAGATATCCAATTTCACCTGCACAAACAAGAGCTTTAGGACATTAGGCTTGATGGGCCGTCATTTGCCCTGCCCATAAACTTTCATTAGATATTTTAGCATTTGGCTTGGAATTTTTTGGTTATCTTGAAATGCATGATGAGAAATAAAGTTAGTTTTGTTGAGTATTTTCTCTTTTGAGGAAGAAGTCAAGATGTCTTCTTGAAGAAGTTTACACAAACAAACTATTCTTCAGGAAAGTCATCTATTAAAATGAGAAGTTGAAGACGAAGAAGACTGGTCAAACAAACATTTGTGATTTGACCAGGCCTAGGAAATCATGAACATTTCTTCCAAGTATTAGAGTTTAGGGTTAAGCTAAACACATCTTCAAAAGTGGCCACAAATCTTTGACAAATGCAACCTCAAGCTAAGTGTTGACCTTGGAAAATGGTGAAAGAGGGCCAACTTAGCTGGTCGAGTTGTATAGAAATTAAGGCTTGCAGAAATCCATTCCTAGGTGTTTCCAAGAAGCCATTCACCTCTCCTATAAATAAGAGATGGCTGAAGAGAAGAGGGTGCAAGGCTTGCATAAAGAGGAGATTCTATTGAAGTTGAGAACCACTACTTGGAGTATCCTAGAGATCCATTGCCAAGGTCGAATTGTAGTAATGACAAAGACAAGCCCCTAGTCAATGAGTCAAACAAACTGTTCGCTTGAAGCTTTCGAAAGCCATCAAAGAGCGGAGCTGAAAAATTTGCACAAAGAGAGAGAGTTTTCTTTGATATCCTTCTAGGTCTAGTTAGGTTCAGGAGACGAACAATTGCATCTCTAAATATCCAGCTAGTTGTTGCGCTTATGGCAACCATGAGCATAGCCTCACGTTAAACCTTATAATGCCTAGCTGTAGCTGATGGGGACATCTAGATGATACATGATCTAGATCATATCATTATCCAAGATATTATTGATTGATAGAGATTGATGCAAATTATTTCTATTTTATTATTTATGGAATTTATTATGGGTTTGAATTAGTGAAATTCATTTTATTTATGTGTTATTTTTAAATTATAGGTTTGTTTAGTTTCACATGTTTATTTTTATTTTAGAATAAGATTAGCCCATTTATATATAGGGTTTGTATTTGAATATTTGGAAAAGACCTTTGATGAATGAAAATTTGCTGTGAAATTAACTTTAGAATGGGTTAGTTTACAGATTCGAGAAGGGATTAATATCTTGGAAGAAAAAAATAGAGTACCTTAGGTAAGAATTTTTTAAACCTTAGTTATCCTTTGTTCACTAAATCTCCCTATGTTTTTCTCCTTTTTTCAAATACTAGTGGTCCTTTTTTGCCTTCACTCTACATTAATTTTGATATTAGAGTGTTGGCTCACATTAGCTTTGTATCAGAGCAATTTGTTAAGCATCAATTTTAGTTTCTAAATGATTTCTCTCACATCAACTTTGGTGTCAATACCCTAGTGCCACCTTCACCTCTGCACAACCAGTTCCACCTTCGCCTTCATGCAGCAAGGTTCCACTTTCGATGCCACCGCACCTTTGCCCCATTTGCCTGCAATGCACGGAGAATTTCTTAGCCTGAGCGCACGGGCGAGTGTGTCCCTGCACGCACACGCAAGCTGCAAGACCACCTGCACAGGTAACGCACATGTGTGCGAGAAGCAAGCGAATCCACCCAACGCTTTGCCCAAGATGTGTGCCCACTCCACGCAAGCCATTTGCCCAATGACACCTTGCCTATTGGCGTCTTCTCACGCTGCCTCACATTTTGGCTCCCTTGAGCACCGATCCGCCATCATCATTTGCCGTCGATTTTACTTCATGTTCGTGCCTTGCTTTGTGCTTGCACAACCACATGCAACCTCTTTGCGCACAGGCCAACACCTCTGCGTGCTGTGTTTACGCATTGCGCTCCATGTTTTCTCCAAACTTCTTTAATTTAGGTATACTTTTTTATTTGAATTTAGTAATTATTGTTTATTGGATTTCAATTAGAGTTTTCATTCATCTGAATTGTTTGATTCACTTAATCTTGTGAACCCCAAATTTTTATTGAGTGAATTACTATTAGATGATGTTTTTGAGAGCCACTCGAAATAATTTTTGAAATCACTTTATCTGACTTATTGAATTTAAGTGACATCTTAATCTATTTTATAAATTCTTATTTGCTATCAATTCAAACTTGTTTAAATTTTGAATTAGATTAATTTTTTATTGCATAATTAAATTTAGAAAAAATTGATTTATTTGAGATAATTTTATCGTTTAAATTTGATCTCCATTTTGCATTTACTTTCATATCTTTCCCACATAAGACTTTGGTAGCATTTTATCTTGCATTAAATTAGAATATTTTACTTGCATTTCATTAGAGTCTTCTTGTGTTCATTTACTATTGCCCATTTCATATATCACTATGTGCATATACATGTCTACCCAATTCTGCTCTCATTATACTAGTTATATTCATATTCTTACTATCTAGATAAATGTAAACCACGAGATAAGCAGTATCACTATAAGAAAGTGGCTTCTAGTTTTAATGGTAGATGAGATCCCGCAGCTTATTTGTATTGAGAGATTGATATAGACTATTATTTTGAGCATTGTCATATGTGTGGTTTCCAAGAGTTTGCTTTTGCTAGAACAAAGCTTACCGAGCAAGCTAAATTTTATGTTGACGACATAGAGAATGATCATGTTCGTTATAGAATAGGTCCAATTACTTTTTGAGATGAGCTTAAGTGCATTATAAGACACGAGTTTATTTTCCACTCTTATTTTGAGTATCTTTTAAATAGGTGGGTTGGTTTAAGGGATAAGAACAATATTTGAATACTTCGATAAGTTAAATACTATCACGTATGATGCAGACTTCACCTCTTCTGAAGGACTCAAAAGAATGTCATATAGATAGTCCTATTTGTTCTATTGGTCTGTCTCTTTTGCTGAATTGGAACCAGTTGTCCCTCTATTGTTAATTTGTTTCTTTTGAGTGAGGATAAGATTGAGTATCCCATAAAGTTCTTTTATGATTCGTAAGGAAGAGAGATCACATCCCTTATTTTTATTTATATAGCAAATTCAAATCTAATAGAAGAATATGAAAAGTATGAAACCGAAGAAAATATGGAAAAAAAGATCGTAGAATACTCTTGATAGTAAACTTATAGAATTCATCACGATAGAAAATTTTAAGGAAAAAGATTTATTACATGTTTCATTACTTGATGATGGAACGCTTAAGAAGACTAGCGAGCTAAAAGTCAAAGATATGCAATATAATAATATGATTGTTAGTTCTGGTCATAATGATTATGTAGTATTTGATTTGATTAAGACATTTCTATGCTTGAGATTTTTGAGACCGTTGCATATAAAAGACTCTCATCTGTGAGAGTGTTGTTGAGGAAAAATAAGAAAAAGGATAAGAAGAATAAGAAAGAAAAACGTATTCGGCATGAGCACGATTGGGTTCTTATTGAAGTATATAAGGTTGGTCTGTTTAGTTTTTCAGTTATATCTGGAAGAGTCTCTGGCATTTCTTATGGAGCACGTGCCTTTATACCACTGCCTACTACCAACATACTAATGATTAAATTAAGTTAGTAGGTTTTTGGTTATTTTGTAAGTCTACATGTATTTAGTTTTCTTTGATTTTCTTTATTGCATATTAGAGAGTTACTGGAGTCGAGTTTGTATCAATATTCTCATTTTTATTTATGGCATACAAAGATCAATAAATTCATTGAAAAAATTATCACATGTAAATGCTAAATTTTTAAATTTTGTTTTGTGATAATTTAAATAAATATCAAACTCGTGAAGAAGGCTCATTTAAAGATTTAAATAGATTTTGTCAATTGGTTAAATTATGTGTTTACCATTAGATTTTAGGGCTTTTATATTTTCAGTATTTCAAATTTAATAACTTTTAGGAGTCAGTAATAACAATATCTAGTAAGATTTAGTTTTCTACATTTCTATATGAGTAAACTTACACTTGAGTGTTCACCGACCAAATTCACTGTAATTAAGAGCAAATCAAATAATTTTTAATAATTTGATAATTTCTATTTGAAATCAAGATATTGGTGATATTTGGTTTGGTAGAGATATATATTTCTCCATGTGATTTGGAGATGTTGATGAAAGGGCCGTCATGGACCGATTCTCCTGGAGAGACAAATTCATAGAGAGACATCATAGTAGATTTGGCTTACTTGACGGGATTGAGTTCTTCTCGCTTGAGGAGAATTGATGGGGGCATCCAGATAGATGGTTCAAATCAGATCATTATCTACGATGTCATTAATAGATAGAGATTGATGCAGATTATTTCTATTTTATGTTATGGTAAATTACATCCAGGTCCCTAAGTTTAGGATATATTTTCACTCATTTTAAAAATTTAATATTTGGGTCCCTGAATCATATATATAAATATTAAGTATGTTCATTTTATTTTTTTAATTTTAAAATTTTATAAAATACCTAAAATTCCCTTCTCTTTCTCTCACTCTCACTCTAATCTCTCCCTGTCTCGATCTCCCCCTTTCTCCCTCTCTCTTTCCCCTTTCCCCCCTCTCTCTCCCTCTTTCTACCCCTCCCTCTCTCTCCCCCTCTCTCTCCGCCCCCTCTCTTCTTCTCTCTCTTGCCCTGTCCCTTTCTCTCTCGCTCTCCACTTTTCTCCCTGTCCTCTCCCCTCCCTCCCCTCTCCTCTCTTTCCCCCTTCCCTTCTCTCTCCCTTTCCCCCTTTCCCCCTTTCCCCCCTCCCCCTTTCTCTCTCTCTCTCTGTCCTTCCCTCAATTAGTCCCCCCTTGCTCTCTCTTTCTCTCTCCTGAAATCTTCTGGGAGTGGAGGGGCAGGCTGACCGCCCCCTCCTCTTTATTATTATATTTATATTGAAAGATGTGTAAGTTGTGAAATAAAGTTGATTTTTTATATTAAAGTTTATGTGTGATATGAGATAAAATTATTTTTTATTTTCTTAAAATGAACAAAAAGAAATTGCTAGCTATGTTAAAACTAGCCTTGTACCTAAAACAGCCTATATGTTTTCGGTAGTTAAACGATCTGATGTGATATATTTAGGCCCTTGGAATGCTTATGGTGATCTTCCTTACTAACGTAGTTACGCCACAAATTCACATCACAGTGAAGCTTTAACACAAAATATGTATTCTTTATCAAAAAAAAAAAAACACAAAAAACATATTAGCTGAGCTGTCTTCCTTTGTATTTATTTCTTATGTAAGTATCAAGCAAGGAGTTCCTTTGACGACTATTATACTGCTCTTAAGTTGACATATCATTTTGTTTTCACGGACAGCTTTATAGTTGCGCCTTAAACTGAAATCTGTTGTTGAAGGTCGCATTCAGTCATTTTTTTTGAAAAGTCAGCTTTTTTTTGAAAAGTGGCATTCAGTCATTTTAATGATGAATGCGTAGCATTATTAGATGCACATGATCTTGCAGTTTACTACATCACTAACTAAACTCTGTAAATTGTGCTCTTCCTGATATTTTTCAGGAATTTTTCTCTTTCTTGTTATATAGCTTCTGTTCTCGAAATCTCCCCATAGAAAAAAAAGGGAAAAAATGTAAAAACACAACAAATATATGCATAATGGTCAGAACGGTTCATCAGATGGGTATAACCTTCATTTCTCTACTTTGATATTAGAAGTGACAATTCTCTATTCAGGTAATTATTAGTGTTCAGTTCTTGCTCTCTTTTAATTTGGGCCTATCTGGTATTTTTTGGAAGTTAAGCTTGTTATTTGGCAAAGGGACCAATTTGATCATGCCATGAAAATTATGGGTTTGCTTTGAGATTTGTGTGTGATAGAAAATAAAGTTAGGTATGTTAAAAATTTTGTAGGATGTGAAATAAAGTTGATTGATGTATTGAAAATAATGTAAAATGTGATAAAACACATTTTTTTATATTGAAAGTTGTGTAAAAAATTATTTTGGTCTTTAATTTAATTTTTTTAATTTTTTATAATGAATAAATTATTTTGGTTTTTAACATAACCAAAATAGTGTAGGGACCAAATAGGCTCTTAAAGTCACTTTGAAAAAAAGCTTGTTTAAAGTCTATTTTAAATAATGAGAATTGATAATATAACTTGATGTTGGGATATATTTAGGATGTTAAATAAAACCAACAAAAAAACTTTTGTTGATATTTGTATAGAATGTGAGATATAAGTTAATTAATATGTCGGGATTTGTGTCAGATTGTGTTTGTCTTGTGTTAGGTATGATGCCAAACGGGATGGACCTTTACCCTACTTCTTTCACAATAGTCCATTGAATGGAAACTTACTTCATGTCTTTGCATTTGGCTGAGGTAGTTTGGGAAGGGTTCAGGAAGATGGCTCATCTTTGAAAAGCAACAGCAGCAGATCTCCTCAAAATGATGATATTAGTCCTCAACAAGATGAGTAAGTGCTTAAACTGCCTGATTTGTTAACTCCTACTTGCAAAATGCTTCCCTTCTGTTGGGATCCAGTTGTCTACGAATACAGCTGTTTACATTTATGTAGAAACATTCGTATGCAATGTGACTAGGGCTGGCAATTTTATTCGAAATTGAAAATCGCTCGAAACTCGCTCGATAAAAAACTCGACTCGAAATCGATTCGAGTAATTTCGAGTCGAGTTTCGAGCTATTCCGTGTACTCGAAATTATTTCGAGTCGATTTTCGAGTTTGGCTTGACTCGCTCGAAAAAAAATCGAGCCGACTCGAAATAAAATTATTTATTAAATATTTTTATTATGTTATGAAAGAGTGACACATTGAAAATTGAAAATGGAAATATTTTTTTGAGTTAGAGTGTAACCATTTTAAATGTGTTTTTTTTATTATGTAATTTAAATTTATCCAAAAACTGAAATCGATTCGAAATCGACTCGAACTCGAGTTAAATCGAGTCGAGCTGACTCGACTAGAAAGATTCGAGTTCGAATCGATTTTGAGTCTCGTTGAAATCGAATTTTTCGAGTTCGAGTATACTGAAACTCGCTCGAACTCGACTCGATGCCACCCCTAAATGTGACTAATGTCATTTTAGTTACTCACATGCTCTTTCATGTTTATACAGACACCAGTCACCGATAAGGCATGAAGACGTCTTACCTTCCAAGGGTGACTACTACAGCTATGAAAATGTTGAGAACGATTTTCAAACAGATGGGTATGTGCTTACTAACCAGTTTTACATGTTACAAGCGAATCGGTTACTTGTTCTACTCTTAGCATTGCTTTAAGTTGAAACTCCAGAATTCTTTTTTTTTTTCTTCAAAAATTTTTCATCTTAGGGTTTGTGCAGATTTTGAAACAGAGTTGATCTGCTTTGGAGAAGAAAGTTTGTATAATCTTAAAATGGCGTTTGATTCAATACAATCTAGATATTATTGTTATTTAAAGGGCGTTTGGTTCAATGTTATTTAAACGTGAATGTTATCTAGCAATTTTTGTTTGCTTGGTTCAATATCATTAATTACAATTTAAGGAGTTAATTATTATGAAAATTCGGAAATCTAAAAGTAAAATACTCTTAAAATTGTGGTCTCTAACTTCCCATGGAATCAAATCCTCACCCTCTTTTATTTTGATTTCCCTTGCTTCTTCGCCATCGCTAACATGCTCTTCAGGGAGATTAGGTAGTGTCTACATGCCCGATTTTGGTTGACATCTATATGTCACTTTATAGTGATATATAATTTTTTATAGTATTATCTAAACATATCATCAAACCAAACCATACAATTATTTTCTTTAAATAATGACATGACATCACAGTAACATTGAATGTAGCTCCCCCTAAATAATTGTTTTGCAAATTTAATTAGAACGAGCAGCCCGACGGCAAGTGAAGGCAATCGCATTGGATCTCCGGGGCATATGATCACCGGCAAAAGCCCCCCTCCGTCACCCTAAATGGTATGCTCCGGCTATATTCTTAACTAGTCCAGACATAGATCACTGTTGAGGCCCCAGACTGTTGATATCAGGCTTTGCACTGCTTATAATTGTTGTTAACTGCAGAAACTTGCTATATGTAACTCCCGTGAGACCCTCAAATTTACACTCCAGTGTTGCACATGACTTAAAGTTTTAGTTGCTTAGTGCCCAATTGTAATATTTGTGGAATTAGTGATGTTTAGTTTTGTTTTGGGTGATAGCATCTTCATATTTTTGTTGCCACCTGCGATTAAATTTTGCTTTCAGGAATTTTGATTGATTTCAGCTTTTTAATTTTGCTGGTGAGGGGATATCACATTTTTATTTTATTTTATTTTGATTCAACCTGTGATAGGAATGATATGCTAAAAGTTCTGTTTGACAAACTGACCAAAAAAAAAATTATTTTAGCCGTGAACAAAATTTTTAAAATTATTTATATCTTATTTTAACACAAATTTTAATAATTAAATAAATTATTTTATTTATATTTAATATACTTTTTAATATAAATTAATTATTTATTTTATTTTTTATTATATACATATATTTTTTAAAAAAAATTTATTTATTTTTTCTTCCAATCAAGCGGAGCTTTTGAGGTTGGGAAGAACAGTTATTACAGATGTTTTGGCTTGCTCCCACCAGGCATTTGCATGAATGGGAGCTCAATGAAAAGGATAAAATTCATGTAATGGATTCTCAAATAGTTTGACATTAAAAATTTTTATTTGATAGAGTTTATTTTAATCATTGGTAAAAATTTTATTATTTAAAAAAAAAATAAAAATTATTTTTGTTTTATTTTATGTAAATTTTAATGTTAATCTAATTCATGTCAGTTTTTTTTAATAAATTTTATTAAGTTTAACTATTAAAATTATTATTTAAAAAATTTAAATATATATTTAATATTAAAATTAATATTGTGAGTTAGAATAAAAAAAATAAAAATGATGTTATAATTAGTAATTAAAATGTATAATTATATTTTTAATATTTAAATATGTATTTTAAAAATTTTAAAATAGGATTGAATGATCGGATTTTAATGATATTTGTACAAAAATTTATTTTGTGCAGGAAAGGTTTTTAGATGGTTACGGTGTTAAAATTTCTATGAGAATGATTCTACTAATCAAATTATTATAAATTCTTATATATATTATATATTTATGTATATATATATAATTGTATACAAATATGGTATAAGAATTTGTATTAAAAAGAGTATTAAAAAAATATATATAGTTTAATAAATTTTTTAAAAAAATATGTGATAATACATTGAATTTATTGTATTTTACATATTGAATGTGAAGTAAAATGATTAATTATTGAGGATGTATATAAAATATGAGATTGCAGTGATTTATTTAAATTTTATTTTGTCTATGTCAAAAATATAATTATATTATTAGGGAGTAAAACTTCACATTTTATTTTTTTTTGCATTTTTTAATAAAATAATCTTAATTTATTCAATTTTTATTTAGTAATTTAATAATATATTTTTACATAAATATTAATATGACACATCTAATTTTGTTTTCTATTATATCTATGCTAGTTTTATGAATGAAAAAAATCCAAAATTACTTACTCCACAACAGCCCCTATTCTAATATATAGTTTTAATCTGCTCTTAGTCCTAATTTTGATTGGAGAAGTTATATATTTTAATATTAGATAAAAAAATATTTTTATAGATTAAAATTAATTTTTTATTTTAAAATTTTATTTTTCTTCAAATATAATTTTTACAAAAAGATTTAACTTATTACAGTGCTCTCCCTATAGCTAGAAATTAGCATCGACGGATCGAAGAAAATTAAGAAAAAATCATGTGACTGTAGCTAGAAATTTTAGAAAATTGAGTGTTTTAGAATTTTGTAATATATTGTCACATCCCGTGATCTCATTATAAAGGTATTGTCCACTTTAACTTTAAGAAAATTGCGTGACCTGAGCACTTCCCAGAAGGTCACCCATCCTAATGGACGTTTAACTACAGAGTTTTTCATCATTAGTTTCACAAATTTGCCCTAAGAGGCGTCTTTTAGGGCAAAATCGTATGACTAATGATGGAAAACTCCGTAGTTAGGCGTGCTTGAGCTGGAGTAGCACTGAGATTGATGATCTTCTGAAAAATGCTCAAGTCACGCAGTTTTCTTAAAGCCAACGAACAATACCTCTACAATGAGATCACAGGACTTTACAAATATCGTCTTCATTTGATAATTCTAATCAACATAAGACTAATCTTGAGGTTGTAAAATTAATAATCATTTTTACTTCTATTATTTGATTATATCTTGTTTGCAAAGCAATTAATTATCATAACTAATTCTCTGGCCTGTCACTTTTAAAACCGTTAGGATAATCTATTAAATTATAAGTTTTTTTTTTGTCAAAATATTTATAAAGTTAATCTTGTGTTTGATCAACTTCATTGCGGTCCTAAAATTTTATACAATTAAATTAAAAAAATGTCTTCATGTGCAAGAAATTCAGTTTATTGTGTTGTGATTAAAAATTTGTCAAATAAAAAAGAAAAAAAAAAATGATATACATGTACAAAAATTTTAATTATTTTTATAAATTTGATGCTTAAATTTTTTAATATTTTATATATTAGCCTCAAAAATTACCTATTATGAACTTAGATATAAGAAAGAAGAGAAATTGTTTTTATGAATAAATAATAATTAAAAATACTTTTTATTTTTTAAAATTTACTGTGTTTTGTTAGGGGTCAGCTTTATCAAATTTGATCTTGGCCCTGTTTGCGCGCGAGGACCAAAACAAGACTAAAACAAGACTAAAATGGTACTAATTTAAAAAAATAATAATAATAAAAATAAATAATTTTTTTTTTTAATCATTCTACACAAATTCAATATAAAAAATATTATTTTTACTTTACATACTCAATAATTTAAAATAAAAATATCAACTTTATTTCACATTCTAGACAAAAATATTCAAATCGATTATTTTGATCTAAGATGTGAAATAAAATTTA
Organism: Apostasia shenzhenica; assembly: GCA_002786265.1. Taxonomy (NCBI): domain Eukaryota; kingdom Viridiplantae; phylum Streptophyta; class Magnoliopsida; order Asparagales; family Orchidaceae; genus Apostasia; species Apostasia shenzhenica. Next base: position 1,661,928 of record KZ453894.1, read on the forward strand.
TATTTTTATTAAAAATTATTGAGTATGTGAAGTAAAATTAATTTTTTTTAATTAAAATTTATGTTGAATAATTAAAATAATTAATTAATCATTATATTGTTATTTTTTTTAAACTAAGACTGATACTATTTTGGTCCTCCGCGGCCAACAGACACGGCCTTGAAACTGAGACTGGAATTTTCTTGTTTGGTATTATTTTATTTTTTGAAAACATTGTGTTTGTATGATTATTTTAAATGAAATAAAAAATGATTTTAATTATTTCTTTTTTTAAATCCTGTGTAATTTGAAATGATTTTTTATTTAAAAATATATGAAAAAAAAATTAATTTAAATTTATTTTTAATTTTATTATATCGATAATGAAATTAAACATTAATTTTAATATTTTTTACTTTTAGTTGATTTTGAATCTTAAATAAATAATTTAAATTTTTTAAAATAATATCTAAT
>KZ453894.1:1665250-1697852 GCA_002786265.1 Apostasia shenzhenica
AAAAATAACAATTAATTGTTATGAATTGGATATAGATAATTAAGAATCGAATCTTAATTGGAATAATCATTTATTAAATGAATTAAGTATTAAAGCTTACACTCTACCCATTTCATAAATAGATTATTTGACCCAATCTGTTAACCCATTTATTATAAATCCTTTAAGTATCTTGAACGTAATGTGTTACAAAATTTTGGACCTAACTGTAATTTATATTTCCTTTTTAATTTTGGATTAGGTTTCCAATTTATTTAATTACTGTATTTTTTTGATATTTTGATAATTACTGCATTAGCGTGACCAATTGGAATGGGGTCCACTGAAAGACGAACCTACCCCAGTCAGCCGCTGTTTTCATCAAGATTCGTGACGCATCATGTTTATCCACTTTAAATGGCACCTTCCGTAAATATACTCAACTCTCGTGGCATTACTGACCCGTGATGTTGCCTACTGTTTGGTCAACGTCCACGTGGCGCCGCCTACTCGGCCTTCACGGGGAGCTCCTTCTCTACTCGTTCGCCGCTCAATCGTCAATCTCTTTCGTTCCGACACGCAGACTCCGTAAATCTTCTCCTCTTCTGTCAGTCTCTTCAGGTCTTCTCCTTGGATGAGCGGCATTTTCATAGATCACTGGTTGCGAGCCCCCTCTATAGTAGCAGGATACAGTGGATCGGACGGGAGGTGCCGATAATATGAACGCCGCCGAGGCCGGTCTCTCCGCCGGCGTGAAAGACGGGAGCACCGAGGTACCTTCCAGATCGGCGGTAGCGGTGGGAGAGGAAGATGGGAAGAAGATCAGCGGAGGAGAGCAGGCGAGGGAAGGATTCGTTGCAGTGGACATTAGGGGTGGCGTCTGCGGCAGCCGTCCGGAGCAGGAAGTGCCGAATGTGTGCCGAATCTGTCATTTGAGCTCGGATCTGGTTGGATCGGCCGCGGAGGGCTGGGAGCATATTCAGATTGGATGCGGGTGCATTGGCGAACTGGGGATTGCGCACCGCCGCTGCGCTGAGGCTTGGTTTAGGGTTAAGGGAAGCAGGTATTTCAAAAAATTTCTCGCTTGCTATCTTTATTATTGGTTTTGAACGAGAATTTCATTGTGATAAGCTGGAAAGTTTCATGGTTTTGAGCTAATCTATGCTTGTTGCGACTCAACTAGTTGATTTCAATACATTGTGTTGAATCTGTTGTGCATGTCTGAGAACACAGCCGCCTCCCAAACCACAACCCAAAAATGAAGAACTGATGTTAACCAATTCCCAAACTGTTTGCTCATTTGGATCAACCCGATCTTGATTTAATTTAAATTCGATTCAATTTTTGATTGATCTTCGAATGAAATTAATAGACCTAGTGCCCCCTCTACATACTCTTTTTACAATAGTAGATTTAGAACCACAGAGTTTGACATTATGTTTTTACATTAGTAAATTTAGAACCACCGAGTTTAACAATATGATTTTCTGTCGGCTACTTGGGTTCTTTGTTAAAAGTCTTATCCATCTCATTGAATCTTTTGTGTTTACACGCGATCTTTGATCTTTGTTTGCACCGTTTTACTAACATCTGTACTAAAAATCTAAAAATCATATACATCCAACATCAAGTGAGCTTGAAATTTTAATCAGTCTAATCTTGATCCGGTATAGGATTGGATCGAGCCTGCTTGAGATCAAATCAATTGAAAAATAATAGAATAATTAATACTAATAATAAATATCATTCCTACACACAAATAATCAACTTCATTATGTTTATTTGAAGCCATAGCCTAGTGTATTGCCACTTTAAAATTTTCTCTCATAACTCTTATTTTAATAGACATATCAATTTTCTATTTTGTTTTTATTTCTAAATTAAGATCGATTTAGGATTTAACATGCCTAATAAATAAATATATGTATGTCTAATGTTTTGACTTAAACACCCACTGCTTTGTTTCTCTAAATTTGGTTTAGAGATGACTTTTAGGTATGGTATGCTAACAGTATATATCTGTTATAACATGTTTTGAACACAATCAAATATCCCTAACAGATCGTCACATATCATTTTTTGACTGAAATACATTAATATAGCAAACATTAGGTGTGTAATCAGAGTATTATTTTAAAAAGGATTTAAGCCCTTTTTCCCTGTAAATTTTTACTTGCAGTGCTAAAGTTCATGTAATGTGCATCTTCAGTTATGGTGCTACTTAAGTTTTCTGCTCAATCACACGCAGGATTTGTGAAATTTGCGGATTGGTTGCAAAAAACATCGTTGGGAAGGAGGACTGGAGTTTTATGGAAGTATGGCACGAGAACAGAAGGCCAGAAAACAACAGGAATTCCCCTGAGAGGGGATGCTGTTGGACAAGCCAAAAGTTCTGTAGCTTCTTAGTGTCCTTCATTGTGATAGCTTTCATACTTCAGTGGTACTTCAGAATAAGCTTTTCCTGGTAATAAATGATGTTCTCCAAAAATATGCTTATAATGGTGCATGCCACATAGTAACCATCAAGATCACATTATCTGTAATGTACATAAAATGAGTATATACTATTATCTGAACATGATGGTGAAGTTTGTGTATAACGTATTATTAAAATATAACTTTTATTTGGGCATTAGAACGGTGAAATGTATGTGAATGCTCGAGTTTAGCCTGTAATGTATATAAATTTTTCAGTAACTCGAATGTAATTACACAACTTTCATAGTATTGGAAGTGTGTAGAATATGATGTTTATGTGCTTCCAATATGCATGATGTGAATCCCATGAGGATTTAGTTTCTTTCAAAGGATGGTCACCAGTTGTCTTATTGTAACTATTTAAAGCTTTAAGGAACATGGTTTTAAATTTCAGATAAAACATGTTCGACATTTTATGAGAGAATGCATCTAAGTTCATGATTGTAATTCAAATTGAAATTAGGGGAAAGAGAAAATTGCATAGTGGTTCATCAGCCATGAAGCATATAAGTTCATGATTTCAGATTGGGATTAAGGGAAAGCATCAAAGCAATAATTTTATGATACTGAAAGTGTAACATCCCGTGATCTCATTGTAATGGTATCGTCCGCTTTGGCTTTAGGAAAACTGCGTGCTTGAGTATTTCCCAGGAGGTCACCCATCCCAGTACTAAACTGCGTGCTTGAGTATTTCCCAGGAGGTCACCCATCCCAGTACTACTCCAGCTCAAGCACGCTTAACTACGGAGTTTTCCATCATTAGTCTCACGGTTTTGCCCCAAAAGGCGCCTCTACTATTTGAGATCACGTTATCTACTTATACAGCTCAGGATCTCCCTCCCTTTTCGATGTGGGACGATTCATTCCTACGCCCCTCTCGCCACTCATTATTCGGCCTAGAAGCCTGCTAGGAGCCACACTTTGCCTCAGTGATTCCTTTCTCTTATGACATCACCCGACGATCACTCCACGCGTCACAGAAAGAACAAAACGGCAGTAACTAAATTGAGATTAGCGGAAGTATAATCGAAACAAATGAAAGCTAAATGCTCAACAGGTGAAACATCAAATATGTTAAAAATTCCATCTTTAGGTAAAATCAAACATCATGAACGGCACAGAAACGACCTCAAAATTCTAGAAAAACTCCTGTTTGATTAACATAACAAGTTGGTGAAACCAATAAAAACAATCACTTCTCAAAATTTTCAAATGCAATTGAATCTGCAGGAAATTCGAGGGGGGAAAGCAACTCAAGTTGATCAAGGAGAAGAATGTAACCTTTCCTTCAGCAGCCGCACCAGCTCTCCTTTCTTCAGCTTTGAGAAACCCCTGATTTGCTTTGCCCTTGCGAGCTCTTTCAGCTCAGACAGCTTCATACCATCAATCTTCTGCAATTCAATAGCCACAGGGTCTGCCCTCTCTGGCTCTCCTTTCTCAACGTCTCCAGGGCTTCTTTCTTCAGTTGACGAAGACACCTTCTCCATTGCCTCCACATCATGTTCTTCCTTCACATCAAATGGGTTCATCTCCTGCAGCTCCTTCTTAAAACTCTCCTTCCTCCGTGGCGCAACCGGGATCGGTGATCTCCTCACAAATTTCGAAAAAGGCCTCGAGGGTTGTGAATCCCTCGACGCAGAATCATCTTCTGATCCGCTCCGTCCTTGCCGTCTCGGTTCTATGCCTTCGTCTATGATCAGAACTCATCAAATCGCGGAAAATCAATCAACCAACACAAACTGGGAGAAAAAATTATTGAACTCACTTACCTCGGGCTCGCAGAGATCCAGAAATTGGATCGGCCGATCGGCCTCTTCTTCTCCTCGGAATTTTAGCGCCCCCTTCCTTCGAAATCGATTCTTGTATCCTCCTGAACAATGCAAGTACCTCATCGCTGCCAGAGGATCCGGATCTCTTCTTCTTCAACTCATCTCCCCCTTCCTCTCTGGGTTCATCCGAGGAGACGCTTCTTCGAGGCCGCCGTCCTCTGCTTCCCTCCGACCTGATGAATGTAGAGTTTGACGACCGGGTTCTTCCTCCGCCGGAAGCCACGAGCACAGCATCTGCAATCTCTGCGAAGTTTCAATCAGCTGCATCAAAAGATTAACTACACCTCAGTCTCGAGGAGATTTCTTAAAAATACTACTTCTCTAGGGTTAGGTTTTGGGGCAAAGACGTTACGTTTGCTGTGGATGGAAAATTTCGCCGGAGCTGGAGCGGCTGGAAGGGCGGCGCGGAGGCCGCCGTTGGGGAAGAGAACCGCATGCATCCTCATTCCTCCCGCACCGCTTGGCCTTCCCCCTCTATCCTTATCCGTTTCCTGATTCGAAATTAATTAGATTATTATAATATCCGGTTGAATTAAATTGAGATTAATTCAATAATAAGTTATCCAATGAATTATTTTTATGACTTATTATCAATTTAGTTTTAATTTGTCATCACTGTTTTATTAATGTACAATTGTTTTGATCTCGAGCAGGCTCAGTTTAATTGACTTAGGCCATATTTAACGTCAGGACCAAAATCAAGACTAAATTTATATTAATTTAAAAAATAATAATAATAATTTATAATTATTATACATTAATTTTAATATAAAAAATATTATTTTATTTTATATATTTAATAATTTTTAATAATTTTCAATGAAAATATTAATTTTATTTCACATTCTAGATCAAAATATTTGATTCAAATATTTTAATCTATAATATAAAATAAGTAGATATTTTTATTAAAAATTATTAAGCATATAAAGTAAAATAAATTTTTTTATATTAGAATTTGTGTAAAATGATTAAAAAAATTATTTTTTATTATTATTATTATTTTTAAACTAGTACTGTTTTGCTTCTGATTCTAGTCTTCGCATCAAACAAAGCTTAAACATTATTGATCAAAATTTGAGCTATAAAAATGAATCTTTAGTTGTCCAATTTAAATCGAGTTAATTTTAATTCAATTTAAAATTTAATTCGACTGTCGATTGATTTTAGAGAAAAATTAACAACCTTGCTCGTATAGGTGAGTACCATGTTCAAACTCACTTGAAAGTTGTTCGAATTTTATTTGATTTAATTTTGAGTTATTTTTTTTATGACTTGAAGTTAATTTATTCAAAATGAAATTAATTCAACTAATAATCAATTTAGTATTTATATAATGATATATGTTTAGATTTTTTTAATTATATTTAAGATATTTTATATATATAAACATATTTTATAAGATAATACTGAAGAGATTTATGTATAAATCAAAATTGTATTTAATAATATTACATGTAAAATAAATATTTAAATCAGAAGAAAAAAATTAAACTCGATTCATCTTGAATGTCATTTGAAAATCAAATAAATTTTAATTTATTCGAATCAAACACAATTCTATTTTCTAAAATTTTGAATTTGAATTTAACAGAACTCGTTCAAACTCAAATTCATTGTGAGGCTGGAGGAAAAAAATAATGTAGCCCCAAAAAAATGCAAGAATTTATTTGGTTGGAGTATATTGTTAAAAGATTTTTAAATTTTTGAGAAATAGAAAGAAAATAAAAATTATTTTAATATATAATATGAAATAAAATTATTTTATAAATAAAGATTATATTAAATATAAAATACAATTAATTTTTTAATTGAAATATATTAAGAATGTGAAATAATATTAATTTTTAAAATTATAATTTTTGTAAGATATAAAATAAAATTAAATGTTAGTATTTAAATTAATATGTTACGTGAAATTAATATAAAATATTAATAAAAATATTTTCGAATAAACTTGATGTAAAGTAAATGTCAAAAATAAAGCATATATAAACATATAACTATTAGAATAATTTTTTTTTTATTGACATAATATTCGTATTATTTCACGAGTCGTTCATATATATGCTAAGTATAACCCGGTGTACACTTCTCAAACCGGCTTCTGCAAGGTATAATATTAGGCAAATATGATTTTAAATTTTTAAAATTTAAATATATGCTACTTTGATATAATTATTACGTGAATCCTTGTAATTTTTTTGTTATTAAAATTTTTAAAAATTTTAACTTTGTTTTCATAATTATTACATAATCCATTATGCCCGGGCCCCCGACCGCGAGGCGATGAACTCGTGGGAAGCGCTCGTTATTATCTCCGGCCTAGAAAAGGGGTATTTCCGTAAATACGCTACTCGCCGTTTTGACCTCTAGCCGACGTAATAAAAATGTCAGCCGAATTTCCCCACCAGCCGTCGTCTTCGTCGCACCTGCGCTCTCCCTCTCGCCGTTTTTACTTTCAAGGAAAACGGTCGTCGAGGCGCGGCAGCTAAAACTGAAACGAACTCCCATGGCGTCCTCGCTCAGCCGAGCGATTTTGGAGAGCAGCCAGCGAGCGTCTGCGGCGGGGGGATGGGAGCGATTTCTGTCGACGGCCTCGTGGTGGAGCCACGTTGAGCCGGCGGCCAAGGATCCGATCCTTGGAGTGACGGAAGCGTTTCTCGCCGATCGGAGCCCTCACAAAGTTAATGTCGGAGTAGTGAGTGCAGAATTCCATTTCTTCTGTACCACTTCTTGTTCAGTTATTGCTATATTAAGCTAGGGTTCCGATGTCTTAGCTCCATCTGGATTTGCGATGTATAGGGAGCTTATCGAGATGACGATGGGAAGCCGGTGGTTCTCGATTGCGTTAGGAAAGCTGAGGGGAAGATCGCTGGAAACTTAGACATGTATGTGATCGATCTTTGATACTTTTTTACTTTTCAATTTTATTTCGTTTTTGCTTGATTATTTTTTCGTTCAATCTTTGTTGGCGTGAAGAGAATAATTATCTCCTCTTTATGTACTAATGCCTAGTGGCCGTGATTGTCCCATGGTCCCGTGGAATCCGCTTTTTCTGTTTTCCATTATTCGTTACTTGCATTTACACGTGGAATAACCGTATAAGCATTTTTATCAGCTAATCCGGACCGTCCTTAATTTAAATGAGAGAAATTTTTCAAAGTAAATGGGAGAATTTTGTGGAGTTTTCCTGACATTGGTTGACTTCTTTTATATTAGTTTTTTTTATCGTAACCGTACTTCCATGGCCTTTAGTCAGGACGAATGTGATATTAAAAGGTTGACTATATGTGCGGACAGGGAAGATTGACAAGTTAATCAAGCTCTGGAAATGGGGAAAACCACAGTTTCATCTTGGTTGTTTTGAATCACAAATATTGGTTTGAGTATAAGAGGGTTTGATAAAGCAAGAGAAGAGGACTTCAATAGCCAAAAAGAGAAGGAAGTTCAAGCTAAGACTTTGTCATATTTGAAATTACAATACGGAAGCATCTTACAACCTTGATAGAGAGCTCTATTGTTTTTGGGTATTGGAGAGTTCAGATTAAGAACCCAATGTTAGTCTTCTGTTCCTCTATTTATAGTTCAGTGAAGAGGGGACGTGATGATTTATTCCTTGCACGCCACCATCCTTTTGTTGAATATTGAGAGGATTTCATCTCTATCATTTCTTTTAGCAGGGCCTTGGCTAATGCTGCCACATGTCTTGCTCTGTTTCTGTAAATAGGGATTATTGATATCCAAAATGGTATCCTTTGTCATTTGGAAATCTCTGAACTTCGAAGCAATATCAATAGTAAAAATCGAACTGGTCATCAAACTAGAGTAACATTGGGTTTATGGTCTAACCGATCAAACCGGTCAGTCTAACTGCTAACATTAACATGATGGAATAATATATTTATGTATACATTTAATATTAAATAATATTGAATATGGTATGTAAAATTATGTAATACATAAGTTACATTACATGATTATAAAGATTAATCAACATATATCTAGCATAACCAATAAAGATTAACTAACATATATCAGGCATAACTAACAAAGATTAGCTAACACATATCCAATGTAAAATTAAATGATTAACAAGTATATATCCAACATAGTGACGTAATGTAAGATAATGCCATAAATATAATTCTAATATAATCAACCAAAATGACCATCATAAGCTTACAGTAGTTTGTTTCATTATAATGATTCTAGCAAAAAACTTTTTCCATGAGAACATGAATATTATCTACATACATTCACAAAATCACTCAATCCAACCTTAAATTCAATTGAATCGAGTAATATTCGGCTTTTCCGGTTTACCTAGTTCAACTGATTCAAACTAATTTTCCCGGTTTAGCCATAATGAGGTTTTTGCCTTCAATCGAATTGCCTAGCCAATTGGTTCTCAATTGAGTTGGTTAGACTGACCGGTCCTATTCAGCTTTTATAACATTGCTCCTAGTCTGGTTGCGGTGCTTTAGCCTACTTTTGATGCTAAGGGGCTGAAAACTGACACGTTGATATGGCATCTTTGAGCTCCTTCGTTTGAAGAAGAGCCATCGAAGCATGAGCAAAAGACACCAAGGAAAGAGGAGGCATTGACTTCTAATTTGATGGTCCCACTGAGCTCCTCTAAGACAGAGTAGCCAAAAAGCCTTCTTGGGGTTCGCTAATTCAGAAGACTCCAAGCACCCTTTTTGAATAGTCTAGTGTATAATGTGGATTGAAAGAATTCTATTTAAAGTTTGTGTAGAGACTTTTGAAGGGAGTTATGGAACTTCTTGTTCTGTTGCATTGAAGAGACCCAAAGGGAGGTGAAAAAGCAAATTCGACCTTTTGAAGAGGAGAATAAATCACTGGAGGTGTCCCAAAAGGTGTTAAAAGGGCCGTCCCATTGGCCTCAAGGAGGACTTGAAGCTAATGGAGAAGACTAACGAACGGAGAAGAGTTGAATTGCTCAAACACAAGAAAGAGAATTTAGAGCTAAGGAATAAGGCTGATCATTTGAAGGGAAATATTCAGCAAAAGAATGACATGTTATATTGGTCCGCTTTCACACCACCCAAGAAGTGGGTGTAGTGGGTGTTATTAAAAAATTAAATTTTAGTTAAGTTAATTTAAAATTTTTAAGTTCTTTTAAGACTACCTATTATTGTAAAACTTTTATTATTTTTAAACAAAAGCAAGTTTTTGAGCAACACCTATAAAAGAATAAGCAAAATAATATACACTTATAATATGTATGTATATAAGTATAAATATTATATATATTTAATTTATTAATATATATATGTATAATATGAAATATGTGGATATAGATATAGTCTTTCTTTTCTTTATATTAATTATATATATAAATAATAAGAGCAGAAAGAAAAAGAAAGAAAAAAATTTGCAATAAATATAGTGCTTTAAATAAAATTGTAAAGTGCATTAAATAAATTGTAGAATTAGAATTACAGAATATACATTGTAAAATAAAAGTTCTTTGAGTGCTAAAAAAGTAAATTTAGTGAATAGTTAATTTAATTATAGTAGGTTGGACAAATTAGAATATTTCTGATCGTCAAGCATTTTTTGTTAAGTGAATTGAATTTACCTGATGTACTAACCCGCTCTATTCCACTGTTATAGTTAAGTTAAAGACTATTATAGCTTATAAATAACTCAACTGCACTGGGATGGACAAATCAGGGTATTATTGATCATTGGGCATTTTCTGTCTGGTGAATTGAATTCACTTAATGTATTAACTCAATTCTTTCCACTATTACAGTTGAGTGTTGTCTTGGATCCTTGGTTGAATCGATTAGATCCAAGCAAATAGTGATCATTTGAACACAGCTTGATTAACTTTACCAAGAAATCGGGGGCAAACATGAGTTTTCAAGTGATTTAGTAATTTTTCTGTGAATTGAAATTACCTGAATATCAGAGTGCAATCGAAAGTTTTTGGGTGATTTGATGATTTTCGGGCAAATTGAAATCCCCAAACCCAAATCGCCCGAACACCTAAAAAATAGCCTTCTTCTCAACTTTGAGAATTCAATGACTTTTCACTTGACCAAATCTTAAAAACGAAAAGATATATGTGATAGGATAAAATGAATCCAATAAAAGAAAAAATATGACACATGATATATAGTAGTTTGGCTCACAACCTAAGCCTAGTCCACTTCTCTTTGTTCTTCTTTTGAGGTTCCACTAATCTAAGCTTGTTGTTAAGCTTAAGCCCTAGTACAAGAAGGACATATATGTTTTTTTGGACCAAAGGCATAAAACTAACCAAACTTTTTCACATGAAACAAGTTCAAACCTCTCAATCTTTTTCACTGGTTCAAAAAACAATCTTTCAATCCTTTTCACCGGGGACAGTGAACATCACCTCACCATTTACTAAAGAATAAGGAAAGAACCCCTCTCTGTTCATGGAGACTCAAAAACAATATAAGTATAGATGAACTTAAAATTCTTATGGATTGCACAAGAGACTGATATGAAATTTTATAAAAGTCCTATATTGCAGTTAACTAACTCAATTTCTGAAAATAATCTTAGTGTTCCCTTTCTTATTATTTTGGAAATTTGAACTTAGAAAACTCAAAAAAGACAGAAAATTCAATGAAGTATTTCGATATGATATGAAATCAAGTAAATTGAAACTTTAAGTATTTTTCTAGGAAATAATATACTTTCAAAATGATTAAAAAAATTTCAGTAGATATAGGTTTACTCAGGAAATTTACTATAAAATTTTTAGAATTTTATGGATCTTGTATGACTTAAAAATATTCAAAAACAAAGAAATAAATAAAAAATTATAGAGAAAAATACGATTGTCGAAAAATTCTAAGAAAATTCTCAGAGGAAGAAGAGACTCCCAGAAATTTGTAGTAAAAATTTCAACTAGTTTGGAGCTCAAATAATCAATATAAAAATTTGAGAAACTTTCAAATAAAAATCAATTTAAAGAAAGAGAGAAAACTCGAGTAAAAATACCTCAAAAAAATTCAAACTTCTCTTGAATGTGCTCCCAGGAAGCTGGACAAAATGTTCAGGTGTGTGGGGGAAGCTATTAGGTGAAGTGTGAGAGAGCTTTTTGAGAGTTTTAGTTTTTCCAAAGAAAAGATTGGAATGAATAATAGCCCCTCTATTTATAGACGTTTTGCAAGGATACTTTGGTAAAAATGCTTGGGACAATCCATATTTTCTTGTTGATTTTAAGGGCTTGCTAGTTTTAAGGGTCAAAAGTGGCTCATAGACCAAGAAGGTAAGATTTAAATATCATCTTATCGGTCGACTGATCATTGGGTGATTTCAATCCAAGTGAATTAAAATCATTCGAAAATTTCAAATTTTCAGAAATTGCACAAAGTTAAAGATTATTGTGATGCTACGTCATTGGGTGAATTTTATTAGGCAAATTAAATTTAATCAATAATTTGAAATTTCAAGAATAGTAAGTTGAGACTAAACTTGGAGGAGACATCATCGGGAGACTTCTAATGATTGAATTGAATTCGCTCGAAAATTAAAAGGTAACAGTTAATCCAGATTGGCACTTTAGAGATGTCATTGAGTGAATTCTATTGGATGAATTGAAATCGCACAAAGTTCAATAGTCTCAGAGATTCTAAATTAATACTTTGGAGGAGATGTCATGTCATTAGATGAATTATATCCGATGAATTGATTATCCTGTAAAATTGACATTTTACAGGACATGGCACGTCATCGGGTGATTGAATTCATCCAAAAATGAATTTAACTGAAAAACAGAGATTCGTTGAGAATTGCGAGAGAAATTTAATTATTTATTTTATTTCTCTAGAAAAATAAGTTACGAGTTACTTACACTTACATGATTTAACATTTTAAAGCAAAAACTTCTTGAAGTTGAATATTGATTTGAAACTCTTTTCTTTAAAAATATTCATCAACTTTATCTTGATTTTGAATATTGGCTTGATTTCTTCGATCTTAAGCCAAGTCTATCTCAATGGGCAACCTTCATTTATCCTTAAAAAACATGGTACTATGTGTGCTAATATAGAAGGTTAATCGAGTAAATTTTTATTAACATGATTGTTATTATCAAAATTGACATAGGTTCAACATATTACATATGTTGATTCCTTTCTATTGAAAATGAAATAAATTAAAAAACACTTTTTGTTTGTTTTCACATTATTGTTATTGTTTGGAAGTTTACACGTGTTTCAAGGCACAAATGATTAGCATGTCTGACATGATTTGGCATTGTTAGGTGAATTTCTCGAATTTGGTAAAAGTTGCTTTGGTTCTTGGACGAAAATGATTGTTTCTCTCTCCCCAAGGCGATTGTACTTTGGGATGACGACGCATGGTCAATCTATAGAGATCATCAAACAGTCTGACTTGATGTTTTGTGGATCTATTTGACTGGGGTTAGTATAAAAGGAGAGGCAATTCTAGAAGCCACACTCTTGTTCTACAAATTCCGCTTGTTGACTTTCACTTGTGCAATTCGAAACACGAGATGTCGAAGATGCTCAAGGTGGAAGATTAGAAATCTTAATGGCAACCACTACTTTCCATTCTGCACCTCCTGAGAATGATGTTCACAAAGTAATAATTGAGATTTGGTGCTCGAAAGTGTTCTGAATTTCTTATTGGCACATACTTTACTTTCTCATTGATTATATTTTGATTTATCACTAGCTGAAATTTCTTGTCTTTTCTTTTTGTTGATATTTCCTCGTACTCCAGACTGTAGTTTTTACTTGTGATTTTTAATTCTGTCATTGGATAATTTTCTAATCTTTAACTTTGTAGTTATGATTAATAGGGACATTAAGGATTTTGCATTCTCAATTTGTGTATTCACTAAGGTAGCATTTAGTTCAATGTTATCTTAATATTATGTCATGCTATTCAAAAATAATAATTATTTGATTTGGTGACATGTGTTGATAATTTTGTAATAAATTATAAAATTATTACTAAAGAAATGACATATAGATGTGAAGGCATTCAGATAATATAATATAACATTAAGGTAACATTGAACCAAATGTCCCTTAATATTTATTATAATATTTCAAGGATGTTTTAACATATCATTCTGAAATTTTATTTATAATCTTTAGGCCTGTTTGTTTAGCTAAATTAAAATTAATTTAGTTAATTTTAATCAAGCATGTCACATCACACATAATATTTAATATTAAAATTTAACTATATTTTACATACACGTAATTTAAAATAAAAAATTTAACTTTATTCTATATTTTACACGTATGTCAAAATAATAACTAATTTATACATCGCTCACACATCCCGATATAATAACTAATTTTATTTTGCATCATTCATAATTTTCAATAAAAAATATCTCTATCCAAGTTTAACTTTTTTAATTTTATTAAAATTAACCTTTATAAATAAACAACCCTTAAGTGATAATTTATGATTGAATTCGTTGCAATGGGTGGTAAAGTTGATCTTTATAAGTTTAGGGAGTATCTTCCAATGGGTGGTAGCATCAAGATGGTTGAAGAATCACTGAAGTTAGCATATGGCAAAGAATCCGAATTAACAAAAGATAAACGCGTTGCAGCTGTTCAAGCTCTTTCAGGAACTGGTGCATGTCGACTTTTTGCAGATTTTCAGAAACGTTTCTTACCAGATTCTCAAATTTATATACCTATACCTACTTGGGCCAAGTGAGTTATGTTTTTATTTTAACTTAATCATATTAGTTCTGTCTAGATTTCAAAGCATGTGTATTTACATTTGATGACAAAAATATAAAAAGAAACGAACATGATTGTGAGGTTATTTTCTAGTTCAATTTAGTATTGTTTTTGTGATTATCTGAGCAGTCATCATAATATTTGGAGGGATGCCCATGTTCCTCAGAGGACATTTCACTACTACCATCCTGAAACTAGGGGGCTAGACTTTGCTGCAATGATGGATGATATTAAGGTAAATTAATGATCTCGGTAAGATTCAAATATTATGTACGCAGTAATTGTGTGAATTTCTAAATCTATTTTATTCTTTTTGCCTTTGGTAGTCAATATTGATAGAGATTTGGCTCTCTAGTGCTACATCAAATATGCTGCTTATTGAACAATAATTTCATTGTAACTCTAATATGATATTTTATTTTAGATATTCAAAATCATACTATCAGCCAATTTCACCGGTTCATCCTTTCTTTCCTATATATCTTCAAGCTTTTGATGAGGCTTATGCTTATCTCTGATCTATACTTACATTGTAAGCTTCATGCTATAGTCATCTATTTAGCTTCTAATGTTTTATATAAAGGACACCTTAATTACGAAAAATTATGTGTTTAACCATAAAAAATGAAATATTATATATATCACACTGAAATCTAAAAAAATTAAAGAAATACAATACAGATGGTTCTATTTAAACTTTTAAAGCAAGACTAGTAGCAAATAGCTTTACTCAAAAAGAAGGTATAGATTATTTTGGTACCTATGCTCCAATAGCAAGAGTTACATCAATTAGAGTGCTTATAGCATTAGCTTCGTTATATAACCTTCATTTTCATCAGATGGATGTTAAAACAGCTTTTTTAAATGGTGAATTAAATGAAGAAGTATATATGAAACAACCTGAAGGTTTTATACTTTCTGAGAATGAAAAGAAAGTTTATATCTAATAAAAAATTTCTCAGTTATTTTACTTCTTTACTTGCTACACTTAATGTGATAAATTCAGATTTCATCGTCGAGTGGAATATACAAGTTTATTTCTTGGAAGCCTAACTAATGGCCCCACCTCCAAGAGTAAAATTCATCCATTCGTTGATTTATTTTCGTTAGCATTCGTTATCCAGCTAGCATCTGAATACCCTTCCAAAATTGCAGGATAATTATTGTAATGCAATTTAAAACTTATGATTTTCTTAAGATAACCATGTACTCTACCAATTGCTGTCCAATGATCCATACTTGGCTTGCTAGTAAACCTCGCTAAGTTACATACTGCAAATGCTATATCAGATCTTGTACAATGCATAGCATACATTAAACTTCCTATAGCACTTGCGTATTCTAATTGTGCAACTGCTCTTCCTTCATTCTTAGATAGTTTTATAAAAGAATCACATGGAGTAGTTGCTTCTTTTATTCCAATATAATTATATTTTCTGTAATAACTTATTAATATAATGAGATTGATTCATAGAAAAGCTTTTATCATGCTTACTAATTTTTATACCCAAAATAGTATCTACTTCACACAAATCTTTATTCATTTCCAGTAGTTTTGCAAGATTATAATTTAGAACTTATGCTTCAGACCTCTCAACACGACATACATTGAGATTTTACTTATGATCTATTTATTGTTTTCAGAATGCACCTAATGGTTCATTCTTTTTGCTTCACGCGTGTGCACATAATCCTACTGGGGTTGATCCATCGGAGGAGCAATGGAGAGAGATATCATATCAATTCAAGGTAAAAGAAATAACATACTGTTACTTCTCCTTAACTTACATCAAAGAAGATGCCTTAATTTGAAGATTTTTTCTCTTAGTATTCTTTTTTTATTTTAGGTTAAGAATCATTTCGCGTTCTTTGACATGGCATACCAAGGTTTTGCTAGTGGTGACCCTGAGAATGATGCCAAGGCAATTCGGATCTTTCTTGAGGATGGGCATATGATTGGTTGTGCGCAATCATTTGCCAAAAACATGGGACTTTATGGTCAAAGAGTTGGATGCCTCAGGTACCCATTTTATCTAAGTGATAATTATTTGCACAAAATTAATGAAAGTTAGTTAGTATTATATGTTGAACACCATAATCCTCTACTTATATATACAATAGAAAGAAAATTTTAAATACTACACATATGACACTTTGGTCAATTTTCATCAATGATGTTAAGAATATTATGTGTTGGCTTAATTTATTTTTTCTCGTTATAGTTGATTTTTACTTTTGTTTAAGCTAACTTCTTGTTTGTACTCATAAGCTGTTCTCATTGTGGTAAAATTTGCTCATCAAAATTTGTGTTATATTAATGAATAGTAGTAATTGATATATAATATTAATTACTCTTTTGTTGTGTTATCTTTGTAACATATTGCGCCATTAATTTGCTTTCCATGCTTCTTATGCTCATCTACTTACTATTCTCTCTTTCTTGCAGCATTGTTTGTGAAAGTGAGATGCAAGCTGTTGCAGTGAAGAGTCAGCTCCAGCAGATTGCCAGGCCTATGTATAGCAATCCACCTGTTCATGGTGCGCTTATAGTTTCCATTATCCTTAGCGATCCAGAGCTGAAAAGCTTATGGTTGAAGGAGGTCAAGGTAGGAATACCTGTCTCTGATATCAACTCCTGCTGACTTTTGTTAATCTCCATGAATTTGTGCAATACATATACATCCTTCTGAAGCCTCTAACAATGATATACATATCTCAAGAGAATTTCGTGTGGTCATTGTTTCAGGGTATGGCTGATCGTATCATTGGTATGCGAACTGCTCTACGCAAGAACATCGAAAAACTGGGTTCCAACTTATCATGGGAGCATATAACCAATCAGGTTAGTTTGCACCTGGTTTTGCAGTAAAGCTTAAAAATGTTTATTGTTTTCAATAAAAAAAGAATGTTTATGATTGATTGGTAAAGTTATATCTGAACAAATTATTTCTGGATTAAACTCCTGGAACTAAACTCAATTGATATATGACCACCTTAACATCAAATATAACTGAAATGATTCTGAATTTCTGATAAAGCTGCATGCTATTGACTCCTGATTTGCTGAAAGCATCCGACTAGACGTGTCATCACTATAAATATCCTAAACATAAATCAGCTACTATATTCTCGTTCAGTTTCAGTGTTGGCGCCGTCAATCCATTTCATCAAACAAGTGACGTAACTGGTTTATTAGTTAATAGGAGATGTAATTTACTTTATTCTATTAGTCCTACAAGAAATATTAGATTTCACTTCCTTGATATATCTTGTTTTTACAACAGATTGGTATGTTCTGCTACAGTGGATTGACCCCTGAACAGGTTGATCACTTGAGAAATGAGTTTCATATCTATATGACCCGAAATGGTCGAATCAGGTATCTTCAACTTAGTTGATATTCACAGCCATGTTTTTTTCCCCTTTTTTTTTTTTTTTTACATCGTATAGATGTATTTGCTGAAAACCAATGCTGCATAGCTCCCACAACTAGACCCCAAAGGTTTTAAAACCTTTGAGTATTGGCTTTATTCGCTCAACTATTAGCTAAAGCTAATACCCAAAAGTCCTAGAACTTTTGAGGGCTAGTTTTGGGGCGCCAAATTATTTTCGCCGAAATTCATTCTAAAATAACTGGTAATTTGGTCAGTATGGCAGGAGTTACAACAGGCAATGTAGGATACCTGGCTAATGCTATCCATGAGGTCACAAAATCCACATAAAGTTATATTTCTCTAATTGCTCAGATTGAAATATAAAAAATACTCATGAATGTTCATCTTTTATGGGCATTTAAATAAGCGGATTTTGATTTTGTTTTGTTGATTTATTGTTATTTTTGTAATAAGCATATGAATAATTCATATTTCTACATTATTCATTGTTGTTTCCACATGATTTGAGCTTCTATTCAGGATCAAGCTTCGTTCTATAGTGGTTATTCTAAGTTGTTGATCCCTTCTGGAATATTTCTTTTGCAGCATTTTCTTCTCTTTCAGCTGTGCAGCAATTTCATATGTACAGCATTTATTTCCACTGCTGTGCTATTTTGGAATCCTCTCATCCGCGAGGTAATGCTCATTGTTAGCAGAAGTGGTTTTTCGTTCGGTGTTACTAAAATATTTTTATCGAAGTTTTAAAATTTAATTTCGGTCGAAGTTTTAAAATTTAATTTCGGTCGTAAGATGAAAGTATCAGTTTTGACAGTCTTGATAGTTTTAGTAGTTTTATTATCAGTAGTTTCAATTTTTTCTATAAATTTATTAATGATAATTATTAAATATTATTTTTTGGAGAGAGAAATTTTAGCCAAAATTTAACCAAAACAATCAGGTTTTGGTGAAATCAATACTTGGTAGCTTTTCGAATTATTTTCTACCAAAATTGATTTGAAGCTAATGAAAATTGTTTCGTTGAGTTTTAAAATTTTGTTTCATATTATTTAAATTTTTATGTTATTTAGATATTTATATTATCTTTAAATAGATGTGATTTAATGTGATTGTATTACATGATAATAAAAATTTAATTTATTTCTCAAATATATATAGAGTGATAATTAAATATTGTTAAATTTTAAAATTTTAAGTGATATTTAAATATAATCTTATAATTCTTTAGATATATATTTATATCTAAGTATGTTTTCAAATACATGCCAATGTGATCACTCAATATTTTTTTAATGTGACATAAGTTATTCATTTTTGAAATAAGTAAATAGATTTTTTTAGGGCAAATTACACCCAGCTCCTTAAGTTTAATGTTTATATCACGTCTATGTTTTTTTAATTATAACATCGAGTTTCTGAGTTTCAATAAATTATCAAATAGGTTTTTTATTTTTTTATTATTAATATTTTTGAAAATTACAATTTTACCTTCTGCCCTTTTCTCTCCTCCTGATCCTGTGCGACGTGCCGGCGGCCGCGCAGTCTGCGCGGGTGCGCCGGATCGGGACAAGAGAGAGGCCACTTCTCTCTCCTCTCGATCTGGCGCACGCGCGCAGGTTGCTTTGTCGTCAGCAGTTGGGCGACTGCCGGTGGACATGTCGCGCGGTCTGCGCGCGTGCGCGGGATCAGGAGGAGAGAAAGAGGCAGCCTCTCTCTCCTCCAGATCCAGCGCACGCGCGGCCGCTGACTGGTCCGGCGACCACGCAATCGCCGACTGCCGAAAGGCCTACGCGTGTGCGTCGGATCGGGTGGAGAGAGAGAGGCGGCCTCTCTCGTCCTAATCTGGCGCGCTCGCGGGCCGCGCGGTCGCCGGTGGACACGACGCGCGGTCGTCGGACCCGCCTGTGGCCATGCGCGTGCGTAGGATCGAGAGGAGAGAGAGGGGCAGGAGGTAAAATGGTAATTTTAAAAAATATTAATAATAAAAAAATATAAAACTAACTCATTTGATAATTTATTAAAACTCAAGATCTGATGTTAAATTTTAAAAATATGAACTTACATGATATTAAGCATTAAACTCAAAGACTTGGGTATAATTTGCCCCTCTTTATAGTAATAAATAGGATTTTTACTTTGTTATAAAACTGTTCAAAATTTACAGAGTTAACCGTATTTTCTTTTTATATTTTTTTGGGAACTTAATCGTCTTTTCACGTGCGATAAAATCAAGTAACTTAACCTGAAATGCAGTCAAAAGTAAAAAATCAGCTTTATATAAGTATACCAAAAAATTGCTCAAATTTTATTATATTGATTCGATTTTCTTGTGATCAGAAATCAAGTGAATTGAATGACCTATAAAATCAAATATATATTTAATTATTAGTATTAGGAAAAGACGCACTCTATATTATGTTACACCTGCTACATGTGTTATAAATTGCAATGATCAGTTTAAGCCCAAATAAACTTGAAATTAAATCAAAATCAACTGATTATTAACAACTTAAATTAAAATTGACTCAATGAGTTGAATTTTACTTCAGGTTGGGTTAACTAGCTGGACTGAAGGCAGCCCTATGGTGAAGTGTGAGATTATGCTAACAATTCACTTTCATTTGCTCAGTTAAAAATCTCAGCACCCTCAACAGGCTCTCCCACTCAGGATGCTGCATTCTTCCCTTTGCAGCAAAGCAATGGACTCTCTCCTTCACTTCTATCCAACTACACCCAACCCCTTTCCTAACTCCCTTCTCCTCCATTCTCCTCCTCATCTCCTCCACATCTCCCCACCTTCCAAACTCGGCCAACACATTCGAACACAACACATAATACCCTGAATTCAAACTCCCAACTTCGATTATCTGTTCTGCAGTACGAATTCCAATCTCCAACTTCGAGTAAACTTTGCATGCTCCGAGCAAAACTCCCCAGATTTCGGCACTTGCCTCTGTAGGCGCTGAGCTCACCAAGTCAACAGCTTCTTCTAGCCTTCCAGATCGTGCAAGCAAGTCCACCATGCACGCATGATGATCTTCTCTTGCATTCAAGTTGAATCTCTTCATTCTGCTAAAGATTTCGATCCCTTCTTCAAGCAGTCCTCCATGGCTGCAAGCCGACAATGCCGCGATGAAGCTCACATCATCTGGATCTGACAGCATATTGAACGTTTCGAGGGCATTCTGAATTAACCCGTTGATTGAGTAGCCGTTGATCATCGAGTTCCAGCTAACCACATTTCTGTCCTCCATCAGGCTAAACACTGTTCTAGAGTCTTTGATTCTTCCACATTTAGCATACATGTCTATCAGAGCACTCCCAACATAAGCTTGACCTTGAAATGAGTTCTTGATTGCCCACAAATGAAGTTCTTTTCCAAGCCTTAATCCAGAAATACCTGCACAAGCAGATAAGGCACTGGTAACTGTTAGTGTGTTTGGGAGCATTTCAACAGCTAACATTTGCCTGAAAATGTCAAGGGATTCAGTAAAGAAATGATTCTGTGAATACCCCACAATCATTGAGCTCCATGAGACCACATCCCTATAGTTAATTGATTCGAAGACTTGTTCTGCATATTCGATCAAAGCACATTTACCATAAACTGAAACAAGAGCATTTTTGACCCTTATGTCTGGCTCGATTCGATGCCTGTAAGAGAACCCATGGATTTCTTTACAGTAATCTAAGCAAGATATGCTAGAAATTGAAGGGAGAACACTTGCGATAGCCACGACATCAGGCTTTAAATCAGCACTGAGCATCGCCTCAAACACCTGCATTGCTTCATTGGATAGATTACTCTGGGTCAAGGAAGAGATTATTCCGCTGTAAGTAACCACATCCAACTCCAATTTTAATGCCTTCATCTCTCTCACAAGCTCCAAGCTTCCTTCAAACAACCCATTTTGAGCATAACAAGCAATCATCGAATTCCAAGAAACTCTATCCTTCGCAGCCATTCCATCGAAGAGATTCCGAACATCTCTAATCATTCCACACTTACCGTAAGCAGAAATCAGAGCATTCTGAATCATGGGAATGGTTTCATTTCCACTACGAAAAACATAGCCATGAACTTCTCGAACAACAGAACTGGCAGCAGAAGAAAAGGTAAGGATGTTGACGATAGTCACCTGATCTGGCTTCAATCCACTTCCAACCATCTCCCTCACCTTCTCTGCTGCGTCTGAATCAAACCCATTCCATGAAAAAGCCGAAACAATGGAGTTCCATGAGATGACATCTCGCTGGGGCATTCTGTCGAACACCTGAACGCCATCGTCCAGGCTGCCACACTTTGCATACATAACGATCAGCGAATTCGAAACAAAGATATCTGCCTCAAATCCACTTCCAACAGAAAGCTGATGCAGTTTCTTACCTTGGCAAAGGTCCGGTAGAGCAGCGCAGGCCTTCAGAACACAAGAGAAGGTATAGGAATCGGGCAGGAGACCACCTCGTCGCTTCCTGTGAAATAAATTGACAGCTTCTTGGTGTAATTCATTCAACGAGTACCCTCTGATCATGGCATTAAGTAGGAAGACATTACAGACTGGGAAGTGTTCAAAGACAGCTATTGCCATCGGGAGGTTGCCAGAATTGGAGTAGAGATTGATGAGTTTGGCGGAGAGAAAAGAATCGTTTGCGAGGCCGGAGACGATGATCTTGGAGTGGGTTTGCGAACCCAGAGGAAGGTTCAGGTCGAGGATGCAGTTTTCAAGGATCTGCGCGCAGGCTTTGAGTCCGATGTTGCCGGCGTTCATGGAGTGCGCTGCGGAGCAGATTGTGCCGATAAAGGAGGCAGCTTTCTTGAGGGAGATGGCCGGAAATGAAGAAGAAATCATATCATCGTCTTCTTAAACGGTAGAAGAAGCAGAAGGCTTCATCTAATATGAATTAAAGTTCGATGGTCCGCAAACTCTACCCTTCTTTCGCAGAGGCTCCTCATTCGCCTTGAGCTGAGTAAACACCTCGGTCGTCTGGCGATTATGTTTTTTTTAGTTTTTTAAAGTTTATTTTAAACGTAATTCAAAGAATATATATATTTGATATGTGTGATTAATAGAAGGGATATTTACATGATAGATACAAAAATTTAGCTAATTTATGAATTTTATCATATAAATCTCAAAATATTACAGTTATTATATCTAAAATAATTATTTTTTTTATTTTTTGTATCCTACAATAAATTCTATTAGAAGATTTAATCTGAGGCCGACGGCGACAAAACTCTGCAGAAAGGTCCGATGCTCGCTCGTGATGCCCACGAAAGAAGAAGATGAAAATAGCAGAGTGATGCTTGAGTGAATACGTTATTGTCTCGCGAGAATATGCTGCCGCATCTCGTGAATACGCTACCGCCAGAACCAATGCAGCTCTGCGATGCTCTAACATGAAGGTCGATGGTTAAATAATGTGATCAATGAATGAGATTTTGTTGAGATTTAACTATGGTTAAATCTTCTGATAGAATTTATTGTAAAATGTGAAAAACGAAAAAAATAACTGTTTTAGATGTGATATCTGTAATATTTTGAGACTTATGCTGAAATCTGTAAATTAGCCTAATTTTTGTGTTCATCATGTAAATATACTTTAATAGAAATATATATAGAGAGAGAGAGAGGTGAGAGGAGATATTTACATAGATGATGCACAAATCTTTTAATATTATATTATATATATATTATATAAAATTTACACTATAAAATAATTAATTTTTGTTAAAAAAAAAATTGTGATGTAGAGTAGGAAGATTTATGTGTTATATATGTGAAAATTCTAACATAAATTTTATCTTTTCTTGAAACTAACTGGAGTTAGCCACTACATCAAAAGAATTTGTCTACCTTCTCCTACTCTTGTGACTAATTCTAATCAATTGCGTAAAATTTTCTCATCTCACACTTCACTTCAACATGCTCTTAAGAAATATTTTGAGCACTCATTGTAATGACTCGTGTTTAAAGAGGACAAATTATAATTATAATTATCAAGTAATGTCTCTCATTGTATGCCTCGACATTAAGAGAAGAGTTGACATTATTAGTATCAGAGCTAACCCTCTACAATACAATGAGATTTGAGGATGAGTTAAGAGAAAATTGACGAGCTTATGACAACCCATAGCCGAAAAAGGCGAGAAGTAATTCCTTAGTGATATCTCAATAAAAAGAAATCACTGATACAAAAAAACAACTTCTAGCAAGTTTTTTTAATTAAATGAGTTATTTACAATAAAAAGTGAAGGATAGTTATTATATTATATATGTATAATTGTGTCTTAGGATGTTGAGATGCTTTTGAGAGAAAAAAAATATTGTTAAAGTGGATAATTTCTCAATATTTGGGTGTGTTTGTTTGTAAGGTTAAATTTAAGAAGGTTAAACTTAAATTTGGATAGAGATATTTTTTTATTGAAAGTTGTGAATGATGTAAAATAAAATTAGTTTTTATGTTGGGATATGAGAGGAATATGATATAAAGTTAGTTATTATGTTGGAATATGTGAGGGATGTGATATAAGTTAGTTATTATTTTAGTAATATATGTAGGATGTGAAATAAATTTAATTTTTAATATTAAATTTTATGTGTGATGTGATATGCCTGGTTAAAATTAAAGCAGATTAATTTTAAACTCCTAGACAAACGGGGCCTAGAATTAGATCGTGACACCCATACTGGTCACTACTGCTCACAGCCATCCACTGCTTACCACCCTCTGCGATCTGAATTTGCTAGCACTTCCACCTACTCGATTTTATTGAAGTGGCAAGTAGAAGATGTAGGATCCAAGCAATGAGAAAGACGCATTGCTCTCTATGAATTGTTTTTTTCAAATTTTGACAAATCGATGCAAAATATGCCGCCTCTATGGATTTGGAGCTTTTTTCCCTCCACCTCTAGGTGGGACGAAGCCCGCCTCTCTTTCCAATATAAAACCTATTTCTCTTCACGTCCACCTCCATCAATGCTATCATTTAAAAAAAAAATTATGTTACAACGTAACGATCAATCGTAGATTTTGTTGACGTCACGACTAATCAATTATTCTCCAAGAAGAGGCAAAGATGAAGAGAAAACGAACGAAATTATTTATAATTGGTTTGAATAATTTTGAGTAAAACAAATATAATTGGTATTGATGGACTTGAATTTTATTGGGCCAGAGGGCCCATCAACACAACGTGGGCCTAACCCAGAAAGAGGACAAGCGGGCCTTCTCCTCTTCATGGCTTCCATTTTAATGTCCTTTATTAGTCTTTTTTTTTTCTTTTATAAAATTCTTTATAAGCCTTAGTTACTAAGGTTTTTTTTTGCTTTAAGTTTAATTATTTTATTTTTAAAAGTTAAATGATTTACAGATTTTTTAAGTTCTATTTTCTGACAAAAAAAGTCAATTTTTTTCATATTTCACTCAGGAAAATTGTAAATAGATATTTCTTAATTATGTTAATTAGTTATATCTCTTATCAAACTGTAACATTTCACGATCTCAATGCAAAGGTATTATCTATTTTGAATTTAAAAAAATTATGTGATTTAAGAACTTTCCAGAAGGTCATCCATCTCAGTGCTATTCTAGCCCAAGCACACTTAACTATGAAATTTTTCGTCATTAATCTCATAATTTTTCTCCAAAAAGCATCACTACTATTTGAGATCACGTTATCTACTTATATAGATCATGTTCTCCCTCTTTTTTCGATGTAGGATGATTCATTCTTGTGACCCTCTTACTACTCATTATTCGGCCTAGAAGTCTGTCAGGAGCTGTAATTTACCTCAGTGATTCTTTTTTATTAGGATATCATCCGGCGATCACTCCCCACCCTCTTTGATTACAGGGCGTCAAGCAAGCCTTCCTTGGTTTGAGTTTTATTTAAGCTCAGTTAATATATACATATATATATATAAAATATTATAAAAAAAAATTAGAATAAAGCTTAAAAATTATCTATACCCAAATAATTTTTGCAGTTTCTTCTTTTTTAATAGTAGATAAAATCTGAAGACAAATTGTACCAAATATAATGTATTTAATAAAATAATTTTCGCTCTTAGATTTAACGAAAATAATGAGTTTAAATTGTAAAAACTAATGAACAATGCAAAACCACAGGTTAAAATAGCTACCCAAGGTCTTTTTTTTTGCAATGTTAAATTTAAATTGTCATATTATATATAATTTTAATATTAAATTAATATTATTTAAACTTTTGCAAAAATTTTAATATAAAAAAATAAAAATAATAAAACAATTAAATTTATTATTACATTTATTTATTTATATTGAAATTTGTGTAAAATTTATATAATTTTAATATTAAATTAATAATATTTAAACTTTTACTCATATTTTAATATAAATATTTTATAAATATCAAAGGGAAATATCTCATCAAAAATTTGGTTGTGACATAATAAATTTGCATTTGCTTTAAAAAATTCAGAATCATAATAAATTTAACTTAAATTATGAAATTTTACGTTTAATATGTAAAAATATGTGGACACTGAAAAATGTTCTTCTAAAATAAAATATGAATGGGCTGTTGGGGTGACAAGATATGACTCGATTCATGAACTTAATTTAAACTTGAGTCGAGAATTGTAGGTGTGAGTCATAAATTTTAACAAGTTCGGGCCAGGCTTTGACTAGTCATTTATGAACTTTATTATTGAAATGAATCGAGTTGATCGGTCGACTGAATCTCTTTATTAATTTGGTTGAATTCGAGTTGAATTGTTCAGATCGTATCGAGTTAGAGTCGACCCGTTGGCCCATTTTGCGACCTCTAACTCACCAAAATAAGTTGAAATTTAGGGAACAAAATTCCAAATCATGAACATGCTCGTGCCAGAAGGAGCCGAGACAGCCAAGTTTGACTGCACGCTATCCAAATACTTAACATTTTTTAAGCTCTACGGACAATTATGTAAGGATAAAAAAAAATTATGGACAATAATGCAATTTTTTGAATTTTACTAAATTACATAATTAGCCCTGTATTACATGGCAGAAATATTCGAAATTGGTCTGAAACTCGAGCCAAATCTTGCTCGTTTGAAATATGATTCGAGCATACTTGACAGAGCCGTGAATACATAAATATGTTCAATTATTGCTTATAATGTTTGCCGATAAATTGTTAGAATAGTTCAGAGAAAGTGTCCTATCAGCAGCTGTAATTCGAAGTGAAAATAGGGTAATATTGTTTGAGTTTATAATTTTGAAAAATTATTATTTGGGTTACGGAGCTCTACGTGATTTTTTAATGAGTCCCTAAACTGATATAAATATTTCAATCATGATTTTCTTAATAGATTCCACCAATTCTCGAGCATATTGGCGGAGAGGTTTACTCGTCGGAGAGTACGAAAAATAGAGATCTCCTACTCGCCTCTCTATTAATTCTCTCTTTCAACTTCTCATGAGTAGTTTCAAATCGACTTTTCTTCTCCCCACTTCTCCATTGTGGGAGGAGAAAATCTTCATTTAAATACACAAATTTTTTATTTTCTTCAATCCAGGTCCTTTTAGATTCAAAATAAAAGTAGTTGGACCCGAACATAATTTCTACCACAATCTGACCTAAAAACTCTCTATGTACACATTGATTTGATGACGACTTAAAATTATGAATGTTACACAATCGCCCTCTTGATCGATTTGTAAAGATTTTATATCGATTCTAAAAGATATTATTGGAGCCAAAAGGAGCACATGAGATGCCAATTGGCCACTATATGTGATTAGAATTAGGTTTTCAATCAAATTTAATGGTGATTGGATGAATCATTAATAATAATAATAATAATAATAATAATAATAATAATAATGTGACGCAAAGTCAGGATTTGCAGCTCACAGTGGTGTAAGCATTAATAGGTGAAGGGCTGGAGCACGTTTCGGTAATTGCGTCTCCTTCATGAAGTCAACTAGGATTGTTATCGATCCAATTTCGAGCCGGGCTAATACCAGCTCGAAATCGGATAGATCACATTTCAATCCGACTCAAAATCGGCTTGAAGTCTATTGCGTTCGACTTTGAGTTGGCTCGAGTCGATTCCAATCGACTTTGAGCCGATTTCGAATCATTTTCGAGCCGCTCAAAATAATAAAATCTAAATTTTTTTTCGAGCCAATCTCGAGCCCGAAAGGCTCAACTTGATCCAGCTCAAGACCAGCATGGTTTATAATATATATTATATACATATATATATTAATGTATTTAGATTCGAACTGATCTCGAGCTACATCGAGTCAAGCCTATTTCAGCTCAAAATTGGCTCGAAATTATTACCGAGCTGAACTTTTGGTTAGTTAGTCGGCTCATTTTGATCGACTCGATTTCAATTCGATCTAAAATCGATTCAATTTTCGATTTTAGATTCATAAGTCAAGGGATTGCTATCTTGAGGATTCCCTCATTCTGCACCATCCCCCTCTTTTTTCTATTTGTATAATAATAATAATAATAATTATTATTATTATTTTAAAGTAGTGGAGGATGTTGAGCTGTTCCTGAATTGAAAAGTTTGTATTCACTTTTGATCAAATCCAAGTTTTTGACGAGAGAAGTTCAATTTAATTTTAAAAAGATTAAGTCCGAGTAAAATTCAATCCGGCTTTTAATTTTGGGCAATTTCACCTAGGTCCCTGAGTTTAAGGGTTATTATCACACAGATCCACGTTTTTAAAATTTTATCTTCGGGGTTTCTAGGTTTTCAAAATTGATCTAGGTCCATTTTTAATTTTTTTATTATTAAAATATATATAAATTACAATTATACCCTTACTCTCCCTCTATCCTCCAGATCCGGCCGCCGCGCAGCCCCGCGTCGCCGCCCCGCCGCCCCGCCTGCTCCCCGCCTGCCGGGCCGCGCGCTTGCAGGGCCCTTTAGTGCGCCCGGCTTGCCTCAGCAGCCACGCGGCCTCGCCGCCAGGGCTCGCCGCGCGGCGACGAGGCCAGCCGGACACGCTGGCGCTGCAACGCGCCCGCCGGATCGCCGCGGTCCGCAGCGGATCCCCGCGCGGTGTGCAGCATGCGCCCGGCTGCCTCGTCGGCCGCGCGGCGAGTCCTGGAGGCGCGTCCCCGGCCGACGACAGCCGGCGCCGCTGGAGGCCGCTGCGAGCCGCGCCTGGCCGCAGGCGAGGAGCGCGGCCCGGTTGAATTGGGCGGCCCGGCGCACGGGCTCAGGGCGGAGAGGCGACCACCGGATACTCAGCAGGCGACGCGTTTGTCGCACCTGGGGTGCGTGGCGGAGCGGGGCGGACTGGGTGGCGGGCGAGGGCTGGGCGCCTGTGTGCCACAATCTCGATGAGCAGAGCGTGACAGACCATCCACCTCTTGCAACCCACCTCCACTGTGTCACAAACTCACATTGTCTCCATCACACAAACCCTAGCACACTCGACGCCAAACCGATTGACACCGACTTCCTGCTGCGGTAAGCTCATAGGGCTTGCTCAACATTGAAGTTTTGCAATCCTCGAGGCCTTCGTCGTTTCTCGGCAACTCACTCATACAATAGCGATCACACACCTTTTCCGCCACCACCTGTATAACTACTCTTTAATGCAATGACAAAAGTGAAATCAGCAATACGAGAAGCATCTAACGTTGCGAGCAACACACGACAAACGACTATACCGCCCCTCGGGCTTGGACGCCACACTTGCCAAAGAGCCACACCTCTTACTTTTGTCTATCCACTCTTCCGCAAACGGACAATATATCTGAACCTTATACTTGTCAGTCATCGACCGCCAATATCATCCATGCATAACGCAACTCCATCTTCCGATTGATGCACAGCCCGGACTCACCACTTCTAATTTACATCATTGCCCCTCCATCATCTATTCAGTACTCGGAACACAATCGACACTTAAACTTTGAGGCTATATAACTTTGTAGAAAAAAACATTGCATTGCCACGGACGATCCCACTATGGATGACTGTGGCAAGACAAGATGATCTACTTTATGAGCACCCACTTGTGATTTGTCCGCGTCCACACTAACGTGTAACACTGAGAAGGGTGTACTTGAATTATTCAGTCCTACTTGTTTTATTCATACTCTAATGCATATTTTCAGATACGCATCATAAACAAAGAGTTAATTATTCCAGACACTCTGCTTTTTAATTAACCAAACAAGACTAAAATTTTTAGAAATTAAATTTTTCACACCCATAAGAGCTAAAAAGCTTAAATTTCTATAATAACAAGACAAAGATTAGTTTCTTAGACCATTCGATGGATGGCGGTTAAAACCAAAATGAAAAAATCACTATTACTTTTAAAAGCCGTGAAACTGTTTTAATATAAGCGAGTCCCACCAGAAATAATAAAAATAATTAGGCGCAAAATTTTCACCCAGGTCCCTGGTTTAAAGGTGTGTATATATTTTGCCTACTGTTTGTTATTATCTACTAACAGCTGCTACTTTTAAGAGATGCAAATCCTAATGTGTCTTAACAAAGATTCCTATCATTCATCTTTATCTATCTGTTGTGCCTGGACAACAGGTCGGATCCCTGCGTAGGTCTTCTTTATCAACAACATATTATCATCTCGATGTCACATTTTTTTATTCTTTTTTATTATAGTTATAACTAGCCCAGACATAACTTATACGACAACAATTTTACCTATACCATGCTTGCAGATAATTAAGCCTCTATCACTACGGCCTCTCTCTCCATCTCTCTCAAGCTGTGACCAACCAGCATCCGTTCAGGCCAAGCCTCAAACGCATGCTCCGCATACTTAGCAACGCCGAACCTACTCACGTCAGGAGTGAGGAGTACAAATAGCTTGGTAGAGGATATAAACCACAATTGTATAAATAAAGTCTAATCTCAGAACAACAAGCAACGCTTTGAAACACATTTGATGAAAGACCAAAATAAGTTAAAAGCACGTAAAAACACAAGATGCAGCGAACCGAAACACCGACCGCGACTGGCCTATCTGGGCGCCGAGGGTCAGCCTGACCTTATTATATATGTCATACTAATAAAATATATATGTATATACACAATATATCGACTGTACACTATATGAGTCATACACCACCTGAAAATGCTATCAACATCAGAATACCCACGTGCCAAAACCAGTCTGGTTGACCTAGAACCCAGTCTCGCCGTAAACACTACTAATTCTATATACAAAGGGTAAAAACTGTAGGTGTTGTGCTCTACCAGTTCAATTTTCCACCCACCTATATAACAGCTCACGGGCAGCTTAGAGAATATGATCCCGGTTCCCACCTGTCTCAACTGTAAACTGCATCTCGCGTACGTAACCGCGGATCGAAACCACGATACCCCCGTGACACCGTGATGGTCGACCGTTCTCCGATTTCTTTATTTAACAAAACAGGAAGTTCCAAGCGGGATTTGCCACAGTACCTAGCCCCGAAGCCTGACTCGTCCAGCCAGAGGACTCACACAGTCAATAACAAAATTGACGTGTATTTCTCCTCTTCTCACACTTATACAAATTAATTTTACTTTGATCGAATTTCCCTCTGCAAGAAGTGTCATTCTAGTATATGAGAGATAACATACTCACTCTTGCTTTCTACAACACGACCACTATAAAAGACCTAATTTCGTTATACCGATTGCGCCGCGAGTCGTGACGATTCTCCGCCAACCACGGCCGTGCGTACGCAACCCCTTTGCCCCTTGGGCCTTGCCCGGAGAAAATGAAAAAATATTGTTCGAGGCTCATTAGTAGTTTTTAAAAAGAAGTCCCTTTAAAAAATAAAGGAACCTGCGCAATAGACTAAAATGAACTGTGCTGCCTATGAACCCATGTGTTAATATGCCATCTCACCGGGACCCTTTTCAACCTGGTTTCTTGACTCACCTTGAGTGCCTAGGCCTTACAAGCCCAAAAGCGGCGAAATGGAGAGACAACAGTGCCGTGTACAGGCCCTGCTGGAGTGGCACACTGGATTGAGTCTAGTGGTGCAATAGAAGAATCCCAAGACTAACGGCCAACGCAGGAACATATTTGAGCAATAAGGCAAATTGATGAATCCATGATTAGACAGGAAAGGACGCAACACGTCCATCTTCGCCAAAAGGAACTATAAATTAAGTGAGTACTTTCTATCTTCAGTCCGGCGAATAATAAAGCTGACTACCAATATATTGCAGTCGCGACGGCCAGCTGATAATCACAAACATCATGATACTTGAGAACTTACACGAAAAAATCCAAAAAGTCCGTGTGTGACACTCTAAGCATACAAATAATTTTGCAAGGTCGTCCAGCGCTGCTCCAACAACAGTTAATACCCCCAAGAACCCTTCGCCGTCGTAACGAACTAAAAAACTCAACAGACAGCCGCTCCAGCTAGTTGTCGCGGCAGCACTTTGCGGTCAGAGCAGAGCTTCAATAAATTATTAACGCTAAACTACTCAATCATATTAAGAATAAACACTGCGAAAGCCCGACGATAAGTTAAAGCAGACCTTTAGAAAAAAATTCTCACTAAGCCACGGAAGTAGATCTGCGCTTTATTCTTTTTATGTTATTTAGTCCATTTTATTAATTACTTTTTACTCGCCATTGCAGACAACTAAATTCATGCCCATTGGAAGTATGACAAGCTGTCGTTTCAAAAACGAGCGCACATATATACCCTAAGACGCCTAGGAATTCAAGCAAATACCATCAAGACCGTCACCCACGAGACCACATTGGCCGCCTTGCTCATAAAGCTCAAAAGACCCAACGGAAAATAAACCATGTTTCCAATATGATCGCCCTAATTCTTGCATACAATTGTGCTCATGGTTGAATACCATTTATTCGTTATTTGTTAAATCAAATTCCACTACAAAACAACTTCATTGCAAAATCAAAATCACACGTCAATTAATCATGACGGCATTAAGGGGGCGCGGACTGCCGCGACTAGTAATAAAAAATGAGATAAGATGCTGGCTGAGGAGAAGAAGATGGCGAGGTACAGGTAAATAAAGAAAGAGGTATAATGATAAATTTATATATTTTTAATAATAAAAAAATTAAAAAAGGACCCAGATATTTTTGAAAACCCTAGGGACCCCGATGATATAATTTTAAAAATGTGACCTGTGTGATAATAACCTTTAAACTATACAAGGGCTTAGCTCTGGAG
>KZ453894.1:1697877-1728212 GCA_002786265.1 Apostasia shenzhenica
TCACTTTATTCACATCCAACAACAATTCTCAATAAATCAAATCAACTTTATTATTTCACATCATACACAATTTTTAATATAACCAACTTACTTTATTTCACATCATACACATTTTTCAAAAATGGCTAAAAATTCCAACTACATCTTCTTTTTTTTCCTATTACCAAACAGAGCAGAGTGAAATCAACAGCCCTATAGGAGTCTACCGTATTAGAATAATTTTTTACGGATAATTACATATATAACACTTTATATTACTATTATTACGCGTATCACACTCATTTTCAAAAAATTACACTGCAATTTTAGAAAAAATGTGTATGGAATGTAATTTTAAAAAAAATATATTTGATATGTAAATATACGGTGAAATGAAGTATTATATATGTAAATGTTTCTATTTTTTATATGTTTTTATTTTTAGTTTTTCTACTTTTCTCATATTGGACCTGCAAGTAATGTATGTTTATTCAGCTCACAAACAAAGAAAAAGTAAGAATTACAAATAAGTAACAAAAGATTAATAACAATTAAGTTCCTCTACTTTGAGTTTATATATAATTAGATTCTTCTAATTTTTAAATTAATTAGGTCGGTAGATTTAAAAACTAAGCTAAGTCAATAATTCAAATAAATATAAAGCCTAACATGATTTAATACTTAGAAAAAAATATATTCTTTAATGAGCAGCTTATTAATATTGAAGAACATCTTATTTATATATTATCTCATGTTAATTTGATTAATTTTAAAATAACAAAGACTAAAGCCCAAACTCTTTGTTATTTGCTTGTAATCTTTACATGTTCTTCTGTCGTGTGGAAAAAATATATGTTATCTGGTTTTCATAATAATAATAAGAGATTAGAATAATTACATTTGACTCATGAGATACACCTCCTATTTTAGATGGGTTTATAAAATTAAAAATATTTCATATAGATCTCTTTTATTTATTCTATGTGGATTTGTTTATGAATTATATTAAATTCGATCTAATATCTAAATATATATATATATATTTTAAAAAATACTGATTTGGCTGCAAAAATCAACAAAATATGTCAAAAAATACTAACATGAAACAATTTACAAGCAGAAATAACTTAAATGAAATATTTTTTGCTTGGCGTGAAATAGAAATCTACCTTAGTGGCCTAAATGTAATTAATGATGAAGAATGACGTAAAACCTATTTTATTTATTTATTTATTTATTTGATAAATATTTTATTTAAATTCAGTAAGGGAGAGAGGAAGCCGGTAAAGAAAACGATAAATGATGACCACATTTTTGTCACACTTACCGAATATATTAAATGAATAATTACCTACGTGGTATATTATTTTATTTTATTTATGCGTTACTTATTTATTTATTTTTAATTACACTATACACACTCAAAATATTACAAATCTTACGTACACACACTTAAATTAAAACTCACTCAAAATCTATTTGAAAAAAAATATTTCGTTAGTAAATCATTAAAATTATATTTTTATTTTTAATAGTATATTTTTTTATCTTCCTCAATGTTACACTAAAGCGCTTATCTGTCCTAAAATCAATTCACGTCGCGGATGTCTCCTTCCCTTGCCACTACCTAAACATCAAAGTTTTAAGATTTTCACTTAAAATATATTTAAATATCTTTAAAATAATATAATAAACGGTTCAAATTTTTTATAATTTAACTATAGTTAAGTTATTAAAAAATTATAATTACTCATCATAATGAAAATAAATTAAAGTGTGCGTATATAAGATTTTATAATATTTTGAGTATGTATAGCGTAATTAATCAAA
This sequence comes from Apostasia shenzhenica, assembly GCA_002786265.1. Lineage (NCBI taxonomy): Eukaryota > Viridiplantae > Streptophyta > Magnoliopsida > Asparagales > Orchidaceae > Apostasia > Apostasia shenzhenica. Next base: position 1,699,687 of record KZ453894.1, read on the forward strand.
AATGAATGAATAATGCATAAATAAAGCTAAATAGTGTGGCATATAGGTAATTATCCCTATATTAAATCATCAAATTTAAATATAATTTAGCTAACATAATATTAAAAATATTAAAAAATATCAAATTAATTTTATCTCTAATTTGATGTCAAACGCTCGGCAAAAACTTTTTAATAGATTTGATGTATATAAATTATATTTAAATAAAATCATAACATAATATAATTTTCAAAATTTAAAATTAGTTAAAATTTTAAAGAATTTATCGCCAAAACATGATCTAATAACGTTATGCATTAAAAATTGATATTTCCGAAACATTAGTTTATAAATGATTAAAAAATAAATATATTTTGAAAAATTAATTTCAATATTACGAGACATTATAAAACATATTAATTAAAATTATAAAAAAATTATTTAAAATTTTTAGCCGGAGAAACCTAAACTCAGTATTTTTCTGATATCAATTTCCACCAAAATCAATTCAAAACTAATAAAATTTGGCTATTTTAATCAAATTTTAAAACCCTATTTTATATATCTCAATATTATAATTAACTTTAATTCACGTCATACATAATTTTAAATAATAAAATATACTCGCCTAAATTTAATTCAAACAATCACACTGAATTTGTCGAATTTTCTGAATCTTAAATCTAACTGAAAAGATCATGTATGCATATACATATATTATAGGGGAGAGATCGCGTTTGGCTTGAAGATCAAAAGTCGCTTAATATTCAGATCGATATTTAGCTTGAATCGAACCCAATTCCAATTATTAAGCTAGGCCACGCGCCAAGGTCGGATCTAGCGATCGAATGCCTTGGTCTCTATTTTTTAAAAACATTTAATAATATATTCAATTATTTATTATAATTATTTATTATTTTTACAAAATCATACTTTAATTGTAATTGGAATATCTGTTAGATAATGTAGCAGATAAAATTAATCTTATTTAAAATCTTAACAAAATCATATTTTAAGAAAATTAAACTTGTTAATAACTCTTGATTAAGATCGAGTCAACTCAAAATTAAAACAAGCCAACTTGAATTTGAATCAAATTAATACGAGCTGAATTTGAGCAGTGTTCGGCTCGGCTTGAACTCATCTAACCCCCTATATATATATTAAGTTATTCAAAAAATATATATGAATAGTCAAATGTAATTATCTATACACTCAAAAAAATAATAAAATAATAATAATCTCCACGCGAAGGAAAGCGCGTGGGAGCTGCAAGGTTTGAATAGTCAACAGAATCAGCAGACAAAACTCCATGCATGACACTCAAGATCCACCACCTCCGCCCACTATAATATGAAGGCATTAGCCAAAGGTCTCTCCTCACAAATTCTCTAGTTCTCAACTGAAGAGCTGTCTAGCTTTGAAGAGGAGGCCAGCATTGATCATATATGGCTTCTTCCATCTCCTCCGTCTTCCTGGCTCTCTCCCTCCTCTCCCTCGCGGCTTCCGCCGCACAGGCCCAGCTCTCGTCGAGATTCTACGCCGCCACTTGCCCTAATTTGCAGGCCATTGTTCGGTCCGGCATGGCGCAAGCCGTCTCCAAGGAGCCCCGGATGGCTGCATCCATTCTCAGGCTCTTCTTCCACGACTGTTTCGTCAATGTAAAATCCTTCATTATACCCTTTAGAGATTTAGTCGTGTTATTATAATCATTGATCTTAAGAATCAAACACCGTATGCCCCACAAAATTTTTAAAATGACGGTGTGCTGTAAAGAAAGCAAAAAACGATCGTCAGTTGATTTCTCGAGGAGAGAAAATCACTAGCTAGTATGAGGAGTGGCTCACTATTGTCCCACATTAAAAAAAATGAAATTAGAGTTCATGGGCTATATGTGTCAGATTAATTGTAATCTTAAAATATCGAGACACATTTTGGAAGACAAAATCATAAGAGGCTATCACCAAAGCCGACAATACTTTGATATCTAATGGGCTGGTTGTGACATATTAGTACCGGTATTACAATTGACCTCCCATAGTACGATATTGTTCGAGAGCCTGTGATGACTCGTGGCTCAAGAGACTATAAGAATTAGAACCAAATCGAGCAATACCATGACATTTAGTGGGGCAAGTCGAGACAGACGCGAGCAATTTATATATATCATCCACTCGGTGTTGAATTGGTTATTTTTAGCAATAAGTTGTTGAGTTTTTTTTTTTTTTTTTTTTATTCTAATAAGTTTTTGAATTTAGTAATTAATGTTTTTTTAGCTCAATTGTTGAACAATATTTGGAGCTCATCTTCTTCATCCCTGGCCTGCCGCCAACCGCAGGGCTGCGACGGATCGATCCTTCTCGACGACACGGCGACTTTCACCGGCGAGAAGAGCGCCTTCCCGAACCAGAACTCGGCGCGAGGATTCGAGGTCATCGACGACATCAAATCCCGGGTAGAGGCCTCCTGCAGCGCGACGGTCTCCTGCGCCGACATCCTCGCCCTCGCCTCCCGCGCTGGCGTCGTCTTCCTAGGCGGACCGTCGTGGGAGGTGGCTCTGGGCCGGCGGGACGCGACGACCGCGAGCCAGAGCGCGGCGAACAGCGACCTGCCCGGACCGTCTTCCAGCCTCTCCACGCTCGTCTCCATGTTCGCCGCCAAGGGGCTGAGCGCCACCGACATGACGGCGCTCTCCGGCGCCCACACCATCGGTCAGGCCCAGTGCCAGTTCTTCCGGTCACGCATTTACAATGAGAAAAACATCAACCAGAACTTCGCCGCCCTACGCCAGACGACCTGCCCGGCGACAGGCGGCGACGGCAACCTCGCGCCGCTTGACTTGCAGACGCCGAATCTTTTCGGGAATGATTACTATCAGAACTTGATGGGGCTCCGTGGGCTGCTGCATTCGGACCAGGAGCTCTTCAACAATGGGACGCAGGATGTGCTGGTGAGCCAGTACAGCCGGAACAGGGCTCTGTTTTTCGCCGACTTTGCGGGGGCGATGGTGAAGATGGGAGGGATTTCTCCGTTGACCGGCACCAGCGGCGAGATCCGCTTGAACTGCAGAAAAGTCAACTCCTAGGGGAGCCTAACTTTCCCTTTCTAAATTTACATGATTGAAAATTATGTCTAATTTGAAAGTGTCATATTTGGAAATTATTTATCTATTAAAAACAACTGTAATTTTATTTTCAAAAAAAAAAATCCTGATCTCAAGATTTGCATATCTTTATGTCTCATAGCAATCTAATAATTGCAAGCAAAAGAGGAATTCAAATTGTCGTTTTAGCGCGAGCATCAAATAAGCAATGTTTTAAAAATCGGACCGGCTTCAGAACCGGTAGACTGAAAGTCTGAAAGGTTCAAGGTTTAATGATCGAACCGGGGTCAAATCAGGGTCAAACTGAGATGAATTAAAAATTAAAAAAACTAATAAAATATAATATAAATATAATTAAGATATATATTATTCACACATCAACACAATAATTAGACACAAAATGAATATTTAATAATTAAATTTAATAAATAATATTTTATGTCAATAACTCAAAAAATAATTCCAAGCAAATTGAAAAAATAATAACCCAATAAAATATTCGCAAATCACAAATTGAGTGTAATATTTAGTACATCATTAAAAGATCTGAATAAATAGTATGCTTTATTAATATTAAAATACTAAATCATTTCATCATTTCATATCACTAAAATACTAAATCATTCCGAGAGGATGGGGGCTAGAGAGAAGAGTGTGAGGTAAGGGGAATCGCGAGTTCGTGACTGTCACACGAGTAGAGGTCGCAGAACGAAGGCTGAGTTAGGGACTTAGGGTTTAGGAAAGTTTTTTTTTTTTAATTTTAAACTCAACCGGTCTAACCGTACCGGTTCACCGATTGACCGCTTGAACCGCGATTTAGACCAGTTCTGGACGGTTTTAAGCGGATCCGGTTATAAAATTAAACCGGACCGGTTGGCTGACTGGTTTACGGTTCGACCAGTTGAACCGGCCGGTCCGGTCCGATTTTTAAAACCTTGCAAATAAGTATTAATTTAAAAAATAGCAATAATAAAAATATATAAAAATTTTTAATTATTCTACACAAATTTTAATATAAAAAATATCACATTTTAGACCAAAATACTAGAATTTAGTATTTTGGTCTAGGATGTGAAATAAAGTTGATATTTTTATTGAAAATTATTGAGTATGTGAAATAAAATAATATTTTTTAAATTAAAATTTACGTAGAATGATTAGAAAATTTTATTTATTATTATTATTATAAATTAGTACCATTTTAGTTTTAATTTTTGTCCTTGCGCAACTTTACCCCTACCTAAATTTTTGTGATATTTTATAATATATAATAATATTTTAAATTCTTAATTACTAGTTTTATATAATATTTTTATTGCATTTTATAATAATAATAAAATTTTTATCTGCTTCTTTATATGAAGTCTCTAAACTCAGTAATTTTTTTTGCTTTTAATAAAGTTAAATTTATCGAATTTATAGTATTACTAAAAAATTAATAGAGATATCATTTATTCGTAAGTTTATTTTTTGTTATAAAATTAACATTTATTTTTTCAGTTGCCATTTTAACATTAGAAAACACATTTTCAACAATAAAATTATGAAAAATAAATTACGCAATAAAATTTATAATCTCTAGATAGATAAATGATTGCTTGATTACATTTATTATAAAAAATATATTCAATAAAATTAATAATAAATTGATTATATAATGTCTTTAAAATATGAAAACTCGTTAAAATTAATTGTAATTTATTTCATTATATTTAAAATTTATGTAAGATGAATTATTTATCTTAATATTTTTGTAATTTAAATGATTTTAAATTTGTTATAATTTATTATAAATAGTTTATTGACACCCCTCATTTAAAGTCCTTGCTTCATTACTGCTCTATTTTCACCTCGGGATAACAAGAGGTGAAGAGAGAATAATGCGTGCCAACAATTGCCGAGGGTCTGAATAGCTATCGTTGGTCAAAGCTAGCTAAGCGGTAATGGCACCAAAAAGAATTTAGCCAGGTAATGAAGAGCATTTGTTGACTCAATGTTTGCCTATCAGTCAATGAATTTGAGCTTGAGATGATATACAAATAATATAAATATTACCCAAATCTCGAATCCAATATTACGTAGATTTATAGATTTAAAAAACTTTTAAAGTCTCTGAATATCGTTAAAATTTTCAACTAGCTCTCCGATTAAGATTTACTGAGATATTTCATGTTGATTCTTTTAAAGTATTTTCATAAGTAATCTCGAGCGTGCGATAAAATTTTAAGTTTTAAATAATTTCTTATAAATCTCTCTTCTTCTTCCCTTTTTTTCTCTCGTGTATTTTATGTTATATTTATTTATATGAAATAAAATAAAAGTTAAATAAAATAATCATCGAGGTGCTAATAATTATTTTTGAGATTTTCCTATTTGTCTCTCTCCTGTGATGTTGAGCTTATAGTTCTGCACTTATCTCTCTCTTGTGATGACTATTTATAAATGTATGTTAATAGCTATAGAAATTTGTGGATCGTATTAAGATTAATCATGTATTCTCCATATGTTGACATGTGGCTCCAGCGCTGCGTCACAGCCATACACGTGACGCTCCATCTTGAAACATCATGCTAAGCTGTGTTAGTCTTCCAAACCTCGTGGGTGAGGTTTCGAACCTCTATCCTCGTGGGTGAGGTTTGGAACCTCTATCCTCGTGGGTGAGGTTTGGGCCCTCCAAATCTCTTGCATAACCCTTGTTCAAATAGCTCTCCCAACTACATCAGGCATGATGTTTCTCAGCTATACCATCGCTGTCAACGTGCTCTGGCTGCACCGTTTCTAATGCAATATGCTTATTCCAGACACGCAAACTAAGGGTCCGCATGCCCCAGCTGTTACAGATCCCCAGAAACAGTATCAAGATCCAAAGGTCAAGCTCTCTTCACTGACTCTGGTCCTTCCAGTGGCCGACAAGCGGTGCGAGCTCAGAACTTGTTCCCCTCCTTTCCTCCGAAAAACCAGGATAAAGTTGCATTATCTGCTGCCTACAAATACCAAAAATCAGGCTTCATGAAAAAGGATCGAAAGGGAGGGATGACAGACGAAAAAGGGAGGAGAATTAGCCCCAGCAAGAGCAGAATCCCTCCTCTATCACCTCTTGTAAAACAGGAGCTTGGGAACAAGAAAAGCTTTATCTCTTTCTCCTTCTTTCTCTTGTACATAAAAAGATATGATTCCAAGCCCGAAATTATGAAACCCCCGAGGTCAGCCCATGCCTTGAGTACAAACATCGAACACGATATTTCAGACGCTCCAAGTCCTTTTGGCATTAGGTCAGATAATACCTCTTAGGCGGGATTTCTCCTGTTATCATTGCTTCCTTATTATGCAGATTTGTGAAGTTCAAAATTCAAGTTGGGAATATTCTATATGACTCAAAGACCTTTGTGAGGGGCTTTCTCACAGTCACAATCAGAATGTCTCAAATTTCATACAAAGAGAAAAGGAGATTCATGGAGGCAAGAGTGCCAGTAAAAGGGCACCACCCTGACTCTATCCATTCAGACTTTAGGCAGCGCGTTCACCAGTGTCATGGTTTGCATGCCAGGACCCACATAAATGTTTGCGCCCTAGCATGCGGGAGGCTGATGTTGACATGTGGCTCCAGCGCTGCGTCACAGTCATACACGTGACGCTCCATCTTGAAAGCCTCTCTTAACAGGCTTACCCCTCTGCGCGCCGCCGTCTCCCGGAACTCTCTTTCTTTTTCGGTGTTCCTTGGGATCCCCTACATTCTACGTCAACACCATATCACCTTTCCCACCAGGGAGTCGAGTCAGCAAATCACGGGAGTTAAGAGCCTCAAAACATTAAGATTGCCCACGTATTTTCTACGTCACCTTTCCCATCAGGGAGCTGAGTCAGCAAATCACAGGAGCTAAGAGCCTCAAAACCTTAAGGATCATCATAGCATGTAGGAGATCACTACTGCTACTCATAGTAAGCTCTTTGTACTCATCTTCTATGAGTATGGTTGGACATTGGCCTCTTATGAATAGCAACATCTCTCTCTTCTAAATGCCAACAATATAATTTATTTGTTTCTGTATTACTACCTCATGAGCTCCACTCTCTCTTAACAAATTGCCTTATATCTTTAGTAGCAGGGTATGTCCTCACGTCTCTGAAACTTTCATACTTATTGCTTCTCCAATAGACCGAGTCTAAGGACAATGAGTGGCAACATCTTATGGGCTTCAACTTAGTAACCGATATTCTACTCCTTCATTTACAAGTGCCACAATATTTACTCCTAAATAGTTACAAACAGAGATTCTAACTGTTCTCTCCAACTAATATCTAGAATATCTACAAATATCTTATTTTTTTATCATTTAGGAGAGACGCGTGTATAAAAGTGACGAGCTCTAGCTATTTGAGAAGCTAGATTGTAATTCTCCTTGGGCGAGTATTTCCTTAATTAGTAAAATCTTCGAGTCAAGCTGATCGATGAACGTGAGGGGATTTCTCCGAACCACTTTAAATCTTTATCTCCCATACATATTTTCATGCAAGATACTGTTTTTTCTCTTCGATTATTACCAACTTTTTTGTAGGAGCAAATAGCGATTCCGTTCTCGTCCGAACTACTTCTTCGAAATTGATTTCTGCTATCAATAATATTTTTTATTTATATTTTTTAACAATTTTCATTTAAAGTCTAAAAATCAAGTTAAAAAAATTTTAAAAAAAATATAAATTAAAATATAATTAATTATTGATAATACCTTAGTAGTAGGTAGCCCTCTCATTCTTTATTTATTTTTTATTGTTGCGATTGATGATTCGCTTATAATTAGGTGCATTAATTAGATGAGGGAGAGTACGACTTTGACCATGATCAACGCCTTAATTAGAAGATGAGGCATCAGTTTCTCTTCTCTTACATAGAAGTCCATTTAATGCATTATAAAATGTAATTAGTAAATGACTTTTTTAATTTAAGAATGCCAGCTAATTAATTAATTTTAATTAATATAAGGGTTGACCTGCATTCCATTGAAATTATTGAATGTAACCAAGAATTAGTAATATTTAAGATTAAGCGGTACTTAGGGTAAATTACATTTGAGCTGTTAAGATCGATTATAAATTAATTTTAACTTTTAAAAATATTAATTTTTAGTTTTTGAGATTATAAAAGTGCTATAATGTGTTTCACTTAAAATATAATTATTAATTTTTTTAAATATTATCCTCGATTATTAAATTTTTTAGAATATAATTTTAAAATTTTAATATTTATATTTTTTAGTTTTAAATTTTTAAAATGGAAAAAACAAAATATGAAGAATTTAATTTTTAGATTTTTGTTCAACTTTTAAAGAAAGACGAGGATAAGGTAGGGGGCATAATAGCTCTTTAAAATACATAAATTATTCAAACTAGTTAAAAAAATAATTAAATTTCATATTTTCTATCACAAAAGAATAACATAAATGGTGAGATTTTAAAAGAGAAATCAAAGTCGTAGCATTTTTATAATCTTAGGGACCAAAATTAATATTTTTAAAAAATTAAGATCGATTTGCAATGCTCTCCTAATTTTAGGGATCCAGAAGCAATTTACCCTTTTAAATTTTTTCCAATTTACTCAAAAAAAAATCACAATTTTTTTTTATAATAGCGTGCGCAATTCAAATTTGAAACCTCATGATATTTAATTAAAACACTTGATATACATGTCATTTATTTGGTTTGGTAGACAAAATAAAACAGCTTCAATTCTTTTAAAAGTTGAATACATTTTTAAGGGCAAATTACACCTAGGTTTCTGAGTTTAAGTGTTATTATCACACAGGTCCACATTTTTAAAATTATAACATCGGGATCCCTAGGTTTTCAAAAATTATCATCTAGGTCCGTTTTTTATTTTTTTGTTATTAAAAAATATTAAAATTACCATTATACCCTTACTCTCCCTCTCTCCATCAGATCTGGCAGCCGCCGGTCATCGCACAGCCTCGCGCCGCCTCCGGCGGCCTCGCGCTACCGCACGACACTGCCGTAGGCCTCGCGCGGCCGCACGATACTGCCGGTGACCGTGATGCGCCGCTAGGGTGCGCCGCGCGGCCGCCTGTGGCCGCCCGCGGTGAGGCGCTGTGTCGCTGCGCTTCGCACGGCCGCGCGACGTACCATGGCCGTTGAGCGCTCAGCGGCCTTGAGAGGCTGCGCGCGCAGTGGCCATGGCGCGGTGTCACTGGACAGCGCGACGTCGCCCTCGACTGCGTCGTGCGGCCGCGCGGCGGGCCATGGCTGCTGAGCCCTAGAAGGCGGCGAGACGTAGCGACCTCGGGCGGCCTCAGGTTGCGTCGCACGGCCGCAAGGTTGTGTCGTGCGGCAGCAGGTTGCGTCCCGCGGCCGCGCTGCGCGGCCCGGCTGCCTCGCGCGTCCTCGCAGTGTGGCACAGTCGTCGCGTGCAACGCGGCCGGCTAACAGTGTCGTGCGGCTGCGCGAGGCTGCCGGAGGGCGGCGCGCTGCCGGAACTGGTGGAGGAGAGAGGATAAGGGTATAAATGGTAATTTTAATATTTTTTATAATAAAAAAAAATAAAAAAAAACCCAGATGATATTTTTTGAAAATCTAGGGACCCCGATATTATAATTTAAAAAAAATGAACCTGTATGATAATAGCCCTTAAACTCAGGATCTAGGTGTACTTTGGCCTTTTTTTAATGCAAGTTTGAATTCAAAATATTAGCTTTTTAGTCATTTTAAATTAAGCTATGAAATTAAAATTATCTACAATTTAAATTTAAGTGAAATTGCTTTACTTATTCAAAGCAATTTTAAATTTGAATTTGATTTTCTCTATTTTAAAGCCGAATATTCTACCAAACGTGTAGAGAAGGAGCAAGATACGACAAATAAGCAGCAATCCTATTCCTTCAACCTCACCTCGTTTGGTTGGAGTCAGATTTTTTTGTTCAACACAAATTTTAATTATAAAAATTAATTTTATTTTACATCTAATGCAAATATGAATATTAGAATTTAAAATATTTCATATTTTACATAATTTTAATATTAAAATAAATTTTTCTCTTATTAAATTTAAAATAAAATATTTTTTCTCTTATTTTAAAAAAAATTCGAACAAAACGAGACTCAAGAAGCGATTTTACGAAAGGGTTCTCGTTCTAGCTTCTCCTTTCTGCACACCGGTGCTCTCCGACACCGTTTTTCTTTATATTTAACTTTAAGCTTAGATAATAATTTAATATTAAGGCCCTGTTTAGCGCGAGAATCAAATCAGGATCAAAGTGATACTAATTTAAAAACAACAATAATAATAATAAATAAAAAATTTTAATCATTTTACATAAATTCTAATATAAAAAAATATATTTTACTTCACATACTCAAAATTTTTAATAAAAAATATATTTTATTTCACATTCTAGACCAAAATATTTTGAATCGAGTATTTTGATCTAGGATGTAAAATAAAATTAATTTTTTTATTAAAAATTATTGAGTATGTGAAGTAAAATAATATTTTTTTATATTAAAATTTATGTAGAATGATTAAATTATTTATTTATTGTTATTATTATTATTGTTTTTTAATTAGTATCATTTTGGTTCTGATTTGATCCTGATTTAGTCCTCTCGCCAAACAGCCTAAACTTTATATTTACTTACTAAAAATTATAAAAAATGTAATATTATTAAAATAAAATCAAATTGGATTTTTTACTAGATTGGATAAGTGCCGACCTAGATCCGTCCACTAAATAATATAAAACGGTGCGAATCGAATTTCAGATTAATAGTTCGGATAAAAAAAGTTTTTTACACCTAATGCGTCAAAGCTTTATTTAAAATTATTTTATGAATTATTTTTCACTTCGCATAAAATCTTTTTGCCTAATATAATTATTTTTTATTGATAGATACATTTATTTTCTTAGTATAAGTATTTTTTTCTTGAATATATATATATATATATATATATATATATATATATATATACTATATATAATAATATATATTGCATTTTTTGCTTGGCCTTATACAAGCATCAAGAAAAAATATTTATCTAAATAAAATATACTAATATTTGTAAATAAAAATTATTTATAATAAGTAAAAAACATTTAATTCAAGCAAAAATGTATATCAAATAAAAAATATTCATATTAACTAAAAAAATTTAACTTTCCTTGCACATCTTCTAATTCTTAATATGTACCTTTCGATTTAGCTCATCAAAACAGGTAAACTTATCATGCATGTATGTTGTTATTATTATTATTATTATTTTTAATTCTCTAAGTGTCGTTAAATGTTGCGATGAGTTCTTTCAGGTCAACTTAAATATTTCATACTGATTTATAAGTACATGATAAAAATATAAATTTTAAGTATTTTTTTATAAAAAATCACTCGATGCTCTCTCTTCTTCCCCTCAACTTCTCTCTCCTTTCTCTTTTAATAATTTCATGTGCGTTAATATTATGTTTACTTTGATTGAATAATTATCAGTCGGTTACACAATTTTAAATGCACGTGAAATTATTAAGAGAGAAAGGAGAGAGAATTAGGTTCCTGAATTTTAAATATATTATCAATCGATTATATAATTTTAAAAAATTAATATTTGAGTCTCATATTATATTATATATATATATATATATATCAATTTGATTAATTTTTAAAATTTTATTAAATCCCAAATGCATACTCTCTCTCTCTCGTCTCTCCACACCTTCTCTTTCTTTTCTACTATCTGTGGCTCTTGCTCTTTGCTTGCAATCGTGCAAATTTGCATAGCAGTCGATGAAGAAGAGAAAGAGAGTAAGCAATTTATAAAAGAGATGAGAAAGAAAGAAGGGAAGAAATTGAATATTTTAAATATTTTATAAAATTTTAATATTAAAAATTAGTTAATATATATATTTAATTTAATGATATATAAAATATTAAATATTAAATATTTAAAATTATCAATGCGGTGATAATATAATTTACTGATATATATATATATATATTAACTTGAATTGAAATGAAATTAATAATTATTTATTTAGATAAAATAAAATAAAGAATAAAATTTGCAAAGTTAAGTAATTAGCTGAGAATAGTTAATTGAGTTAAATTAAGTAAATTTTTTTTATCATAACTATACTCAATTGAATCAAATAATAGCTAATCATTTATTTTTTCAAGAAAACATACTAAAATCGAAAAAAAAAACAATGTGTTGGATATATCGTTAAATATTATGTTATACAAATCAATTAAAAAATTAAATATTAAATATTTTGAAATATTTTTATAAAACTAAGTACTCAAATCTATATTATAGAAATATTTATTTGTGAACAATACATGTAAACATAAATACGAGAAAGACCTTTTCTTCTTAAAAAAATGAAGAAAGAAAGATGAACAAGTGAAATTAAGATATGTAAATATATATCTATAATAAAAATTAAACTCGTAATTTAAATACAAAAAGAACCTGCTTTTAAATTATTTTTTATTTTATACTTTTTAATTTTTAAACTCGCTCATATTTTAATCCCCTTTTTGTTAAATAATAATTAATAAGAAATAAATAAATAATTAATTAATTAAAAATATTAATCTTAAAATTTCATCTACGTGAAATCGTTGCTGCTTAATTTAAAAATATTAATTTTTGGTTGCATTCAATTTTTTTTTGAAGTAATATTTCATTAAGCATCAACAATTACAAAAAAGGTAGTCACAAAATTTTCTTTGCTATCAATAGCAAATTGGGCTAGAGAATGAGCAACCTTGTTTGCACTTCGAGAGCAATGATTGACAGAGCTACAAAAGTCATGAGCATCCCTTCTTTGATGTCTTCTATGATATGGGCCTCAGAAGTAAGTGGTGCGGGATTAGTAATAGTATTGATAACATTTACTGCATTCGATTCAATGCTCCAATTCTTTAAATTGCACTCTTTAACTAGTTCAGTCCCAACTTTTATTGCCATATACTCTGCCAAATGAGGAGTAAAACGACCAGGAAGTCTTTTTGAGATTGCTTCAATAGCAACCCCATAGTGATCCCGAATAATAACGCTCACCCCAAAAAAATCAAGAGATATATGAACCGAAGTATCTACATTAACCTTTATGAACCCCTCCATTGGGGGACGCAAGGTAGGTTTAAGAGAGGGTTAAGAAGCAGAAGAGTGGGGCTTTGATTCCACAAGACTGCAGCATAGATAATCACTTTAGAATGCGGTCTGCACTTTCCAATATTTTGCCGGGTGACCGAAGATTACCCTCAAGAACATATTGATTACGAGATAGCCAAATGCTCCATATGATAGAAGAAAAAAATTGAATATTCTTGACATTCATTTTCTCTGCGACAAAGCAGCACAGATCAGCAAAGAGACATTCCTGAAAGGAGATAAACTCTCCTGCCAGTGAAGATAAATCTCAAATCTTTTGAGCTTGAGGGCAGGACCAGAAAACATGTGATACTGTCTCAACCTCTTTCCCATAACAAGGGCATCTAGTATCGATCTTAATCCCACGCTTCACTAATTGGGCCCGAACAGGAAGGGCTTCGTGAAAGGCCCTCCAAAGATGGATCTTTAATTTGCTTGGGATTTTCGAGTACCATAATTTCTTCCACCAAAGGTCTGTCCCACTTTTTCCAGAGCACTCGCCAGAATTATCAAGGCTCAAAGCTACTCGATAGTGAGATTTCATAGAGTATTCTCTTCTTCTATCAAAGTGTCATACCATTTGATCAGCTCTATTTTCTCTTCCAATTGGTATCTCTAGAATAGGTGCATGGTCGACACTCCAAAATATACTGCAGATTTTCCCCCAATCCCATGCTCCTGATGTCGTAATTAAGTCACCAACTCGCAGATCCGCATCTTGAGGTCTTCGAATGGTTATCGGTTTGAAAAGCCACAGTCTCGGAAGCCACGGATCGTGGAAAGCTCGAACAATCTTTCCATCCCCAATTCTTCATCGTATGTCATACTGCAATAGATCTCTTCCCCAAATAATACTTCGCCACACATAAGAGGGGTTGTTGCCTAACTGTGCATTCATAAAATCTATTTTTGGGAAGTATTTTGCCTTGAACACTCGAGCCACAAGAGAATTTGGGTGAGTAATCATCCTCCACCCTTGTTTTGCTACAAGCACCTTATTGAAAGCCACAGGGTCATAGAAGCCCATACTGCCCTGTAATTTAGAGGTACAGAGAAGTTCTCGCTTTGTCCAATGAATGCAGTTGGTACCTTCATTGCCTTTCCACCAGAATTTAACTATCATAGCTTGAATGTCTGAGCACAATGAGTTGGGAAGTTTGAAGATACTCATAGCATATATAGATGTAGCTTGTGCTATAGCTTTGATTAAAATTTCTCTTCCACCAAATGAAAAAATCTTACTTTTTCATAGCTGAAGTTTTTTCCATACCTTTTCCTTAATTTGATCTAGAGCACGCTTTTTATTTTTTTTTTCAATAAAGGATGGGAGGCCAAGATAAAGCTCATGCGATGAGTCTTTAGAGATGTCAAGGTAATTGTGAATCCTGTCTAGCGCCGTCTCCTTCAAGTTAGGGTTTAGAGTTAGAGATGATTTATGGAGATTAATCATCTGCTCTGATGCTAATTTATAAATATGTAGAAACTCCTTAATAGCCATCACATATTAATTATATATTTCAATTGCTCTTTTATTTGCCATCACATATTAATTAGCTGGCATTTACTAATTACAATTTAAATTGTAGCAAATGAACGTTATTTTTTGATTTCATAACTCAATTAAGATTAGGGTTGTTGATACTTAATATTATTGGTGGTCTGTTTGATTAGCATTGTTCCCCTACTCCCAGGTTCTTCGACTCTAAACATTCTTAGTTGTACGACTAATCTCTCTCCCATAGGGCTTCCCTCGAGCTATTTGCAACTCACCTCCCAATTCCTTTCCTTCTCTAGAGGGATCCCCAACTAAAATTTTCTCATCCCTCTTTAATCTAAATTTATGCTCATTACCAAAACTTCTTCTTATCTCTCCTTCTTCTTCTTTTTTGTTGTGATTCTAGTTTAAAATTTTTACTCAAAAATATAATTGTGGTCTTTTTGATTAATTACCTGGCTTTACTAATTGAATTAAATATATGATATTAAAATTTAACTATCAATCATGTAAAATAGTTGAATTTTAGTGAGATATATGTAATGTTTTCTAAAGTTCAGAAAATTAATTGTTAGCAATATTATTATCTTAGGAGATGCACAAAAAGTGATCTATGAACTCAATGTTGTGAACCAAAGCCTATCTCTAATCGGATTGTGCGCGAAAAAAAAAATAAAGAGGATTTTAGAATTCGTTGAGTTCTTGAAAGTTAGGCATATATAATGGGAGGCAACAAACTAATCCACTTCCTGGCTCAATATGTGTTTGCCATTGATGACATATTTATTATTTAAATGAATTATTTATTTTTTTATTGATATTATTAAAAGAGATATTTATAAGTATTTAAAGAGTGAATGAAGGCTCTGTTTGGTCGGAGGAAAAAAATATAAAAATATTTAAAAAAATGTATATAATATGAAATAAAGTGAGTTAGTTATATTAAAAATTATATTGAATGTGAAATAAAGTGATTGTTTAATGTTGAAATTTGTACAAGATGGGATATAAAATATTTTTTTAATTTTTTTTTAAAATAAATTTAAGATTTTGATCATAATTAAAATAAATTATTATTTTTAGTTAATTGATAAACAAAGCCGAAGAGTTGATTCTAAAGTGCATTAAAATTTTGAAAAAATTACTTCAATAAAAAACAATTCCAATTTTGTTTTTTTTAAAGAAAAGGTTTAATTTTGAAATGAGGTCGCTCGCTCCAAATCGACTCAAGGTGGAGGAAGAGGAGGAGGAGGAGGAGGAGGAGGAAGAGAAGGAGCAACAGCAGCAGATCAGGGAAAAGAAATCCAGTTCTTCATTCGGCCTCAAGCCCTCGATGCAAGAAGCAATTTTGCAAAAGGGTCCCGCTTCCGGCTTCTCCTTCCTGCGCACCGGCACTCTCCTGCACCATTTTTCTTCATCGCATCTCTCTCTCTCTCTCTCTCTCCTACCCACGTTTCTGCCCTAGATTTTGGAACGGGCGAACTCATGGAATTTAGGAGCTCCATCGCGTTCAGTGCCAACTATTCTACCGGAGTGCCATCCCAATCGCCAACCGCATGCGGGTCAGTTCCTTTCCTTTTCTTCCATCTCAAGCCTTCCTCACCAGCTCCTTGCCTTCTCCTGCAATTCTCTTCCCCCCCATATTTCCCCATGAAAAAGCAAACTAAGTCGTCCGATTTCTCCCCTTCTATTCCCTTGTCTACGAATTAAAATTCCTTCCCTCAACTAACCATTCTTGTCAATTTGGTCAATCGGTAGGTCGGTTTCGCAAATGGAGCCGTCTGAAAAGGAAACGGTGCGCCATTGGCGACAGAGATTTAGACGAAGGGAGAAGAAGCTATTCTTTCTACTTCCCTACGCTGTCTTCACATGCTTCATCTCTGTCCAATTCTTAAGGCTTCCACTTCTTGAGCTTAGGGTTTTGATGCTCTTCCATGACGAAGAAAGGGGGCTATTAGTTGCGAGCCCTTACTGATGAGGAAAGGTTATCAGGGTTCGAAGCCCGGGAAGGCGGCAGCATGTGGCAAGAGGCGGGCATGGATATGCAAGCAACTGAGAACCGTAGGTTATGTTTTGGGGCTGATGGCGTCGTTCTTCCTGCTCGATTCCTTGATGCTTGCTGTTGTTCATCGCATCCGCCTTAGTAATGGCCATCTCAGCAGTATAGCAAGCCGGTTGCAGGTATAGCAGATTGATTTCTCAGAATTGTTTCTTCTACAAAAATAAATGCATAGCAGTACAGATGACATCCATTTTTGAAGATGAATTCTTGTATTATACAATAAACTTCAAAAAGATAAATGTTGTATTTGTTTTAGAAATAATAATGATTTCTTTTGATTCATGCTTGTGAAGACATCTAATGAGAGATTGTATTTAGGAGTGATGTACGCACGAAAGGGTTATGTTGTGCCTACGGATGCAAATGAATATTTAACTAATATGCAAATAATGCAAAGTGATCATAAAATATCTAGCAAGATTTAGCCTTTGAAATAATAAAATCATAACATTCATGCTTCAATTTACGATAATTTGTTAAGGGTGGAAAGAAATTAATAAACATAAATAAGATACTAATGCATAAAAATGTAAAATTTCAATAATATTTTAAGAATTAAAATGATGTGACTCCGATAAGACAATAATTCATTTTCAAAATGATGAGAAATGAAGAAAAGAAAATGTCATTAGAAACGAAAAGAGAAAAGTACAAAGAAAAATGAAATAAGGATAAACACAAATAAGATAAGGTAGTAGACTCAAACCAAAACGACTGATCCTTTCGACTATCCTTCAAATTGTCAATACTTGAAGGAACGATGATCCCAATCCTATCCTTCTGATGCAGGACAAATGAATGATAATGCAATTTCAGATATCAACAAATTATGTATAGTAGAATATTCACAAGTTAATGCTAAAATTTCAGGATTCAATTTTGTAATAACTGAGAAATTAGCTAAACCAACAAAACTAATTCTCTTAAAATTTTAAATAAATTGAATCGAAGGTAATTAAAAAATTACCAACTCAGATTAGGGTTTAATTTGGTTTTCAACAAATCAGGAACGAAGTAATAAGATATAGGTTCTCATAATATTTAACCAATAATAATTAAATTATACTCAATAATAATAGGTCGCACTGGTGAAATAAATTCGAGCAATCTCAAGCAAGCAGAAAAATCCAGAATATTTGATTTAACCATATTAGAGGTTGTCAAAATTCGTACTTGAGTTAAGGAATTCAGGAATCACAGTGTAATTTTCCAGAGAATTAGGACTTAGTAGTCACATTCAGTACGACACGGGTGCGAGTACGCAGAGCGCTGCGAGCGGGTGTGAGGCGGGGCGAGTGCGGGTGTGAGGTGCGGCGAGTGCAGGTGCGCGGGTTGATGAGCAGCGGGCGAACGCGCGGCCAATTACTTGGACGCAGGTGATCAATGATGTGTGCAGTGCACTGACTTCTAGGAGGAGACAATTAGGCGGATAAAACAATGAAACAAGGCGAACGCTGAGAGGTGTGCAGGATGAATGGAATCGAAATCAGAGGGGATAAACTTGGGCTGGTGGAGTTTAGGGATTCTCACTCAAGGCCCAAGCCCTTTTCTATACGGGATATCGATTCATTTCAGAATCAAATAACCCGAAGGGAGAAGGTAATAATTCTCATTCAACATTAAGAAAATAAGGATAACAGAAAGACGTTTATATAGACCTCCATATAAACTGACCCAATAAAAAAAATACATAATGCAATAATTTTCTCACACAAACGAGAAAATACTAGACAACATGTCAAAAATGCATTCTTAGGAATAGAAATAACTAATACAGAATAAATACGGGAAATAAATTCAGCCCAATTATATTTTTTATGGAACCAAGTTTAATATTTTAACTTGATGGGTTACTAGAATTAAAGATCTTGAATTTCAAAAAGTGCTTTGAAATTTATAATACTTGTTGATATGTTGGCTTCTTTGAAAATGTTCCTTCCCATATATTTTGAAATGCAATGGTACTCTTAAGAAAGAAAGGGAAATTGTTTTTAGATCCTTGAGGTATTCATGAAAAACCTATTTTTTTTCCTTCAATTTTTTTATCATTTAAACCCCCAAGTTCATTAAAAAAAAATTAGTAGGAAAACTTTCCAAACTTTTTTTAGCCTTGATTATTTTTAGCTAAACTAAATTAACTTCTTTTCCAGCTTTGGCTATTTTATTTATACGAAGCTAACTTTGGTTTTAATTACCTAACTGTATTTTCCGGCTCTGTTTGGTAATAAGAAAAAAAAAATTGGTTAGAATTTTTAGTTATTTTTGAAAAATGTGTATGATGTGAAATAAAGTAAGTTGATTATATTAAAAATTATGTATAATGTGAAATAAAGTTGATTGATTATTGAGAATTGTGTTGGATGTGAAATAAAGTGATTATTTAATTTTAGAATTTGTGTGAGATGAGATATAAAATAATTTTTTAAATTTTTTTTAAAATAAATTTAAGATTTTGATCATGGGTAATTTTAGCCATGATTTTTAATCCATTGCCAAACAGGGCTAGGTCTTGATGAAGGATATGCTAAACTTCAAAGTTCATTGAATTATGAGCATATGGTCCTTTATCATAGTGGGTTATAGGAAATGTAACTTTTTTGACCCACTCACTCCAGTTTATACTAATCAATCATAGTGACTTTTAGGTGTTATTTTAATATTATTAGTGTCCGTTTGGTGTATTCTTGAAGGATGGTGGGATTAGACATGAAGCTGATGCTGAAAGTAATCCAAAGCTGATGTATAAGCATCTTGTAAATTTAGCCTCTACTGATCTGTTAAAGGTTTGCTATCCATTGACCATCAGGCTCTGTATTCACATATTAGAAAATAAATACCGAAGGGATTCAATTTTCTTAACCCTTTCATGGTTTCTGATTTTGAACAGGATCAGTTGCTAGATGATACATTTGCATCATGGAAGGAGTCTTACAAACAATCATCTTTATGGAAACCTTGTGCAGATAAATCTAGTTTTGGTGTTCATCAAGGTATGTATTAACCATTTATTTCTCAGATCAATTATGTTTTTGTGAATGCATGTGCTTTGTATACAAGGCTAGTATCGTGTTGCTTTCAAGTGAGTCCCTGGCTTGAAATAAAATATTTCAATTTTTATTCGAGTTTTGATCTATATTTGTTAAATTTTAATCGATCTTGAGTCAATTTTTGTATTGGTTTGAGCTTACTTATCAGCTTTTTGTCTTAAATAAAATATGTTCTTATTTCGAAGGATCAAGTAATACTGAAAGTTTGCATTCTTATCACGGATACTTCTAAGAGTCACATCGTGCCCATATCGGACATATTGACATGGGATGACACGGGGGATAAGGGGGGACATGGTGTCAAACACATCACGTGATATGTTCTAATAAAATAATATTAAAAAAAGACTAAAAGATATTTTTTCGACACGTGAGGACATTGTAGGTAAGGGTATGCATGCAGTTTGTTTGGTTGATTTGGTTAATCAAACCAAAAATAAAAATCAGTTTCAGTTTTAAAATTTAAGAAACTAAACCAACCAAATAAATTTTGGTCAGTTCAGTTTGGTTTGGTAGCATAGCACAACTTTGCTGATTCGCTTCCCTCGCTGAGTCGCCGCATGCAAAGAAAAAACCCTAACCTCAATGAAGACTTCAGTAATTCAACTTTCGGGTAGGCAACGTGTGACGCATTGATGGGTTTTATTTCGAAAGCATAACTGTTAAATGTTAATTATTCAAGTTGATAACCTCTTATACAATTGAGTTAATTAGTTTGATCAAATACATTAATAAATTATAAATAGATCAAGTATATATTTAAGTTAATTGATATTAAAATTAAAACTTATTTTTTATTATTATTAAAATTTTAATTAATATAAATCAAAATTCTAAGATAATTAAGTTAAATCAAATTTCTTCTACCTTCTCTACCCTCAAGCCTCACAAAAACTATCCAATTGCAAAAAGTTTGAACTCTAACTCCACCTCTATTTTTCTCTCATACTCAACGCTGATAGCTCTTATCTTCCCTTATTTCTATACGCGCAATAGTTGCTTTAGTAAGTAAAATTGTATTTTCTCTTATTTTCTCTCTTGCTTTACAAAGTGAACTCTAAATTTGCATCTCAAATCTCTTCGATATTGATGTCGTTTCTTCTCAAGTTCTCATCTTGACTCTGTGAGACTTCTGTTCTACTCACAAGTTATTTATATTTAAAAAATTAAGTTAAATTTATGTTTTATATATTTTCTTAACTATGAATTGTTAAGTTTATTATTATCATATTTGATGTGTCGTGTTGTATCCATGTCCTATGTCTTGAAAAATCATTATGTTTCTGTGTCACACCGTGTCATATCCCCATATTTTCATGTCGTGTCTGTGCTTCATAATAAGACAGTCAATTTACTAAATAATTTTAAATCTAAATTATTATTCATAATTTATGGTGGCCCAAAACTTAATGAATTTTCACGCCAACCGTTGTGTGCCTGTCATGGTATCTACACTTGAAACAGTACAAGTATTTGAGTAAAGCTGGAGCTCATTTTGACCACATTTGTTTAGGTTTCATAAAATTGCATATTATACTTATTATAGATAATTTTTTATTTGAATATTATATATATATATATATATTACTGGTATACACATTAAAGACTTACACTTAAATACAAATTAAGTACCTTATGTAAATCGCAGAAGTCTAACACTGCTTGAACACCATTGACTAATCCTATTGCTTAGTAAAAACTAGATCTTATAAAAAAAAAAAGAACCACTACTGGTTAAATAGCTACAGGCAAAGCTTTTGTTATTTAATGTATTTAGTTTACTAAATGAGTGTGTTTGGGGTGTTGGAGAACATTTTGCATTAAAACTTATTTGAAGCACTAGTTAAATGGCATTTTAGACAATAATTAATGATTTTGCTTTGCAGAACACGAAGGAAATCTCAATGGCTTTATACTAGTGAGTGCAAATGGCGGTCTAAATCAGCAACGTGTTGCTGTAAGGCAAAAGAACATTCAGTTGAATTTTTTTTTCCCCATTTTTAATTGTTTCAGGCGAATTGGCTGACATTTGATATCATTGTTCCCTGTTCAGAAATTGATGCAAATAGAGATCAAAGTATACATGTAAATACAAAATTTTAATGTGATTCATCCCAAAGTCCTGTTTGGTAAACAAAACTTTTAGCCATGGTTAAAAATTTTATTTAATTTTAAAAAAATAAAAAAATATTTTATATCTCATTCTATATAAACTTCAACATTAAATTATCACATTATTTCACATTCAACATAATTTTTAATAAATCAATCAACTTTATTTCACATTCAACCAAGGTTTTAAAACTGGACCGGACCGGCCGGTTCAACTGGTCGAACCGTGAACCGGTCAGCCAACCAGTCTAATTTCTCTTGCCTCGCACTCTCCTCTCCAGCCCCCATCCTTTCGAAATGATTTAGTATTTTAGTATTTTAGTGATATGAAATGATTTAGTATTTTAATATTGATAAAACATACATTTGTTCAGATTTTTTAATTATGTACTAAATATTATACTCAATTTGTGATTTGCGAATATTTTGTTGAGTTATTGTTATTTCGATTTGCTTTAATTTTTTTTTTGGGTTATTGGCGTAAGATATTATTTGTTAAATTTAATTATTAAACATTCATTTTATGTCTAATTATTGTGTTGATGTGTGAATAATATATATCTTAACTATATTTATAATATATTTTATTAATTTTTTTAATTTTTACTTCATCTCGGTTCGACCCCGGTTCGATCCCGGTTCGACTATTGAACCTTGAATCTTTCAGTCTACCGGTTCTGAAGCCGGTTCAGTTTTCAAAACCTTGCATTCAACATAATTTTTAATATAATAATTAACTTTATTTCACATTATACATGTTTTTTGAAAAAAAGCCTCAAAACTTTTTTTCCTTCAACTAAATTAAGCCTAAGGCCTTGTTTGGGGCGAGAACCAAAATTACGATCAAAATGGTTCTAGTTTAAAAAAAATAATAATAATAAATAAAAATTTTAAATCATTTTACACAAATTATAATATAAAAATATTATTTTATTTCACATACTCAATAATGTTTAATAAAAATATCAATTTTATTTCACACCCTATACTAGAACATTTGATTCAATATACCTGGGCGCTTTGTAGTATTCATTATACACTTTTCACTGTATTTAGGCAATACATGTCACTTTCAAAGAATGCCATAATTTAGCGCAATTTCTTAAAACATTCATATTTTATTATTCAATAATTTTTATGCTAGCTGTCAATTATCTACCGTAACTTTTTGTTTTTCTTATTTGGGCTTTGAGACTGGCCAATTATGCGTTCTGTTTTGTAGCTTCATTTCATGAGGTTGTTGCTGATGATGCATTCTCTCTCTCTCTCTCTCTCTCTCTCTCTCTCTCTCTCTCTCTCCCCCTTAGTGACACCACAAACTTACTGTCCTCATAATATTCATTTTACTACTTCATTAGAGAATACATTTTGGCAGATATGTAATGCTGTTGCTGTTGCTGCAATGCTCAATGCTTCTCTAGTTCTCCCCAAATTTCTTTACAGCAGTGTTTGGAAGGATGCAAGGTGAGAACAATGAATTCTTATTGACACAATATATCCCTACTTTTTTTTGGACTTTGTATCTCCTTTAAAGCTACTATTCATAAAAACGACTTAGTTTGTTTAGAATAGTGTGCGTGATCATAACAATTAACAATTACACCTGATAATTAGGTAGATCAGGCCAAGTCAGACTAGAATTTGTGCTGTTCTACTTTTCACATATCTCAGCTGGATGTTTCTGTTGCTACTAAATTTTGCGCATGAATTTTGTTTGCATATTGATTTGGATTCGAACACTCTAAAACCATCTTATATTGTTGCTTATTTGTTAAAATGTATGTTTCATGTTATGTGCTTTGCAGCCAATTCGGCGATATATTTCAAGAAGATTACTTCATTCATTGTTTGAAGCATGATGTGAGAATTATCAAGGATTTGCCTTCTTATCTTCAGTCACTAGATCTGGAAGCAATTGGCAGCCAGGTTTTGCATTTTAACTTACAATGGCAATATTTTACTGATTGAAACGTGAATTCATGACAAATAACGCTAAATTTCTTTTTTGTTTATCTTCACTTTACTGTAAAGATCACTGATATGGACATCAGGAAAGAGTCTACACCTATTTATTTCACCAATGTTATACTTCCTCTTTTATTAAGAAACGGAGTTGTTCATTTCCTTGGATTTGGAAATCGCCTTGCATTTGATCCAATGCCAGCAAATCTACAGGTACAAAAGTTAACTCATGAGCTCTATGATGCAAGCTTAGCTGTTGATATGAACGGAACCTTTGACATTAGCCTTCCTTCAAACCTTTCTTGTGCAGAAACTGAGATGTAAATGCAACTTCCATGCATTAAAATTTGTTCCAAAAATTCAAAAGATCGGTTCTTTGCTTGTCAAACGGATTCGTAAGTACGATTATCGGGTATCTGAGTTGGACGAACAACTACTCGGAAAATACATGCCCAGTCCTTTGTTTGGAGATAGTGTATCTGGAAGATCTCTCAAATATCTTGCTTTACATATGAGGTTTGAAATGGATATGGTGGCATACTCTGTATGTGAGTTTGGCGGGGGAGAGAGAGAAAGAAGGGAATTACAAGCTTATCGGGAGATCCATTTTCCTACACTTGTCATGCGGATGAGAGAGAATAGGTATGCCACCATCATCATCATCATCATCATCATCATCAACAGTAGTCTCATCTCAACTCTTTCTAACCAATGCAACCAGTGATGTTATTGGTGATCATTTTTCATTTCTATTTCACATACCCACGTCATGAAAATCTTTTATTTAATTTTTTTTCTTCAGTGAATGGTATTTCTATGTTTTTCATGATATAAATATTTTAATTGTATGCCTTCCTGAATGGGTAAATCAAGAATTCCTTTTATCTTCTATTGCTTGTGTTCTATTTGGCTTTCTGCTCACAATAATGACTCCTACAGATCTTTCTCTCCAGCTGAACTGAGGAAGCTGGGCAGGTGCCCACTGACTCCAGAAGAAGCAGCATTGATGCTCTCTGCCCTGGGATTCAAACATAGAACTTATATCTATCTTGCTGGATCACATATATATGGAGGTCAATCAAGAATGCTTCCATTCACCAAACTCTACCCCAACTTGATCACGAAGGAAGATCTTCTGACACCAAGTGAGCTTGCCCCCTTCAGGAACTTCTCTTCTCAGGTATGCTTGAATTAGAGCCATAAATTAGGCCTGCTATTCACTAGGCCTAATTTATATTGATTATATCATATATACCACATTTCATATACACACATATATATATATATGTTTTAAAATTATGATTTATAAATATCTACAAGTTGTATCCATTTCATTTCAAGTGAGTGTACTTGAACTCACGAGAAAATCTAATCCGAGCTTGAGTCAAGCTATTAGTAATGCAATAAGCAATTCTATATCACTTTAACGGTAATGCCAATGATAGAACTATAATGAACGAAAAGTGCAAGCAAAATTGTGCTCAATTTCATATGTGGTAATTCCGCCAATATCTCTTCGTTAGTTGGGGGAAGAATCAGCACGAATCGGATTTTTTGAGGAACGTCTCGAGAGAGAATTGGATTTGGTCCAAATAGACATGTCACTGTGAATATTAATCATTAAAGTAACTATTCCATGTTACATGTACTTAAAGTATTAATATTATATTTCAAGCTATTTCATTATTCATTTATCTATTTGTAAAATTTGACATAAATCATTCCAATTGTCAAGAACAATATTTTTTTTGAGACAATTATTTATGCATCACAATAAATTATATTTCGCATATCACAAAATACATAAAAATTATTTTCATACCACCATTATGATATGTGCAGTGTAATATTTTAGTGATTTGTGATGTGCATAATATGATAAAAAATTATCTTTATACTATAATCACGGTATGTATAATATAATATTTTAGTAATTTATGATGTGCGTAATATGATAAAAATGTGTAAAGTAAATTTATCAATTGAAAATGAGTAATATATAAAATGATATAATTATTATAACATGTAGATAAAATATAAAGTTAATTTTAGATCATAAATTATAAAATATAAGCTTATTTTTAGGTATATTCGTCCTTGATGTGCTGAACTCAAAAAAAAAAAATGCCACCTTCATCTCTGAAAATTTTCTTTGCGCAAATAACCTGTCATGCCCTTTTAACGAAATCTTTTTTTTGCTGGATGCAGCTTGCGGCACTGGATTTTATCGCCTGCGCCACGGCGGACGTGTTCGCCATGACCGACTCCGGCAGCCAGCTCTCGTCTCTGGTGACTGGGTTCAGAATCTACCATGGAAGCGGGCGAGCTCCGACTGTGAGACCCAACAAGAAACGCTTCGCTAAAATTCTGGCAGAGAATGGAAGCTTGCAGTGGAGTGAGTTCCAAGATCGAACGAAGAAGATGGTCGGGGAAAATCAGAGAGTCATCGCGCGGCGGCGCGGCCGGAGCATCTACAGGCAGCCGAGGTCTCCGGAGTGCATGTGCAGGGTCTGAGTACTTATTTACAGTTGGGCCAATTACCCCCAGGCCCCTGGGATAATATGCATTTTTCATTTGGTCCATCAATTTTTGAATCATTCCATCAAGATCCGTAAATCTCAAGTAATACCGTGGTCCTTCCGTGGATGTTTTTCCCATAATAGAATTTGTTGGTGCATTGGGTCAATTTTAGCGTTTGGTAAAGCTTTTTAATATAAAAAAGTAAAAGTAATTTTTTATATAGCTAAAAGTTAAAAATTATGTTTGATAAAATAGCTTTTAAATTATTTTCAGTTTTTAAAAAGCTAAAAAATAGCTGTAAGGAAAAGCTGAAAAAATAGTTTTTTGAAATAGTGATTTTACTCTAATTATTTATGAGCAGAAATATCCTTAATATTATTTTAAATCCTAAATTTTAAACTATGAAACCCAAAATCGGCCGAAAGTAAAGCTTGGCGAAAAAAATTTAAAAAAATTATTATTAGTGTATACAATTTTTCATATTTTTTACATATAATATATAGTTGATTTAATTTTTTGTAAAGAGAAATAATAGAACAAAATTTAACTCGTAGTAAATATAATTAAAATATATAAAATAAATTTATTTATTTAAACAATTTACAATTATGTAAATAAATTATAAAAATAATATAATATATATTGTAAAATTAATGACATATAAATTTAATTATTTAATAGAATAGATTAATTATTATACATTTATAGAATATATGAAATAAAAAGTATTTAAATTAAATGTCTAATTTAGTTAAAAGTAAAAATATTTAAGACAGCACAGCAGTTTAACCAAACAGTTTTATTTTTAATGACAGCTTTTAACAGCAGTTTGCCAAACATATAAAATAGCTTTATTCAACAGCACTTTTTTATACAACCATACATTACAGCACTTTTTCATACAGCACAGCAATATCAAACAGATAAGTCTTTTTAACACCTGAATTGTATATAATCAATTCTACATGTATTGGAATCGAGAAAAAGCGATATCTGGTAGAATAAAAAGGAAGCGAATCAAAGAAAGCATCTGGAATTTAACCTCGCATAAGAAAGAGTACTACTCTTCCAACCAGCCAACCGCTTATGGATTTTGGATTATTTCAATAGTTCTACTGGCATGAGTCCTTTCTAGGTT
Source organism: Apostasia shenzhenica (assembly GCA_002786265.1). Lineage (NCBI taxonomy): Eukaryota > Viridiplantae > Streptophyta > Magnoliopsida > Asparagales > Orchidaceae > Apostasia > Apostasia shenzhenica. The sequence continues at coordinate 1,727,258 of KZ453894.1, forward strand.
GTCCATCATATATAAGGTGAAATGATCTTATGTGAATTCTATGAACATGATCCTTTAATTTGAGAGTTACAAGAACTAAACGGGAACCTAATCAAAATTATTGAAATCGGGGGAGGGCTTTAATGATATTAACACCTAATCTTTGGGACTTAAGTGATATTTATTCTATTTTATATCATGCAAAGCATATTTCAATCTATTTATTTTTTATATATACTATGCTTAGTATAACTTGTTATACAATGCTAACTAAAGTATGATAAACATCATGCTCTATGCATACATACATATGAACTAATATCATTAACTCAGTTACAAATTGGTAATATATAGGACAAAAAATAATAAACAACATTGAACCAATGCATACAATATTCTTGTAAAAATATTAATTTTATGTGCTTAAAATTGATTTTCAGAAATATATTATATTTTTTTTTCATTTGGAGCAATATGCGTGTATAGACCTAAAGTAGCAAACGAAGTACACTCATAGCACACTTCTTGAAAATTAGGATTTAGATCTCTCACTAAACAAAAGAGAAGGAAGAAGACGATCTATCAATAAAAAAGATAGAGCCAATAGTTTTTTCACGATTAAGAACTAACATTGGTGATTAATGCAGATGGGGTTGACAATTTTATGCGAAAATCAAACTTTACTTGAAACTCATTCATATTTTACTCGATCAAGAATTGACTAGATTTTTTTGGCTAAAGTTAGCTCACTTTAAAATGTAATCGATTTAATTTGCAATCAATTCATATATATACATAATTAGAATTTTTTAAAGGGTAAATAGAATCTGGGTCCCTCTAGTTTGGTCGTATGTGCAAATAGGTCCCTCGAATATTTAAATGTAGCAAACTGGTCCTCTAGTTTGATGAAATATGCATATAGGTCCTTGGCCGTAACAGACGTTAGAAATAATTTTCTCTCTCCTCACTCTCTCTC
>KZ453894.1:1732624-1752758 GCA_002786265.1 Apostasia shenzhenica
TAATTTTTTATTGAAAATTATTAGGTATGTGAAGTAAAATAATATTTTTTTATATTAAAATTTGTGTAGAATGATTAAAAAAATTTATTTATTATTATTATTATTGTTTTTTAAATTAGTATCATTTCGATCCTGATTTGATCCTCATTTTGTGTCCTTAAAAGTAATTTATCTATTTTTTCACAGGAATTCATTTTAACCTTTTTTCAATATAAATAAAAATGCAAATTTAAAAAGCATGACTCATTTTGCGCTATAATATATTCTTAAATAACTAAGTCAATACAATAAAAAATAAATAAAAAACTTCTACGTCATTTACAAATTGATTTTTAGTTTAAATACATTGTATATGTGTAAGAAATAAAATAACTTTAGGAGCCAAATAATCAAGAGTACCAACTACAAATTACTATTAATCAGTATTATAAACTTGACAAATCGTAAGATGTTTTAATTTTATAAGCAGTAGCACGACAAACAACTTCCTCGTAAGGAGAATCATCTGGGATAGTGGCAGTAGCAACATTTAGGTCATGAACCATAAATTTAATTTGAAATATTTATAAAATAAATTAAATTTAGGTCATACATAATTGAATCACATCAAATTAGGGGTATTAATTTATAAATATTTATTTTATAAATGGGTCTAATTATTAGGTTGGCGAGTTGATTCGATCTATTTATTAATTGATATAAATTTTATTGGAATAATTACCTACATGCCACACAATTTAGTTTTATTTATGCCTTATCCATCAATTCTTAGTTAATTACGCTATGCACACTTAAAACATTACAAAAGTCTTACATATACACATTTGAGTTAAAACTTAATCAAAATCTATTTGAAAAAAAATATTCTGTTAGTAAATCATTAAAATTATCTTTTTACTCTTAATAGTATATATTTTTCTCTTCCTCAATACCACACTAAAGCACTGATTTGTCCTAAGATCAATTCACATTGCGGATGTCTTCTTTCTTTACCGCCACCTAAACATTAAGGTTTTAGGATTTTCACTCAAAATATATTTAAATATCCTTAAAATAATATGATGAACAGCTCAGATTTTTTGTAATCTAACTATAATTAGGTTATTGAAAAGTTATGATTATTCATTATAATAGAAATAAGTTAACATGTGTGTATGTAAGATTTTATAATATTTTGAGTGTGCATAGCGTAATTAATTAAGAATGAATAAGTAAGACATAAATAAAACTAAATTGTGTGGCATGTAGGTAATTATTCCAATTTTATTTCACTATTCAGGTCAGGTTTAGTTTGAACTCAGCCCGCCACCTATTTTACACCTAGGTTGGACAATATTTTTCACAAGTTTTTTTAAAATTTGCATGAAATAAGAAGTTTATTTTCAGAAATCTGTGTGAAAATATTGCACACGTAAATTTGAAATTGTTGTGGTATGTTAAAACTTAAAACATTAATTGCAAAAATATTAAAATAATAGCATTTATTTTTTGATAGATTTTTTTTAAGGAAATTATGGCATTTATTGGCGGCCGCAATCTACTCATCTCAATGAAACAACCACGTGACACCAGCTAAGTGTGAGGCTCAGATGCAGACACGTGGCGACGATCGGACGATGTTCAACTGGAGACAACTGACGTATGCAAAGCCGGCGGTTCGTTCCGTGGAATCCGTTCGGCGAGTGAGTTGAATCCGGTCGACGTGGGGGCCACGCGAACGGCGAAGCCCAAAAGGCGTGGACTACAAGCAACCGAGCCCGAGCCCGAGCCCGAGCCCGAGCCGCAATATTTATACGCGGAACGCGTCTTTTCGCTTCTCTTCTCTTCTTCGCCCGCCGTTCAACTTCGAGCTCGCTCGCTCGCTCGCTAGCCGCCGGCCCGTCTCCGCCCTTCTGCTTTCGCTACTTCGCTCCACCGTCGTCTTCTCTCTGGTAGGAGGAAATGGCAGAGGCGAAAGCGAAGAGCCAGTCCGGCGTGTGGAAAACCGTCAAGCCTTTCGCTAATGGCGGAGTTTCCGGGATGCTCGCGACCTGCGTCATTCAACCTGTCGATATGGTCAAGGTGAGACAGAGATCTCTCATTCTTCAAGGACTTGAGCTCTTTTGGTTCTAGATCCAGGGAAGAATTTGGATTTTGTCAGGGTTAGATTCGTTTGAAATTGGCAAGGTATTCTGAATTGTGTCGGGGGAACACGAGATCTGCTTATGCGGTTGATTATTCTTTTCGAATTTGAGCTGTTTGTGCTTGATTTTCAGGTGAGGATCCAGCTAGGACAAGGATCTGCTGTGCAGGTCACTAAGAATATGCTTGCTCAAGAGGGCTTTGGTGCTTTGTACAAGGTTTGCGAATCGTTTCTTGTTTTCTGATTGCTTGAGATCTTCTTTGTGTGGAAGTTGCGTGATATGCTCCTAGATGTATGCGTTAGTGTCCATTGGCTTATGGTGTTCATTAACTTCTGTTGCTTTGCGTAATGGAATCATTTTCAGTATTTCAAAGAGACTGTTTTTTCAGTAAGTTTATAATTTTTGATGTAAAAACTTGGTGAACGTGGTCCAATTGTCTCGAAGAAATAGGCAAAGAGGAAAAGTTGGTAAAAGCACGAAGCTAAAACGCCAGTTTTTGGCGTGGAAAACCCTGTAATTGGGGAAAAACAATGCGCCTGTCAAAGACAGCTGATGTACGATTAAGGCAGAGTTAACCCAAACGTACTCTAAACTAGTTTGAAACCTAAATGGAAGTTATTGGAAATGAACACATGCACTAGTTCATGAGCTTTACTATGGGATTAGAATTGAAATCATGTCTCTAAACTATCTAGCTCACTTTTATGTGGATAGTAAAATGAAAACATACACATAAAATGAGGGGATTAATAATTTTTAAGTTGCATTCACAAGAACTAAAGCTAACTCATGGAACCCTCAAAATACCAAGTCATTCAAATGAGATCAACATGAATTGGAGCTAAACGCATGAAGATTTAAGCCATGCATAAACTCTCCCAATAACCATACAACCATGTATTTATTCACGAGGTTAAGAGGCTAGAAAAATAATAAAACCTGAGAGAAAACATTGAGTTTTCTTGATATTTGGATGAAACAATTAATAGGAAAATTAACAAGAACAAAACTAAGGCATCAAGTAGTCATGGAAGATCAAACAATAACAAGAAACTATTAGAAATATTGGAGAAAACATAAGAAAATGATAACTAGAGGCAATACCATCATTCCACCGCAAAATGAAGGCACCGACACCCGAAATAGTGATTCAATGTCTCACCGAATCAAGCTATCAGTATGGGCTTGATTGACTTTAACAAGTATAGCTTGTAATTTATGCCAGATTTCATGGAGCATCCTCATCATTGTGTGAGCTATTTGTCTACACCGTCAAACAGTCCTTTGGCTCCAGTTGAACACATCTTTGACTCTGATAACTGTCTCCATTTTTTAGGTGGCTTTTTGAGACTGAGCGAAGATCTTTACCTAAGATGAAGAGACTTGCTTATCTCAATCTTTTACGTGGATAGCTGAGATGTTTTAAATCATTATTTCATAACAATAATCCTTAGTTTTTGGAAATTGATAGGCATAGACATGATCTTTGTCTGAGCAACATTTTGGGTAAATCGTAAAACTGAATATAAAGGGTTAATCTTATTGTTTGTGCTTAAAAATCACCAAACGTTGACCCAAAATTTTATTTTTGGTCTTTGTTTGTCCTCATCCATATCATTGCCTTCTGGTATTTTGCTGTGATTACAAGCTTTTCCAAAACATGTAAGTGGGATTTGGTGTGTTTCTATGGTCTTTGACCTTTATTGTAGAGAATGTAGCTGATACTACTTAGAAATTGCCAACTGAAAATGTTGCTTGGTTTTTGTATATTATTGGATGGTGAAATTTGCAAGTGAATGTAAAGAATGGAAGTGGCAGTGAATCTCCAGTTGCAGTAAGTATGCTTGCGGGTGAAGCTATATAATTCAATTCCGTTGGCTCAAAATATTCCTGTTGGGTCACTAATTGCAGATTGATTATGATAGCTATTAAGAATCATCTTTCACTTGGTCTCTTTTACAAATAACAATATAGTTTCATTTGATGAGGGACTTCCCAATATCTTTCCTTGAAAATTATACCTCGTAAGGCTTAAAATTTTTCCTGTATCTTATAATCCTTGAGTTATGCCAATAAGCATTCTACAGTTTCTTTTCTTTGAATGGTTTTGCCAAAATGGAAATAGCTTTGGATTCATCTCTTTGAGGAATGGCCAAAGTTTTGACATGATGCTTTTAACAATTAAGGTAAGTGGTGCAGCATGAGGATGGCTTGATAAAGGTTTATGTAATTGGTGTTGCATATAGCTTCCGAAGGCATTTTTTGGCGTTCTTTGCAAATACAATGCTCATTTTACTAAAATAAATCTTAGTTGTTATTTAGAGTGCTAATGACTAGAACAACAAAGGTTAATGAAGTGAAAAAAGAGTTAGTTGGCCTTGGCAATTGGTGTAGAATAGAACACAAATTTGAGATGCGAAATTTGAGATCAATAGTTTTATGGAAAGTTATCACAATACATGCAATTAATTTTAAAGATTGATTTTGCAATAGTTGAGAAATTAAAATCCAACAAATTAAACTAATTTAAAAAATAAAGTGAATGGATCGTTGGTGATGTGGATTTTACCAAGTTCGATTAGGGTAGTGAATTTGATTCAATCAGGTTAGATCTGAGGAATAGAAAATTAGTTGCGATCTCTCAAATTTGAGTCCAAGAATATTCAACTCTTACCTGTTTGGCGTGAGGACTAAAATCAGGACCAAAATGGTACTAGTTTAAAAATAATAATAATAAATAAATTTTTTAATTATTCTAAACAAGTTCTTATATAAAAAAATATTATTTTACTTCACAAATTTAATAATTTTTAATAAAAATATCTACTTTATTTCACATCCTAAACCAAAATATTCGAATCAAGTATTTTGGTCTAGGATGTGAATTTTGAAATAAAGTTAATATTTTTATTGAAAATTATTAAGTATTTGAAGTAAAATAATATTTTTTATGTTATAGTATTTTGGTCTAGGATGTCATTTGAAGTTAATATTTTTATTGACAATTATTAAGTATGTGAAGTACAATAATATTTTTTATGTTATAATTTGTGTGGAAGTAAAATAAAAAAATTTATTTATTATTATTATTATTATTATTGGTTTTTAAACTAATACCATTTTGGTCCTTGCGCCAAACAGGCCCTTAATTAATTTCAAATTTCTCGATTAGAATCAAATTGGTCATTCTAATAAACCAACTAATTCCAATTGAAATCAGTGTCTTACTAAATATGCTGAATCAAATGAGAATAGTATCTAATATGAGAAATCTGATGAAAGTGGTTGTCTTATGGATATCCATGACTAAAGCTTTTGATGATGACAGTGACACAACAATCCACTCTAATTGATGGGGGCTGAATTAGTGTGGGTTGGGCATAGAGTTCTCCACAGTAGTTTCATGTGGCTTTATGAATGAATCTCCTAGAAATTAACTCATGTGAACTCCATGGGAATAGGAACTTCATGAAAATAGGTTTCAAGAGAAATTATTTGGCAAATAGTTTAGGTGTGATATGTGAGGGGCAGCATGAGAATTAATCAATCTATGCATGCAACAACATTGATTACTAAATCAAAGAGAATTTGATCTTAAATTCATCGTGATTACTCACCAGTATTGCATGATGAGGCTGATCGAAGTATATGATGACGAATTGATGCAAATTTGTTGATCATTGTGATGAGCTCAGGAATTCTCAGCCACAGCTATTACCTTCATTGGAATATTGGTTACATAAGAAAAATCTAGATTTCACTGAAACCCAAATTTCAATGATCATGAACTAATGAAAAATGTTTAATTTTAGATGTTTTAAATGAGTGGGTTAATGCTACCCTAAAACGAAATAGACGAGTTGTGATTAAATAGACTAACAAACTCCAAATGAATAAAATGCATGAGTAAACTAATTCATACTATTCGAATAATGAAATTAACTAAAATAGTCTATATGTAGAAAATAAACCAACAACTGCAACCAAGGTAGTTATGATATTATCTAATATGAACTGTCAATGAATATTGAGATTTCTGAAGCCTCATCCTGTCCTTGTTGGAAAAGGAAATTTGATGATGTTGAAGCTTATGAAATAAGATGCATGTTATACTTTTCTTTCCTGTTATCACTTTTCTATGTTTATTTGTTTCCATTGCTATGTCGGGTCCAATATTTAGTTGTTGATGTTGCAAATGCCATCTTTAGCATACCTATAATGTTTCATAGCCGAAAAGGGTGGGAAATGATCGTCTAGTAATGTTCCAAGAGAATGGAATCACTGGAGTAAAATGTAGTTCCTGGTAAGCTTCTAGGTTGATAATGAATGGTGAAAGTGGCACAATAATGAATCGTGTCATATTGGAAAGGGAGAAGAGTTCCTGAGCTGTGTAAGTAATAATATGATCTAAATGGTAGAGACACCTTTTGAGGAAGTACTATGAAGCTAATGATAGAAAACTCTATAATTAAGCATGCTTAGATTAGAGTAATATTAGGATGGGTGATTTCCTGGGAAGTGCTCAAGTCACTCAATTTTCATAAGCCAAAGTGGACAATACTCCTATATTTGGATCACGAGATATTACAATATGGTATTAGAATCAATCTCCCATAATACGATGCATGCTATTCATATTCTTTTGATAAGTGTCATTTTCCCTGGAATTTTAATGTTTTTAATGCTTCAAACATGGCAAAATTACATCTTGAAGGAGGTTTCATGAGGTGTGGCCATGTATATCTTCCTTGTTAGGGGAGCTTCCTATCTGCAATTCTCTTCTTTTCCCTGTTAACTGTTGATTTTGCAACTGAAACACCACCTTTATTAAACTGCAATCACATGCTTAAAAGTTATCTTTCACATAGCCAGTGATGCCTGTTATCCCTAAGGTTAGCCTTTAGGGATGGTATCACTATTCATGCATTAATTAGACACCATGGTAGAAGTATGGTTTAGTGTTTTTTAAAATGAATGGCAGTAGTTGAGTTGGACTTCTTTGTGTATTTTGACATTTTAAGTGGTTTTCCATAACCATGATTGTGCAGTAACTTGCGGAAAGGATTCAAAAAAAAGTTTTGATCTAAGTCTAGAAATAGATTGTTGCCACTTGCGCCGGTCCCTTTAAGTGTCGTTTGGCACTTGGCAGGGATTATAAGGCCGGTAAAGATCCACAGCACAAAATTGGAGCTTATCACCTTTTCTTATACTTTAGTATGCACTTCGCATTCAGAACTTGTTAATTTTCTGGCATTATTAGTTAGGAGTCACATCATTCAATTGTGGTTTTTTTTCTATCTGAAACATCATTTTTTCTTGGAGTAGGGTCTCTCAGCTGGGCTACTAAGGCAAGCTACTTACACAACAGCACGACTTGGGTCATTTAGGTAAGAATACCTTTTTTGAAATGCCTGATGGATGATGATATATTTCTCACCTCTGCTTGCTGCTTGGGATAGAAAGATCAAAGTTTATCTCCAAGATGAATTAATGTTAAACATCTTTAAGATTTCTCTTTTTCCACCTATTATTACATTTCTTATTCTATGTGTTAGCAAAACTACTTGCAAGCCCAGATTGGTAAGGCATTTATGTTTGTTAGTTGGGGATCTCTTAGTAAACTGGCCTATTGTCAATAATTACCATCCCAAGTTTTACATAGGACGATCTCTTAATTGCGTTTATTTTATATGTTGAGCACTTTATCTATAATTGAGTTACTTCCTAAATGCTTAAGCATTATTTTCATTGGTTTAATGATAAACAAGTTCAAAAATTTTAACCAAATTCAAAAAAAATTACTTTGTTTGAAATCCTTACAAAAAGCAATATAAAAGTTTCCCTTAATAGATTATATTAAATTTAACTTTAAAGAAGTTTTAATTAGATTAAGTTATCAGGCACCATCTTAGAACGAAAAGATCTTGCTTTTTCTTCAAATTTGAAACTTTATATCACACGTTAAACTTGAATATTTACATACATCAAAGTCAAATGGGAAAGAAACACAATATTTTTTAAAGATAATATGCAGAAGGTTTTAACCTCCATGTTGAAATTGTTATGTTAATGTATTTGGCGTGCATATAAATTTTGTGCTTTGGATGGTTCATATGTAACTAGTCAGATTCATCCTACCATATATGCAACTCATTGCGTATTCATTCTGTAATTCTTCAACAGTTGGAAAGATATTTTCCCTTTCAAACTACTCAAGTTTGTGCTCGTTGATTAGGGTTTTAACAAACAAAGCAACCGAGGCTAATGAAGGGAAGCCATTGCCACTTCTTCAGAAAGCTGTCATTGGTTTGACAGCTGGAGCAATAGGTGCATGTATTGGCAGCCCAGCTGATCTGGCCCTCATACGCATGCAGGCTGACGCAACTTTGCCCCCAGCACAGCGAAGGAATTACACTAATGCCTTTCATGCCCTCTATCGAATTACTGCTGATGAAGGTGTTCTGGCCTTGTGGAAAGGTGCAGGCCCTACGGTAGTGAGAGCTATGGCTTTGAATATGGGCATGCTTGCCTCTTATGATCAGAGCGTTGAATTTTTCAGAGATTCACTTGGCTTGGGAGAAATTAGCACTGTACTTGGTAAGAGTTTGAAATCCCATATAACTATGTTAAAATGATCCAATGTTCAATTAGTCCAATACAAAAATTTTAAATCTGCTTAATTTGCTGATACTTAAATAGAAATGCTTGTGAGTGTGCTTTTCTGCTTGTATATTTTGTTTCAATGGAAAGTAAGCTTACATACATATTTCTACTTAGACTTTTCTTGTTATTCAATAACATTAAGGAACATGATATGAATAGGTGCCTTCTTTGGATTGTTCTCTCATTTTGGCTAGTAGCGAAGGCAACCGCTAACCTTGTCCGAGAAACCTCATACAATAAAGAAGCTAAACACAGTACATGAAAATTTGTGACATTTTATTTACACTTTTCTACGATTTACCTGAATAAGAAACTACTCATGGTTGTCACAGACATGTTAACTTAACTATAGAATTTGGATTCAGTGGCTCTTTTCAATAACTCACGTAAGCATTACAATGCTATACACCTAACTCACACTTAGATGATAACAAAGACCTCTCTCTAGTCTTCTCCTTCTTCTTTGGTGATAACGACAACAAAATTTTGGAGATTGGATTACACTTGTTTCATTCTTCATATCAACATCGTTGGATTTAATCTCTCGATGAAGATCTTAAATGCTATTCACAATGGAGCTCGCTCTTCACTCTGGCAAAGTCTCCTCTTAGCTAGAGAAAAAAGGTAACTGTTTCTTAGCATGATCTTCAAAGAATACCACTGCACATCGTTGTCTCATGCTGACACTACCTTTGGCAATTCATTGTTGGGTTGATGCTATCTTTACTGCATAATCATTCGCAGGTTTGTGTGTCCACTTCTCATTAATTGTCTGAGAATCCTTGAGCTTCTAGAAACATGCCCCATTCACTAGAGGCAATATTTTCTCCATGAATATCCAAATAAGTAATTTCTTTGAATTAAAGGATCTTCACAAAGAATGCTGCCACAATTCGAAGACTCTTTAAGACAGGTTTGCCAAAATCTCAATTTAGTTCAACTTACCCTTTAACCTCGAGGTTACGATCTCCTAACCCCGGATTTCTCTGAAACTTCTTTTGTGTCCCTCCTTCATTTGAGGTTGTCAAACCTTGAGATAAGGTTTTAGCTTGCCAACATACTTCGGCCAAGCTATCTTTGATAATGACCACATTCGAGGAGCTTTGTTCGAAGTTTCTCCTCGATTTCCTCGTCCTCACAAGGAGACAACCCCCAACAATTTTCAGTTTATCTATTTTGAAAATTTTCCAGAGTTTCTTATTTTTCTCATCAAGTTTCTTTTGAATGCTGCATCCCCTTAGCCTTAGACGTTAATTGTTAACCATTTTTACTGTTTGCTTCTCTCTCTCTCTCTCTCTCTCTCTCACACACACACACACACACACACACTATGCAATCAAAATGCTATATTCAATTTTTTAATTTTGATGAGTAGAATTAGAGGCTTATCTAAATTATGATGCTCCTAGAATGATGATGGTTCTTGCTATGGAGCTTTTTACACAACTATCCTGATAGATATGAAAGACGATTAATCGTTGTGCTGATACTTTGTCCGCTTTCTCTTCTCATTAATCCAAATAAACTTTCCATCTAATGGTTATTTTTTATTCTGTAAGTTCTCTTCTTTTCAAATTTTGATGTTAGATTGTTAAATTCCTCGTAATTGCAGGGGCTAGTGCTGTTTCAGGATTCTTTGCTTCTGCTTGCAGCTTGCCATTTGACTATGTCAAGACCCAGATACAGAAAATGCAGCCTGACGCCAGTGGTAAATATCCATACTCTGGGCCTTTGGACTGTGCCCTGAAGACGTTGAAGGGTGGGGGACCCTTCAAATTTTACACTGGTTTTCCTGTTTACTGCGTCAGGATTGCTCCCCATGTCATGGTAAAAGATTTCTTCCATATTCACTTTGGTACTCTCTAGGGCTGTCATGGAGTTGAGTTCGAGTGCTTTGAGGTTGAGTTCTATTTGAGTTGATGAAAGTTTTTTTTTTTTTTGATTTCTTTTTTATTTGCTAGGTTGATAAAAGTTTATTTAGTCTATGCGATACTCATTTTATTACCTTATTTTTTATGTATTTTGTGTATGAGTATCTATAAGTTCTTTCAAATGCACACTTTGTAACACATATACACACCGTAAATGAATCCAAGTTGAAATAATTTTTACTTTAAGAGAGTTGTTGATCGAGTTTTTGAGTTTCGATTTCCCTCTATCATTGCCTTGACGTTTAGTCATCTTTCCCTGCAGATGACGTGGATATTCTTAAATCAGATCCAGAACATTGAGAAAAAAATGGGGATGTAGTGCTGCATTGTCTGAATCATTCATTCTTAGCAGGCAATAATTTTATCTTTAAAAGCATTTCGGCTTCTGTAGCTGAAGTCGGTTCTGCTCATATCCCGACAGACATCGATGAGAAGCTTTTAGGATAAGACTGAAAACTGGAAAGAAGGGAAGTGTCATAATCCCCTTTCTACCGGATTATTTACTTAAAAAGTTTTGTTTTTGTTTGCTGTTTTTTTATGAGGTTATTTTTTGAGAGTTGCAGATGGCCATTTGCTACCCAGGCCTCGTTGAAACTATCTGGAAAACCTTTCAAATTGCCTGCTTACTCATCATCTCGTCATTTACTGCATCACCTGTAGCTGCTTGCTTTGTATGATGAACACTCTTCAGGTCAGTGTTTTTATTAGATAATTGAGTTCCAAAACCTTATTTTGTGATCACTTCAATTGTATTTAAGATTTATATATAAGTTCAAACGTGAACAACAGCAAAGAAAATTTCTTTTTTTTTTTTTGTTGAAATGCTTCACAAGAAACAAAGCTTCGTATGCTAGAATAAGGATTTGCATAGAAAATAAGAAAAACAAAGGGAAATGACTCAACCAAAAAATACACTTAAATGTGACATGAAAGTTTCATCTTCATGCATCCATAGAAGAGATCAGCACATCTGCATCTTTCGTTTTCGACCTTCCTTGGATCTGGCTATCAATGAACTTTCGTTAAGTTCTCTTTTTTAAAGAGGAAATTGTCAAAAGTAGTCATCATCATCATCATCATTAAAATTATCTTCTCTTCCTTGAATGAATTAAGATGTGGTTATTATAGCATTTGGGTCCCATTTTGAGTGTTGGCTCATTGCTTGATTAATTGGTCTAAAATTTTTTTATAAATATTTTGTGAGTTTATTTGGTGAGATTAGATTAAATAAATAACTCAAAAGTAAAATAGGATTTTCGAAAAATTTACAGTTAGAGTTGATGGAAGGGTAATGCTTAACTTTATAGATTTGAGTGTAATGATTTAAAATTAATAAATTATTATGTTAAAATTTTGAAATTTCAGAGACCTTTAAGCAATTTACCCTAACAAAAATGATATACACTCAATATTTGAAAAATCGGACCGGACTCGTCGGTTCAACCGGTCAGCTGGCCAGTCCTATCTAATTTTATATCCGAAGCTACTTTAAATCAGTCGAAATTGCAATTCAATTGGTCAATCGGTGAATCAATACGATTAGACTTGGTTGGGTTTGAAGATAGTGAAAATTAAAAAAATTAATTTTGTTGGTGATGATATGGTACAATATGTAATATTTGGTGATATGAAATGATAAAATAATTTAGTGTTTTAATATTGTCAAGGTATTTTATTTGTTTAGATCTTTTGGTGATGCACTAAATATTGGATTCAATTTGTGGTTTGCAAATATTTTGTTGGGTCAGTATTATTTAGATGAGGTTTTTACATACAGGACATGAAATTTACACGAAATTACGTATTTCATCATCAATTCATAAATATTATCACTATCACACCATATTCATTTAAATTTTACGCATTTTACATATTTCATATTATATTCTTTGATGGTGAACTTACATATCTAAATTGGCCTTGATCTTAATTATATTATTAATATATTAATTAAATACTATAAATAAATTAATTTATATAAATAATAATTTAAATATTTATGAATTTATGTATTTTAATTTATTTATTCTATTTAAAATTTCCAATTAGGGTGTCGAATTTAAATCCACATGATTATAATTTTTAATTAAAGTAAGAAAATTGATGTGTTTACAGTAAAAAATAAAAATATATATTAGAATTTAAATATTAATGAATTTATGTATTTTAATTTACATATAATATTATGAAATATGTGAAATATGTGAAATATGTGAAATGTGTAAAATTTAAATGAATATGGTGTGATAGTAATAATATTTACGAATTGATGGTGAAATACATAATTTTGTGTAAATTTTATGTCATGTATGTAAAAATTTCTATTTAGATTTGGTTGAAATTATTTTTTAGGTTAATGATATAAGATATTATTTGTTAAAATTATTGTATTTAATCATTAAATATTTATTTTATGTCTGATTATTGTATTAGTGTATAAATAATATATATCTCAAATATGTATATATATATAATTTTATATTTTTTTAATTATTATATTATTTCAATTTAATTTTAATTTGATCCTGATTTGAATATTGAATCTTAAATTTTTTAATCTACCGGCTCTAAGGTCGGTTTGATTTTTAAAGCCTTTGCATACATAAGTAACCTCCTGAATAATGAACAGATGAAATTATATAGAAGCACATAATCTATTTATATATAATATTAAATTTAATAATATTAAAATTAAATTTAAATAAAAAAAAATTTTATTAAAAATTATGAATGATATGAAATAAATTTAATTATTATGTTAAAATAGGTAAAGAATGTGATATAAAATTAATTATTATGTTGAGGTATATAAGAGATTGATATAAAGTTAGTTATTATATTAAGATATGTAATAAATGTGATATAAATTAATTATTATTTTATAATATAGGTTAAATATTAAATAAAATTAATTTTAATGTTATATATGTGATTAAAATTAAATCAAATTAATTTTTATCCCCAAACAAAGAGCATAGTTCAAAATAAAATAACATATTGGGAAAATGGGCCAAAAAAGAAATAATGCAACTCCTCTCTCTCTCGCTCTCTCGGTCGGCGAGCTCAGCCCTAGGTGGCAACGACAGGGCGGCTAGTGCCGGCGACGCCGGAAGCGGCTCCGGTGATTTTGTCGGAAAACAACTGCTGCTGCTCCCCTCCCTCCTGCCACGTCCAAACGATGTCCTGCAACGAGGGCTTAAGCCCCTGGTTGCAGAACTGCTGGTACTCCAGCGTGTCTCCGGCTGACTTCTTCACCTCCACCACATGAAACGTCGGCGCCACCTCGAAGATCTCCGCGTCGATGGCCAGCTGCCCCTTCCTCCCCTCCTTCCTCCCCTGCAGCTTCACCATCCCGTCCTTCTTCTTCACCACGAAGCTCCCCGTCTCCGCAATCTCCTCCAACCTCGACACAATCGCTGTCGGCGGCTCTTGCGTCGTGAACCTCGCCTCCGCCGGAATCCGTTGCCCGCACCCCTCGAACAGCCCGGACAAATCGAGCCCCTTCGACAGTGATATGATGTCGAACGCGTTCAAGCTGGTCGGCTTCATTAATGTCGTCTCCTCCTCTTCCTCCGTCGAGAAGGCGGCGTCCACGTCGCCGGGGATCCCCCCTAAGCTACCCTCCTGACGGACCTCCACCGGCCGGAACCCCTTCCTGAACCACGGGCTCTCCACAATCTTCGTCATTGCGATGCGCGTCGATGGGTTCGGGTCGAGCACGCTCGCCAGGAGTTTGCGCGCGTCGGAGGGGAACCAGTTGGGGCAGCGGAACTCTCCCCGGCAGATCTTTCGGTACATTTCCATGAGATTGGAGTCATGGAAGGGGAGGAATCCGGCGAGGAGGACGAAAAGGATGACGCCGCAGGACCAGATATCTGCCTTGGCGCCATCGTAGCCCCTCTTGCTGATCACCTCCGGCGCGACGTACGCCGGCGTGCCGCACGTGGTGTGAAGCAGACCGTCGCGGCGCTGGGTCTCCGCCAGCGCGCTGAGCCCAAAGTCGGTGACTTTGAGGATCCCCTGTTCGTCAAGGAGGAGGTTCTCGGGCTTGAGGTCCCGGTGGTAGATGCCGCGGCTATGGCAGAAGTCGACGGCGCCGATGAGCTGCTGGAAATAGCGGCGGGCGGCGTCCTCCTTGAGACGGCCGCGGGCGATCTTGTTGAAGAGCTCGCCGCCCTTCACGAACTCCATGGCGAAGTAGATCTTGGTCTTGCTGGCCATGACCTCGTGGAGCTGGACGACGTTGGGGTGGCGGACCAGGCGCATGACGGAGATCTCGCGCTTGATCTGATCGGTCATGCCGACGCGGAGGACCTTCTCCTTGTCGATGACTTTGATGGCGACGCTCTGGCCCGTGGCGAGGCTACGGGCGTGGAATACCTTGGCGAAGGTGCCCTGCCCGAGGAGACGGCCGACCTCGTACCGCCGCATGAGTATCGAGCCCGACACCGAGCTCGGGCCCTTCTTCTCCGGCGCAGGCGATGGCTTCGCCGCCCCCATAAGCGGAGAGGCCGATGAATGCGAGATGGGTTGGTTTTAACTACAGCCCTTTGCTGCCGGAAATGCGTGTTGCGTCGACTTCCCCATTTCCGCACGCATTTCCGGCGGCGGTGCCGATTGCGGGGCTCGGGCTGAGAGGCTTGACGCGAGGGGGAAAACGGTGAGAGAAGAGGAGGGGATTAATTAGCGGTAAGTTTTAACGGTGTTCGTAAGTTTAATGTGAGGCCAGAAGAATTGTTGGGCTTCCCATTCGCTTAGGTTAATATCGGTAAGTTAACCGCCTGTCTATTTATAACCACGTTTTTTTTTTTTTGATAAAATAACCACGTTTTTATCTCTGCACCTCATTTAAATTTACACAAAGGACAACTACGGATTAAGGACATCTTTATCAAAAAAAAAAAAATTGTTTTTAGTTTTACTATGCTGTTGAATTTAAGATTAGAGTTCATGTCGATTATCTCCTCCAATGCGATATTCACTGGTGCATTTAAAGTTCAGATTTTATAGAAATTCTACTTGTCATCATTCAACAACTTCATCATCGTATAAATTGAAGGACCTTCTTTGCAATTAAGGCTGTTAATTTTGCTCGAAGATTGAAGATCGCTCGAAAATTGAATAGAATTTTGAATCGAATCGAGCTCGATTCGACCTAAATGAGCCAACTAATGAGCCTTTTTTTTGGCTCGAAAATTTCATCAATTCAATTGTGAGCCGACATAGAATCGGATCGAGATGGCTCGAAATTAGATCGATTAAAAAAATAAAAAATATTATGCAGATTTATTTATATATGTAATTAGATTTAGTACGTAGTTTTTTCAGTAGCCTAATAGAAGTCTTCATTAGACTTTAATTAGAATTTTTTTTATAATCATTTAAATCATATTTATTATAAATTATTTTTTATTTTTATGTTTAAATAATAAATCAAAATAAATAGTTATAGTTTAAGCTGATTGAATGAACAACTATATTTATGCATAATATTTAGATAAAATAGCTATAGTTTAAGCTGACTCGGATCGAGCTTCAATCGATAACAAATGAGTCAAATTCAGCTCGAATCAAAGATCGGATCGAACTCTTCTCGTTCATTCTCTGAATCAAATCGAGATCGAACCGAAGACTTTCAATTCAATCTTAAATCGAGGTCGAATTGGCTTGAGATTGAATCGTTAACAGCCCTATTTGCAATTCCTTGCTCTAATAATTTTTTTAATCATTCTACACAAATTTTATTATAAAAATATTATTTTATTTTACATACATAATAATTTTTAATAAAAATATCAACTCTATTTCATATATTAAATCAAAATATTAGGAACATAATCATAATTAGCTTAGCTTGAATTTTGAATTAAGAATATTGACAGAAGATAACTAGCATGTCCTATAATTTTATATTCAATCTACCATATTTGAGAAGTAATTTTACTTAAAATTGATAGTAATTTTGTGAATATATTTACTGCAGCATGTAAATTTCTCAATAACTAATTATACCATTTTTATATTTATATATTTTGATGTAAACAAGTCTAAATTTAGCATGTAAATTTCAACCTAGGTGACTGTATATTACTTATCTAACAATAACTTGTATGTTAGTTTTTAGAGATAATTACTTACATGTCACGTAATTTAGTTTTATTTATGTCTTACCCATTCATTCTTAATTAATTACGCTATGTACACTCAAAACATTATAAAATCTTACATACACACATTTTAACTTATTTCTATTATAATAAGTAATCATAATTTTTCAATAACTTAATTATAGTTAGATTACAAAAAATCTGAGCCGTTCATCGTATTATTTTAAGAATATTGAAATATATTTTGAGTGAAAAATCCTATAACCTTAATGTTTAGGTGGCGGCAAAGAAAGGAGATATTCGCGACATGAATTGATTTTAGGACAAATCAGCACTTTAGTGTTGTATTGAGGATGAGAAAAATATGTACCATTAAGAGAAAATATAATTTTAATAATTTACTAACAGAATATTTTTTTTTTCAAAAAGATTTTGATTAAGAAAGAAAGAAAGTTGCGCTGGTTTTTCAAAAAATCATTTTGAAAGAAATAATTTTTATTTCGGGGCTTGAATTCCGTCAAGAGAATATAAAGCCAAAATCGGGCGTCAGCATTCCGGGTTATCTAAATAGAATTCGCAAATTAACAAATACGAGTGCGACCATACCAGCACTAAAGCACCGATCCCATCAAAACTCCGCAGTTAAGCGTGCTTCGGCGAGAGTAGTACTAGGATGGGTGATCTCCTAGGAAGTCCTTGTGTTGCATTTTTTTTTTGGAAAAAATCGCGTGAGTTAAGCGTGCTTGGGCGGTAGCCGCGAAAGGATGGGCGACAAGATGGGAAGCCGTCGCGTTGCGCTGTTTTTCCAAAAAATCATTTAGACTGGAATAAATTTTATTTCGGGGCTTGAATTCCGTCATGAGAATCGAAACCAAATCAGGCGTCAGCATCCCAGGTTATCTAAATAGACGTCAGCAAACTAACAGTACGAGTGCGACCATACCAGCACTAAAGCATTAGATCCCTTCAGAACTTCGTAGTTAAGCGTGCTTAGGCGAGATAAGTACTCGGATGGGTGATCTTCTGGGAAGTCCTCGTGTTGCATTCTCGTTTTAGAAAAAATCACGTGAGTTAAGCATGCTTGGGCCGGAGACGCAAAGGGATGGGCGGCGCGCTGTGAAGCCGTCGCGTTGCGCCGATGTTTCATAAAATCATTTAGAAAGATATATATTTTATTTCGGGGCTTGAATTTTGTCAAGAGAATAGAATGCCAAAATCGGGCGTTAGGTTCCCGTGTAATCTAAATAGACGTCGTCAAACAAATTGTATGATTGCGACCATACCAGCACTAAAGCACTGGATCCCTTCAGAACTCCGCAATTAAGCGTGCTTGGGTGAGAGTAGTACTGGGATGGGTGACCTCCTGGAAAGTCCTCGTGTTGCATTCTTTTTTTAGAAAAAATCACATGAGTTAAGCGTGCTTAGGTCGGAGTCGCGAAAAGATGGGCGGCGCGCTGGGAAGCCGTCGCATTGCGCTGGTGTTCCAGAAAATCATTTAGAAAGAAATAAATTTTATTTCGAGGCATGAATTTCGTCAAAAGAATAGAAAGCCAAAATCGGGCGTCAGCGTCCCTGGTGATATAAATAGACTTCGGCAAACTAACAATATGTGTGCGACCATACAAGCACTAAAGCCCCTCATCCCATCAGAACTCTTCAGTTAAGCGTGCTTGGGCGAGAGTAGTACTG
Source organism: Apostasia shenzhenica (assembly GCA_002786265.1). Classification (NCBI taxonomy): domain Eukaryota; kingdom Viridiplantae; phylum Streptophyta; class Magnoliopsida; order Asparagales; family Orchidaceae; genus Apostasia; species Apostasia shenzhenica. Next base: position 1,751,138 of record KZ453894.1, read on the forward strand.
CTATGGGTGACCTGCTGGGAAGTTCTCGTGTTGCATTCTTTTTTTGGAAAAAATCTTGTGAGTTAAGCTTTCTTTGACCGGAGAAGCGAAGGGATGGGCGATGCGCTGGGAAGCCGTCGCGTTGTGCCGGTGTTACAGAAAATCATTTAGAAAAAAATAAATTTTATTTTGGGGCTTGAATTCTGTTGAGGGAATAGAAAGCCAAATCAGGCGTCAGCATCCCGGGTGATCTAAATAGACGTCGGCAAACTAACAATACGTGTGCGACCATACCAGCACTAAAGCACCGGATCCCATCAGAACTCTGCAGTTATGCGTGCTTGGGCGAGAGTAGTACTAGGATGGGTGACCTCCTACGAAGTCCTCGTGTTGTATTCTTTTTTTGAAAAAAATCACGTTAGTTAAGCGTCCATGGGCGGGAGCGTCGAAGAGATGGGCGGCGCGCTGGGAAGCCGTCGCATTGCGCCGGTGTTCCATAAAATCATTTAGAAAGAAATAAATTTTATTTCGGGGCTTGAATTTCGTCAAGAAAATAGAAAGCCAAAATCGGGCATCAGCATCTCGTGTGATCTAAATAGACGTCGGCAAACTAACAATTCAAGTCCGACCATACCAGTACTAAAGCATCGGATCCCATCAGAACTCCACAATTAAGCGTGCTTGGGCGAGAGTAGTAATAGTCAGGGTGACCTCCTGGGAAGTCCTCGTGTTGCATTTTTTTTGGAACAAATCATGTGAGTTAAGCTTGCTTGGGCCGGGGACGCGAAGGAATGGGCGGCGCGGTTGGAAGCCGTCGCGCTGCGCCGGTGTTACAGAAAATCATTTACAAAAAAATAAATTTTATTTCGGGGCTTGAATTCCGTCAAGAGAATAGAAAGCCAAAATCAGGCGTCAGTGTCCCGTGTGATCTAAAAAGATGTCGACAAACTAACAATACGAGTGTGACCATACTAGCAATAAAGCACTGAATCCCATCAGAAATCCACAGTTAAACGTGCTTGGGCGAGAGTAGTACTAGGATGGGTGACCTCCTGGGATGTCCTCGTGTTGCATTCTTTTTTTGGAAAAATCTTGTGAGTTAAGCTTTCTTGGACCGTAGACGCGAAGGGATGGGCGGCGCACTGGGAAGCCATCGCGTTGCGCCAATGTTACAGAAAATCATTTAGAAAGAAAAAAATTTTATTTCTTGAAATTCGGCCTTAGCCTGTAATACTATAACAGTAAAAAGGTACATCAAGTACAAAAGGTTCAATCCTCGTTGAGGATCGCACAAAAATCGAGTGGGAGGGACATGCCCCTATGCCAGTCTGTGTCATCGAAACAAGAAAAGGAATCTACAAAGTCTGCCGCTCTATTAGCGGCTCTATAAACATGAGATATCCTATATGCCTTGAAGGCACAAAAAAGCTTAGCAATCTGGGCCATGGTCTTGTTGGAAGGGTGTCCTCTGGCTGTCCGGTCAAGGTCCGCAATAGTGATGGCAGAGTCGCCCTCTATCAAAATCCCGTCCATCATATCCGCCCACTCTTGGGCGGCTATCATCGCGATGAGTGCTCCCGTCGCTTCTGCTGTAGTAGTGGCTTGAGTGTAGAGCTTATAGCCAGTGGCTAGTAGAAGGTGC
>KZ453894.1:1752835-1802883 GCA_002786265.1 Apostasia shenzhenica
AAGCACGCTTAACTCACGTGATTTTTTCCAAAAAAGAAATGCAACACGAGGAATTCCCAGGAGGTCACTCATCCTAGTACTACTCTCGCCCAAGCACGCATAACTGCGGAGTTCTGATGGGATCCGGTGCTTTAGTGCTGGTATGGTCGCACTCATATTTGTTAGTTTGCCGAATTCTATTTAGATCACCCGGGATGTTGACGCCCGATTTTGGCTTTCTATTCTCTTGACGGAATTGAAGCCCCGAAATAAAAATTATTTCTTTCTAAATGTTTTTTTGGAAAACCAGCACAACGCGACGGCTTCCCAGCTCGTCGTCCATCCCTTCGCCGCTCCCGCCCAAGCACGCTTAACTCTCAAGATTTTTTCAAAAAAAAAAATGCAACACGAGGACTTCGAAGGAGGTCACCCATCCTAGTACTACTCTCGCCCAAGCAAGCTTAACTACAGAGTTCTAATGAGATTCGGTGCTTTAGTGCAGGTATGGTCAAACTCGTATTTGATAGTTTGTGAATTCTATTTAGATCAACCGAGATGCTGATGCCCGACTTTTTCTTTCTATTCTCTAGACGGAATTCAAGCCCCGAAATAAAATTTATTTTTTTCTAAATGATTTTTCGGAAAACCAGCGCAACGCGACGGCTTCCCAGCTCGTCGCCCATCCCTTCGCGGCTCCCGCCCAAGCACGCTTAACTCACGTGATTTTTTCCAAAAAAAAGAATGCAACACAAGGACTTCACAGGAGGTCACCCGTCCTAGTACTACTCACGCCCAAGCACGCTTAACTGTGGAGTTCTGATGAGATCTGGTGCTTTAGTGCTGGTATGGTCGCACTCGAATTTGTTCATTTGCCAAATTCTATTTAGATCACCCGGGATGCTGACGCCCGATTTTCGCTTTTTATTCTCTTGACGGAATTCAAGCCCCGAAATAAAAATTATTTCTTTCTAAATGTTTTTTTTGAAAACCAGCACAACGCGACGGCTTCCCAGCTCGTCGCCCATCCCTTCGCCGCTCCCGCCGAAGCACGCTTAACTCACGTGATTTTTTTCCAAAAAAAGAATGCAACACGAGGACTTCCCAGGAGGTCACCAGTCCTAGTACTACTCTCGCCCAAGCACGCTTAACTGCGGAGTTCTGATAGGATCCGGTGCTTTAGTGCTGGTGTCGTCGCACTCGAATTTGTTCGTTTGCCAAATTCTATTTAGATCACCCGGGATGCTGACGCCCGATTTTGGCTTTCTATTCTCTTGACGGAATTGAAGCCCCGAAATAAAAATTATTTCTTTCTAAATATTTTTTTGGAAAACCAGCGCAACGCGACGGCTTCCCAGCTCGTCGCCCATCCCTTCGCCGCTCCCGCCGAAGCACGCTTAACTCACGTGATTTTTTCCAAAAAAAGAATGCAACACGAGGACTTCCCAAGAGGTCACCTATCCTAGTACTACTCTCGCCCAAACACGCTTAACTGCGGAGTTCTGATGGGATCCGGTGCTTTAGTGCTAGTATGGTCGCACTCGTATTTGTTAGTTTGCGAATTCTATTTTGATAAAACGGGATGCTGACGCCCGATTTTGGCTTTCTATTCTCTTGACGGAATTGAAGCCCCGAAATAAAAATTATTTCTTTCTAAATGATTTTTTTGGAAAACCAGCGCAACGCGACGGCTTCCCAGCTCGTCGCCCATCCCTTCGCCGCTCCCGCCGAAGCACGCTTAACTCACGTGATTTTTTCCAAAAAAAGAATGCAACACGAGGACTTCCCAGGAGGTCACCCATCCTAGTACTACTCTCGCCCAAGCATGCTTAACTGCGAAATTCTGATGGGATCCGGTACTTTAGTGCTAGTATGGTTGCACTCGAATTTGTTCGTTTGCCAAATTCCATTTAGATCACCCGGGATGCTGACGCCCGATTTTGGCTTTCTATTCTTTTGACGGAATTCAAGCCCCGAAATAAAAATTATTTCTTTCTAAATGTTTTTTTGGAAAACCAGCGCAACGCGACGGCTTCCCAGCTCGTCGCCCATCCCTTCGCCGCTCCCGCCGAAGCACGCTTAACTCACGTGATTTTTTCCAAAAAAAGAATGCAACACGAGGACTTCCCAAGAGGTCACCATCCTAGTACTACTCTCGCCCAAGCACGCTTACATGTGGAGTTCTGATGGGATCCGATGCTTTAGTGCTGGTATGGTCGCATTCATATTTGTTAGTTTGCGAATTCTATTTAGATAAAACGGGATGCTGACGCCCGATTTTGGCTTTCTATTCTCTTGACGGAATTCAAGCCCCGAAATAAAAATTATTTCTTTCTATATGATTTTTTGGAAAAACCAGCGCAACGCGACGGCTTCCCAGCTCGTCGCCCATCCCTTCGCCGCTCCCGCCCAAGCACCAAATCTGGATGGCCAAGGAGGATGAAGAGAAGACAGCTTTTATCACTGACTATGACACTTACTGCTACAAGGTCATGCCCTTCGGTCTCAAAAATGCCGGTGCCACCTATCAACGCATGATTGACGCAGTCTTTAAGAATCAAAGGGGGGGAATCTCGAAGCTTACGTAGACGACGTCTTGGTCAAAAGCAAGACTTTGACAGAACACCTTGGTGATCTCCGGGAAACGCTCAACACTCTCCGAAGGTACAATCTCAAGCTCAACCCTGCTAAATGTACCTTCGACGCTGCTTCAGGGAAATTCTTGGGATACTTGGTCTCCGCTAGAGGGATAGAGGCCAAGCCCGATAAGATATCAGCCATTCAAAGCATGCCCTCCCCGAAAATGGTGAAGGAGATCCAGAAGCTAGCAGGGTGGATCAACAGTCTGGGCAGATTTATCTCAAAGGCCGGTGATCGATGTTCCTCTTTCTTCCAGTGTCTGCGCAACAACAAGAAAGGGTTCTGGGACAGCGAGTGTGAGGCAGCATTTACTGAACTGAAGAGGTACTTAACCTCGGCCCCGATACTGGTAGCGCCAAAGGAAGGTTCAATCTTATCTCTTTATTTGGGAGTATCCGACACTGCAGTCTCAGCGGTACTCCTAGACAGCGAAAAGGGGGCACAACATCCTATCTTTTATACCAGTCACATACTCCTGGACACCGAAAGCCGGTACCCCACCCTGGAAAAGGTCGCTCTGGCCCTTCTGATGACAGCCAGGAAGCTACGACCTTACTTTCAATCCCATACTATTCAGGTCATCACAGATCAGCCGCTCCTGAAAATACTGCACCCTCCCGAAGTTTCAGGAAGATTACTCAAGTGGTCTATCGAACTAGGAGAATATGACGTCAGATTTGTTCCCCGAACAGCTATCAAAGCTCAGGCCCTGGCCGACTTCGTCGCTAAGTTCTCTACGACAGAACCACCACCCGTGAAATATCTGGCTAACCTCTGGTCACTTCATGTTGATGGCGCATCCTGATCACAATCCCAGGGGGCTGGGATCCTTTTAACCAGCCCGATGGGGGCTACATTTCATCAGGCAGTGACGCTTCAGTTCAAAACAACAAACAACCAGCGGAGTACGAGGCCCTCATTGTAGGATTAAGCTTCGCACTTAGCATGGCCGTGAAACGCATGCAGGTCATCAGTGATTCCCTGCTGGTTCTCAATCAGGTAAACCAGACGTTTGAAACGAAGGACGAGGTTTTGAAGAAATATCTGAAGCTGGCCAGATCTTTAATCTCTCTGTTTGAGAATGTCTCCCTAACACATATACCCCGCGAAGAGAACCAGGTGGCAGACCGGCTCGCGAAAGAAGGGCTCCCCGACCTTCACCGGACTCAGGTGTTCGAAAGATCTAGTTTCGAATGCGCTGAAGTCTCTTCTGAGGAACAACCACCCTGCTGGATGGATGAGATCCTTAATTACTTAAAGAATGGGACTCAGCCTGACAACAAGTGAGAGGCGCAGAAATTAAAACTTGCTTGTGCCACGTATACCCTCATCGACGGAGAACTTTACAGAAGATCTTATGCTAGACCTCTCACCAAGTGTTTGAGGCCAAAGGAGGCATTGAAGGTCATGGAAGAAGTACACCAAGGGGAATGTGGAACACATGCCCGCGACAGGAGCTTGGTCATGTGAATCCTGCGCCAGGGTTTCTTCTGGCCCAACATCCACAAGGACGCTCAGGTATTCGTGGAGAAATGCCCTCAATGCCAGTATTACGCCGACATATAGAGGCAGTCAGCGGTATATCTCAAGCCTATCAATTCGTCTTGGCCTTTCGCCATCTGGGGGCTGGATTTTTTAGGCTCAATGCCCACCATCAGGTTGGATTCACCCTGACTATCACAATATACTTCTTCCCCTATGAATTTCAGGAAGTTTCAAACCTAAAACCTACTGCTATGCGGCTCAAAAGCCTCTTATTACCATGATCAGGAAGCTTTTTTTTCTTTACAAGACATCCCAGATTCGAGCCCATCTATTACAAAATTCAGAAAATCTATTACAAGTTTTTCTCAGAATCAATCTAGATGTCCCAAATCTTATAAAAAGGTACATATACATACACAGCAGAAAAAAAGACAGGTATGTGATAAACAAACTTTTATTCATTTTCAAAAAGTTACAAAAGGGTTACATCATTTTATAAGGAAAAGGATTAACCTTCACTGATTCCATCTAAAAGGTCAAAAAACTGTTGGATGATATCATCGGTCAGATCGAATCCTTCCTCCTTATAAATCGGATCTACGGACATACAAGGGAAGGGGTCCAGTTCTCCAAGGACGGCGGCTTTAACCTCACCTTCTTGGATCAAAGTGGAAGCCAATCCTTCCCAGGCACGCCTGATCCCATTTAACCTTTCCTTCCTGTAAGGTAAGCTTGTTTTGTAGGCCTGAACAGCCGCCGCTGAGCTGCTCGCAACTGCAGCCTCCTTATCTCCATCAGCCTTGCTCAACTTCTCTCGCAAAGCTTTATTGTCTGCCTTCAGTGCACTCATGGCAGACTTAACGGCAAATTCTTCCTGAAGGGCAGCATGCTTAGAAGACTCCCCCGCCAATCGGAGCCTTAGGGCTTCAATTTCCGCATCTTTGCGGTGCAACTGGCCGGTTTGATCTATCATCTGCTCCTCCACCCGCAGAGCCCTGTTCAAAACCAAGGGCAAACGGGCAAGTACCTACGAAAAAGGCAAGATCAACATCTACGAAAGATAGCCAGAAAATTTAGAATGAGCCCTCACCGTGGCCACCCTATTAATCATCTGAGCAAAGAGGTTTGTTGTGGAGGTTCTCTCAACTGTCTCCTCCAATGCTCTGGTCGCCAATCCTCCCGCTAGAATCAAGCCCAGATCTCCTCGAAAAGGATTGAACAGGTTTGAGGATTTCTCGGAGGTAACGGTTAGTCTCCTCTCCGTCTCCGTCGCGCTCAAGCCAAACCTTGACCCCTCGCCAACAAACTTTCCGGTGAAGTTGAGGCAGAATGGGGGCTCCACGCTTTTCTCCCACTCGCGCTCTCCACCGGTTTCCCCCTCCTTAACGCTCTTCCCCTTTTTCAGAGGGGGCTCCAAACTGTTCTCTTCGGAGGGCACCCTTTTCTTTTCAGGGGTTTCGAGGGGGACCAGAGCCTGGGAAGGGGCGACCGCTACCTCCCCTTCTGGGCAGGACACCACCGCCATTCCTTTTCTTGCGCCACCTTCGGCCGCCTCTTCTTGGCCCCCCTTTCTTCCTATGGTAATCCCCACAGCAACTTTAGGGATCACTTTAGACCTAGCCAAGGAAGCAGGCTCCTTCCCTTTACTTGCTTCTTTTATCACCTCAGCCAAAGTCTTCTTGTCATCTCCAGAGTCGTCCGGCGAGAATACCACGTCAATAGACACCCCGCCGCAGACAGGCTCTGGAACTTCCACTTCTTCTTCCCCTGCCTCCTCAACTATCTGCTTGATGAGTTGAGTCGCCGGGGGCTGCCCCCTCCTAGCCCTCTTTATTAGCACTGTTCTATGAGGGGGAGTAACCTCCTTGAAGATGGTGTACCCCTGCGACTTAGCATACAGGGATACATCATTCTTCACCAATCTCAGGAAATCCTTCAAGGGCTAGTTCTGCCCTTTCAGAGCCTCCAGGTCCCTCTGGACCGACGTCCCCGCCATCCATTGAGGATCGTCGATGAACTCAGCAGGGCACACCCCTAGCGTCAAGGGGATCCCTAGATCTCCGCCAACAAAGAAGTAGAAATCCCTCCAGTCAGAGTAGGAACTGCTAGCCCCCGAGAACATCACCTTCCTCGATCTCGACCGCAAGGCCAAACATCCCCCATACCCCGGCACTGCCATCCAGCTAAACAAACTCCTGAACAAAACCAGGCTCCACGCTATTCCCCTGGCTTGCAGAAGCTTCATAAAGGAGTAGATGTAGGCGATAGTGTTGGGAGAGAGCTGCGCCGGTACAAGTTGAAAGGAGTTCAGAACTTCTTTGAACTCCGGTTGCGGCGGCATCATCAAGCCGTACTCTACTTGGGCCCTGTACACGCACACTGCCCCTTCAGGGGGACTGTTTGGCCGGAGGTCAGAGGTAGACGGGATGACCATCAAGAGAGGGTTCCCCCTGAACCCTTTGGTCGAGTTGAGCACCCCATGTTCCATTATGAGGGACTCCTGGTAGCTGTTATCTCTCTGAAATCGATCGGCCAGGTCGGCCCACTCAATCTCCCTTCCTCCCATTTTTCGCTCAGTCCTCCCTTTCAAGCGGGCGGAGCAGGTACTCTCTTTCTTCTCTCTCGGAAACTTAGGGTTTTTCAGAAGGAAGAAGAAGCTCCCGCTCAGACAGCCATTTATAGGGGACGGATGCGACCTTTTGCCTCCCGATCATCTGATCTCCTGGACTAGCGCGCGAGCATCCTCAGACCACTCGTTCCTTCTGACAATCCCAGGAACCGCAGCGGCGCACAGGAATCGAGGCGACGCGCGGTTTACAAGGTGCCACTCCTCTCCATCCCGCCGTTTGTACCGTCCTGATATTCACATATCATGCACGAGGATTCGGGGTTTGCCTTTTTTCCTTCTCCTTATGTTCAGTATTCATATATCGTGCACGAGGGTTCGAGGATTGACTGTTTTCTCTTCCTTGTTTCGATATCGACATATCGTGCACGAGGATTCAGAGAGCTATTCCGCCTCTTTTACTTTGTTTTTCTTTACTTTTTGAAGTTCTTTATCTTTTACTATTGGAATTCATGTATTTCTTTCTAAAACTTTGTGATTCAGAGCACGAAAAGGAGACATACAGAAGAATTCACCTACAAACAGATTCTTGAAAAGTGAAATACGTTTTCATTAAATGATAGAGTTTGATACAATTTCTCTCTTTGTCCTCACATGTTCCTCTCATGAGTACAGGAAAAACAAAGAAAGATACAAGGCTTCAGAACTTAAACACCTGGCCTGATGAATTTAGACCTCTTAACCAGGGCACCTCCCCAGAATCTTCTCTCCTCTTCTCTGCCAACATACTGCAGATTATCCATCCGAAAAAATGGATCCTTCAAGTGCGGCAAGGAAAGAAGATTACGCCGTCAGACTAAAAAGCTGGATGAAGAGGAAGATCCGTCACCCCTGGCTCAGTTGGCGCCCCTGCTACTGACCTCCAGAAGGGTCACGCCGGCCTAGCCACCTAGCTTCCAGAGAAGTCGCAGGGCTTTCCCCCGAGGTTTCGGGCAGAGGAGGCCAACTTCCCCAACCTGCATAGGACCTTGGTAGAGGAATCTCTTCAGGAGGACAACTCCCAGCATCAAAGAACTTGTCTGGCCCCTTAGGACCGCAAAATGAAAGAATCGTTGGGTCCCTGATATTCTCCTGGTTCAAGGTACTTACATCAACCAATGTCTGCAGAAGAGCACCAAAGGCAGCCTGATGCTGCGCATGGCGACCCACCGGCGAGGCGCTGACAATCTTCACCGCCCTCTTCACCGCTTCTTCCAGGTCCTCCATGCGCTGCCCCCGCCAGCCGGAGCTGTTCTCCACCAAGGCCCGCAGAGAGCGGACTTCGGATTTCAGCAACTCTTCCCGGCGACAAGTTTCGGAGGCTGCATCCTTCACCCCTGACAAGGCCTCCCTAGCCTTAGTCAGCTCCTCCGTTAACCTCCTTCTCTCTCCCCTCAAAGCCTCCCTGTCATCATCCAAATCCTTTATTCTTTTTTGGAGGTCTTTGACATGGGTGGAGTGGGCCTGGTTCACATCCGCCAGATTGCGGTTGAACTCCTTCCTCGCAATCTCACCTTTTTTAGCCCACTTTGCATTAAGTTGGGCTAAAGAAGCCAACCTACCCTCCAGCTGGTACAGCCCCTCTAGCTTACGAAGGTATCTGGAGGGGGGCCGGAGCGAGACGGTGGGCGCTCCAGCTCTTTTCTTAGAAAAGCCAGAGGCGGTCTTCCACTTCCTCTCCGCCATTCCTGCGAAAAGCACTCACGCTATTGCAGAACTCAACAGACAAAGGATAGAAGGTGGACGCGCTACCCAAGGTTGTAATAATAATAATTATTATTATTATTATTATTATTATTATTATTATTTAATATTTTTATTTAAAGGCTTTGTTAGTGTACAACCTATGAGTCTATTCTAACGGAGAGGATTCAACCAACCATCGTCCACGACGACCCAGGATAATCCCTTATAACCCCGGGCACGAGGGTACGAGGTAACGCCTGTCACGATCAACTTCACCTAACCCCGCCGCTCTCCGTATAGACGTTCTTTTCCAGAAGAAGTACCAGCATTAAAAGATGTCATCTTCCCGTACGAATGGCAAATCTCTTCGGTGACAGATAGACGGCGCTCGGAGATCATCCATCACCTTTTCCGCCGGAAAACCAGGGAACCTGGGTGAAGCTGCACCATCTCTGCCTACAAATATCGCTGAACAGTTCTCCAAAAGGAGGAAAAAAGGAGGAGGAAGGGAGGCATACAGAGGCGGACAGAGGCACAGAGAGACACACAGAGAGAGACGGACACAAAAAGCAGTTTTTCATTGTATCAGGACCCCAACTGAGGAGCTCCTTCCCTCTTCGTCTCTTTCTTTTCTCTTCTCTTCCTCTCCTCTTCTAAAAGACATTGTACAGCCTTCAGGGCTATTCCATTTTTCCTATTAGTGAAATCTCTTTGCCGATTGTCCGGTGGACGTAGGGGATTTCCTCCCTGAACCACCTTAAATCTTCGTGTGCTTTTCTGGTTGCTTTGGACTAATCTTCTCCTTGAGCCTCCGTTAACAGGTGACCCTTTGCGCACCGCCGTCTCCCGGAACTCTCTTTCTTTGGTGTTTCCTGGGATCCTCACATCCTACGTCAACACTATCTTAATGTATTTATATATGTATATATTTATATATTTTAATATGCATATTCTGTATTTTAATATAGTTGTTAGATAGTAAAATAACAACTTTGTGATGCAGTTTATAATTTTTATATGATTTTTAGGGTAAAAGAATAATATTAAAAATTTGAATGTAAAAAATATAAAATGATTAAATTATCGGTATAATTTTCGCTATTTAATTTTGGCAATCCCTACGCACATGATTTGCAGAAAAGATGCCGTTTCCTTTTTTTTCTAATTTATAAACTGCTACAATAAAAAAAATTATAAACTGATTATCATAAAAGAAAGATAAATTACACCTAAGTTCTTAAATTTAAAGCTTAATAACGCACAAGTCCACGTTATAGCATCGGAGTTCTTGAGTTTTAATAAATTATCAAATGGGTTCTTTATTATTATTATTATTAAAAAATTTTAAAATTATCATTATTCTCCTCTCCCTCTCTCTCCTCCAGATCCCCGCGCAGGCCGCGCGACTTGCCTCGCGCATGTGCGGAGATTGGGAGGAGAGAGAGAGGAGAGGGGGTATAATGGTAATTTTAAAAAAATTTAATAATAAAAAAATAAAAAATACTCATTTGATAATTTAGTAAAACTCAGGGACTCTGATGTTAAATTTTAAAAATTTGGAATTGTGTGTTATTAAGTTTTAAACTCAAAGACCAAGATGTAATTTACTCAAAAAAATTATATATATATATATATATATATATATATATAATGGAACAAAAAAAATTATATACTGCCATAATAAAAGAAAACCTTTATATACTAAGTACTATCAAAAATAAATTTAAATACGGACATTATAGAAAAAATTATAAACTTCATTTAGAGCTAGCAAATTTATTTGAAACTTCAAAATTTGTTTAATTTACAAAAATTTTGTATTAAAATTAAACACTAATTTTTTTTGTAAAATTTTCTCAATAGATATTGATTGATTTTTAAATTTTTATATTTTTATTTAAATTTAATGCAATGACAAGTGAAATAAAGTTGAATCAATTCAATATATGTGTGTATAAGTTTTTAATCCCCACAAAAAGATTAAAAAGGGAAAAATAAAAAATTTAAAATGGAATGAATTTTAATTAATTCGAATTAAATTAATCAAGGTGAAATATTTTGATGTTAAATTATCAATTCACATAAACTCAAATAGATGCTTCCCAATTGCCCCTATCACATTTAATAAAATTTTATGATCCTTTTTTGCCCCACTCCACTCATGTATTTACATTAATTAATAAAAAAAGGGTTTATTTTTTTGTATAAGAAAATAAACATTTCTCTTATTTTTGTCCTATAGTTTGAGATATTTTACAAACTTATTCATATAAATATCTTTAATTTAGCGTTTGTGGTGTAATTTTTTATATTTTCGGAAAGAGAGAACAAATTTTTGGTGTTTACAATTTTGTCACTAATAAATATGATATTTTCTTTTTAATTTCATATTTTTGTTGTATGATATTCAAAGAGTCCAGAATGTCAAAAATCATACGTAACATCTTATTCCCTACTCAATAGCTATTGCTAACATCATATACAATAGTATTATTTCATTCAATGAATTTGTGACGACCCTAGCCGTCACACTAAAAATTATCTAAGTTAGGGGAGAAGAAAAAATTAAATCAACAGCGGAAGAAAAATTAAATAGATCAAAAGCTACTATAAGAGTTCACAATACTATAACTTAGAATAGAATTAAACATCCAACTAAAGCAAATGAAGCAGAACTACTAAAATCTCAACTAAACATATAAGCAGATAAGTCACTCTCTAAGAAAATAAAGTAATAAATTAATTTTTTTTCTTGACTGGCATTCTTCCCATTCCCGTGATTAAGTGCTCCAGTACCTACCACATTAGTGACAGAGTCCGTTAGAACAGACTCGTAGGTTGTACACAAACAAAGCCTTTAAATAAAAATATTAAACAATAATAATAATAATAATAATAACATGCTGATATGATGTAATAAGAATAACAAATAATTAAACATATATAACATAGATTCCAATTAAGCATGCATGTAGGATAAAGAAATGACATAGCACAGTGTGAACAATAATATTAAATAAACATATCATGATTTGTATAGAAAATATCATATCAGCATGTAAATAGAAAAGATAAAAATATAAGTAACGGGTAAATTTCTTTTTATTAATTTCACTTTTATCTTTTGGGCCTGTAATTTCTCGTACTACGCCTCAGCTGCCTTTTACATCTTTGGGGATCGTCACCCCCCATGAACAGCTCTTCGTAGACATATCCAATGGATGCCGTCACGCCAATATCATACGAGGACCTCTAGTGGACACGTATCCACAGCAGACACATATTTGCTTTGGGGATCGTCACCTCCCATGACAGTCGGAAACTGTCAATGGACGCCGTCGCGCCAAATATCATATCATATGCTCGACCTAAGGCAGGTGCGTAATCCCACAGAAATCATATTTAAATTTAATCTATTGTCACATTAAAATTTTTATATTTTAATTCATTAAATTGGCAAGTCCATACACTTGCTCAAATATTCATTAGTCTCATCGAGTATGACAATAAGTCCGTACACTTATTTACTCACGCAAGCTCATGCACTTGCCCTTCTCGTGAGTGTCACAATCGAGAAAACAAATATATGTTTGCAGTTAAATAATCATAAGTACTCGAGTCAAATTTTAAATAAAGTTTGTAGCACCCATATAAATTACAATTCAATTAATCCTCAAATTGCACCCAAAACTCACATTAATCAAGTATTATAAACACTATATTATATCTAACAGTTAAATAAATACAAGCTACGGTAATAAAAGGGATGTAAAATTTGCAGCATGATAAACAAATAATAAAATTTAGATTTTTATATTTATTGTTATAATTTTTAGGAGGCATGTAACATAAATTAAAAAAATACGGTTTCAATTAATACTTTAAATTATCACTCGTATATATATAAAAAAAAAAGAAAACCGAACAGCATACTTAAATCAAAGTATTTCATGAATATATAATAAACAAGCATAGAATCATGAAATGGGTTGTATGGAATAGCAAACTTAAATCAGAATTTTTCCAAAAATTATAAATGTATAAGTGAGTGCAGCCGGGAAAATTCAAAAATAAATTTCAAATTTTTATATAAAATATTAATTTCATTTAATATATTTAATTTGATAATAAATGTGAATTTAATTAAGCCGTATTAGGGAAAAACCTACCTCGAATTCACCGTAGTTTTAGGTTTTCTTAAAATCCGAAGAGAAAGGATCACTCCAAATTGCTAGATTCGGTCCAAGACATAAGAAAACGTGTAGATCGATTTTGAGGGAGATCCGGCTTCTCTCTCTCTCTCCAACGCGTGACTTTCTCTCTCCTCTCTCTAGGCCGGCGGCAGTTGTAGAAGGAGGAGAGTTGAATCGGTATTTTAGGGCGAGAAACTTCATTTCTTTCTCTAAATAATAATGTGGGGTATTTCTGTAATTTTTCTTAGCTTTAATTTAAGGAGGTAGTTATGGATATTTAATGGGTAATTAAATTTATTAGATTTGAATTTTAAATAATCCGATTTAATTAAATTAAATATTAATTTCAATTATTTTAAATTTTGAATCGCATAATAAATATTTAATATTTTATATATTTAATTTTAAATAATTAATTTCTTATGAATATAATTAATTTTTAATAATAAATTAAATTAATCAAAAATCTAAATTTAAATTTTACCGAGATGTTACAGAATCACTGCAATGCCTCCCACTTTTTAGCTAGGTCGCCCCATACTTTTCAATTTGGTGCACTCAGATGGCCCAAATGGTGTAGGATGTTAGGAAATCTTATGCTAAAATGTTAATCACAAACATTAGCATTATAAAATTCATAATAGAAACATGGATTTTTTAAATAATAAATTTTCACAATAATTTATATAAACTATATTTGGATTCAACGAAGATGATGCCATCAATTGAGATTCGACGGAGAAACTAAGAACTTCTTATTTTGGGAAAACCTTGAAAAAATTGTCGGTAAAAGAAAACAGTTTCTCTCCCCTGACTCTTTACATGAGACGTATTTTTTGATGAGGAGAAATTATGATAAATAGTGTAGAAATTTTTTGATGTGCATTGCTATAAGGGAAATACCTCTCTCTATTAACCAATAGGAATTTAACACCTAATTAATATTGAACCAAATTAATAATAGTTATTAAATAAGTAAATAATAAATTTTAAAATGATATGAGGATCATAATAATTCTTAAGTAGTAGCCTTTTTTTCGAGATTTTAGAGACTAGGTCCTCGATGTAGTGGGTTATGATCTACTAGCTACCTTGCTTGTGTTGAATGCCGAGCTCTATGCATCGATCCTAAGGAGGAGGCAACTTTGGTTTGCGAATGATTCAACTTTTTTTATGGTCTGCAGTTTAAGTGAAATTCGCCTATTATTAAGTTTAAGATGCCGAGTGGATTATATTTAATAGTCGTAATTCACTCTTTTAGATATATTAGAGTCGTATTTGTATAAAGAAGATAATCAGATTGCTAATTACTTGCACGACCTCTCCGGCTCTTTGGACCTTTTATAAGATGGGAAAATATTCGTCTATTTCAATGTGCATTCTATTTTCGATAGAAACTTTGTATGTTTGAGGATCGATCAGTAAGACAGTTCATTAAATTTATTTTAAAAAAATTACAGATTGATACTATCACCAACTTTCAATTAAACATATTCTATATTCTACTAAATTTTTTTTTATTGAAAATATTCTGCTAAAATTTAGATAATATTTTATAAGATACTATCAAAAAAAAAACTTAGATAAAATTACTTGAAAGATTTGAATTACTTAAGTCCATATTTTGTCATTTCATGTGTAACTGGCCCATTTTTCTTGTATATGTTAAAAAGTCTCATATCAATACTACTTTAAAAAAGTTTATGTTTTATATATTACGATAACTTCTCAATAAAGGTTGCCCAAATAGTTGAATTGCGAATTTCAAATCTTAGGATCATAAATAAATCGAGCATTTAATGAACAGCTTGACATTCGATTCGACAAGAGCTCGTTTATGTTTAGTTCATTATTATTAATGAATAAGTTTGAACATAAATTTTAAATCTCGATCGGTAAATGAATGAGTCTGTATATATTAGTATTTTAGTTCATTAATATTTGTGAAATAATCATATAAAGTTCACGAGCATGCTCTATTATAAAACTCGAAGTAAAACTTTTTTGAGCTCAATTAATAGCTTATTTAGGGAAACATATAATTTTTATCAATTAAAAAAAAAATCATAAATCATGAATCAGTATAGTGATGATCCTATTCATGAACACATTAATGTTCGTGAACTCAGATGTGAATAAGTTCATTTAGAAACATATTAGGAGCTCGCTTGTATACGCCATAAATCAAGCTTAAATATGCCTTTATGTTTATGAACTGAACTCGAAATAAGCTTGGGCTCAAGCTCAAGTCTGATTTTAATTAATGTACACAAAATTGAATTCATTTACAGGCCCACTCAAGTAGACCCCACAATGCAAATATGCTTTCAAAAATAATTCATTTGGTAGTAAGATTTCAAAAAATAAATAAATGGTGAATTGCACTTAGGTCTTCAAGGTAAATCTTCAACATTTACATTAGTCTATATTTGATGTGAGACAGATAAATGATAATGCAATTAAGTTCAAAAATCTATAATTTTATTTAGCAGATTAATTATAAATTAATATAGAAAATTTAGAATTAATTTTTGTGATGAATGAGACATTAATCAAACTAGCAAGAACTAATTCTTGCAAATTTTGAAATAAATTTGATCGAAGATAATTAGAAAATTACCGACTTAAATTAAGACTCAGTTCAATTTTCAACAAATCAGAAACAGGATAACAGGATTGCAAGTCTCGTAATATTTATTCAATAGGAATTTAATTTATACTCCATAATGACAGATTGCACAATTAGAATAAATTTGAGCAAATCTCAAGCTAGCAGAAATTCTAGAGTATTTGAGTTAACCAGATTAAAGGTTCTCTAAAATTTGTATTGAGCAAAGAAAATCAGAGACCACGATAAAAGTTTTCCAAAATTAGGTCCGGGGATCGATCAGATCACTTGGATGGCGCGGAGCTCGATAGCGCTGGTTGGTGATGGGTGGAGCCGTCGATGTGACTGGCTTGTGTCTTGCGCATGCTAGGAGTGATCGAGTAGGAGGCAATTGACGTTTGAGCTTGGCGCGAGGGTCACGGGAAGCTGGCGGTGTGCTCCGCGTAGATGCTGCAAGGTGAGTTCGGCGGGGTACCACGAGGTGCATTCGACCAGGTGCCACGACGCCTATTCGTTGGGGCCACCGCGACGCACAATTGGAGTGGATGCTACAAGGTGGGTAATCAGTGTGGCGTTATGGTGCTGGTAAATAAACAGAAGCCGTCAAGCTTGTTGATTAACAAGATTCGACTCAGATGGGCTTGATGGCGATGGATTGGATCTGCGTGGTGACAGTGCATGTCGAAGGGGTTGGATGCACGACGTATCGATGCGATGAGACAAACGAGTGGTGAATAAATTAGCCCAAAGAGAATAAGTTTGAGCGAATGGAGGAGTTTAGAGAATCCTACCCAATACCTAAGCCCTTTCCTATCTGGGATATTGACTCATTTCATAATCAAATTACCCCAAGGGAAACAAACAATAATATTTCATTCAGTATTAAGAAAATAAGGATTACAGAAAGGCATTTATATAGATATTTATTTCAAACTAATTCAATAAAGAAAATACATAATGTAATAATTTCTCATACAAACAAAAAAATACTAGACATCATGCCTAAGTAACAATTACAAAAATAAAAATAATTAATATAGAATAAGTGCAAAAAATAAAATTATTTCAAAATAAAATCTCCCATTAATTAGAATAAAATAATGAGATTTTTAAATCTACCAATTCAACAAACCACAATATCTATCTTTTCAAATCTGTCCTGACCGTCCATCGATTCAGATCATAGCAATGTGGTTAGATCTCGGTCATTTGTGATAAATTTTATAAAAAATGAATCGACGGTCGATTGTGGTATCCCAATAAATATTTAATACGGATAAATTCATAAAAATAATCTTGACTTTCATTGCAATGTTCGTTTTCCACATTTATTCCCAACCTAGAAAACTCTCATTTAATTCATTGCTTCTAATTTTCAACTTTAAATTTCATCATTTTAATTCTTCAAAACTATCATTTCTGGAGTATTTTTTTTCTAATTTTAAAAAACTTTTTATAATTTATTTTTAGTAGGCTGAATGATTCTTTTTTCTGGCCAAATTTAATACAATTAGTTTGGTAGAATTACTGCTATTAACGGATTAAAATTTTACGTATTTCTATTTTAATTTAATTTCAATTTTTCTTTTTATAAACTTAAGGAAGATAGTAATAAATTTTTTTTTAAGAAATGTGAATTTTTTTTTGACATTATTCTGTGTTATTCTTTCTTTGAATTTAAGAATGTATGACTTGGGCTGCATCATTAATATTTGGATTATTTCATCTGAGTCCTTAAAGTTACTTTTTTATTTCATGTAAGTCACTCTTTTATGTTAAATAAACACTAATTAGAAGTAAAGATAAATTTTCGTTTAAATAGATCCTATATGATAAATTTTAAAATTGGAGGACTTAGAAAGAATTTTTTTAAAATCAGAGAGAGACTCAGGGACTCCAGGGTATTTTACCCATTTTTTTTTGTTTTAAAAAAGGTTTATTTAGAGTGCTTTAAGATTGGTGCAAAAGTCTGTCGGCGGTTTAAAAACTAATGTTTGAGGGTGGGGCCCTCTCCTCATTCAACGGTGACCTTACGCGGTTTACTTGCCCAACTGGGCCAAATCTACCTCCGTGGCGAAACCGTAATTTTGTTTTGCAATTGTCGTGCAACACGAGATTCGTGCGCTATCGTTCGACGGGGCAGTTCACCGTCGATTGATGCGATACCCAAATCTCAAAGCAGTTGGGGTATATTAAAATATATTTGAATCTGAGAAACTATTTTGCAAATGTCAATTTTACACAGCGTGGACGGCGTCCCAATTCTCCCGACAACTTTTCCGAACTCTCGCGATCGTCCACGTCATCATTTTCTAAAGCGAGTATCATTTTATGGTCTAAATCTTCGGTCCGTGCCGTCGCAACTTCCCTTCGAAGCTATTCCTACCCCTACTTTTCCAAAATCCACCTCTCGTCTCACAATCCGAATAGCAGGAAGCCTCCAATTTAATAATTAGAAATTATTCTGAAATTCAAAAGTCTTCTTATTATAAAAAATAATTTAAAAATATCTTCTATCAAATTAAAAAAATAAAAATCGCCCACAATTTTGTGATACCGCAACAGAAAAATGTCTAAAAAAAGAATTATTAATTTTTGAGTTTCAAAATTATCATTATTTAGTTTAAATGTATTATAATAAATCATGTCACATGTAAATGTGAGATTATAATTCAGATTGCATCAGAGGAGCCAAATCTTTAATTACTCGAATAAGATTGATTTTAATTTAGATTTTACTTGAGTTGAATTTCGCCAAACTCAAAATGCTACATTTTAATTAGTAAAAAAAAAACTAACATTTTTGGTCCTTTCTAGTTGAGTAAAATGCATACAAAATTTTAGACAAATTAGATTCAATTTTGACTCAAAAATTTCAAGGCAAATATTTTTCGAATTTTTAAAGTTGGACCACTATTTTACAAGGGTCCATAAATTTACATTCCTTTTTTAATAGGTCTTTAAGGTTGGACATTTAGTTTATATGGATCCATAAATTTAAGTTCCTTTCTAACAAGTTCTAAAACTACTATCAAATAAAAAAGAATGAATTCTAAGATTTTTTATTTTTTTCTCTTATATAATACAATTTTTTCTACCTCAATTAGAAATTATTGTGACGTAAATTTGAACGTGAGATTTTCTGGTTGCAGACTAGTTCTCTCCCAATTAGACTAGAGAAAACTTCTAAAATATAGTATTTTAATAAAATAATTTGTGTGAAAAATATTATATTTATTAGGAACATATTAGAAAGAAATTTAAGTTCATAAGTTTACTAAAAAAATATTTAAAAGCCAAAAAATTAAAGTTAGTGTTTAATCTTAAATTTTGTTTAGTTCAAAAATTTAAAATTTAAATATTTATTTTATTATTTTTCCAAATTTATTATAATTTCTGATCGTTTTATTTCACGCTTATTATAAATTTTAATATTAAAAATAAATTTTATTTTATATTAAATATAAATTATAATATTAAAATTAATTTTATTTTGAGTTTTAAACATCTTTTTGTATTAAAATAATTATTTTACCATTAAATTTATAAATTTTTAAAAATAAATATTCAAATTAAATGAGTGCTTATAAATTATTAAAAGAATCAAATTTATTGATCATCTTGAAATTACGATGATATTTATTTAGGAGGTATTTGATTCGTTGTTATTTTGATGTTACATTATATAATGGGGCATTTACATACATACTCCTTAAATCATCTTGAATTACATATTAAACCCCTCATTTTTAAATTTTACAACTTAACCCCCTAAATCATCCAAAAAAAAAAACTAGTAGAATACATGTATTTACAAATATATTTATAATATTTGTATATACATATTATTGGTAATAAATATCCAAATAATTATAAATCAACAAAAAACATACTTTGAAAATCTTGAGAAAGACCTAAATATGTTATTTTTGGATGATTTGGGAGTTAAGTTGTAAAATTAAAAAACAAGGGGTTTAATATGTAATTCAAGATGATTTAAGGGGTATGTATGTAATTCTCTCTTATATAATTTAGATGTTATTTTTTATTAATAATTTTATAATTTAATAAAAAAATATTTATATATATATCATTAAATTAAATAATTATTTTATTTAAATAATATAATATAAGATAACAAAAACGTCCCCTTTAATGTTTTATCTTAAATTTTATTTTTCAAGTTGATAGTGACTAGTTCGTGAACCGAAAAACAGGGTAAGAATATCACTTGTGAAAAATTGGACTTTTTTATAGACCCGGCGCACCCGGGTCCGTGTCCATCTCTGCCTTCGTATACTTCGTCTCTTGTCTGAGAGCGAGAGGAAGACTGAGAGAGAGAGAGAGAGAGAGAGAGAGAGAGAGAGAGAGAGAGGCGGGGGATGTCGAGGAGAATGGCTTTTCTTCGTAGTCTGTCCGGCGCTTCGATTGATCTGTTCGGGGATTCGCGGCGGCGGCTGCGTGATTACGGGGAGGCGGGCGCTAGGGCGGAGAGCGGGGAAGGTGCTGCCGGAGAAGAGGGGGCTGAGCAGGGGAGGTGGTCGCAGATGCTTCCGGAGCTGATGGTGGACATCATAGGGAGAGTGGAAGCGAGCGAGGACCGTTGGCCGCTGAGGAAGAACGTGGTGTCCTGCGCTTGTGTGTGCCGGAGGTGGAGGGAGATCGCCACCGGCGTTGTTGGATCTATAAGGAAGACAGGGAAGATCACCTTTCCTTCGTCTCTTAAGCAGGTCGATTTTCATATTTCTTTCAGATTTGATGGATTATGATAGATTTTGCAAGATTTCTTTCTTGGTTAGGGATGCCTACGCCTTTTAACAGTTTAGATTGGTTTATCTTCATCTCGATTGGGGGGATCTGATATACTGTTAAATTTTACTGATGATTTTGTATTAATTCGAACATTTGGCGTAGCGGGTTTGCTAATTTGTGTGATTGTCATGTAAATGCAGCCGGGGCCGATCGATTTTCCTATTCAATGCTTTATTAAGAGGAACAAGAAGAACTCCACGTTTTATCTTTATCTCAGCCTGACCCAGTGTAAGTAAAAGGATGCTGTTCCGTTGACCTTTCCTTTTCCTTCCTCTTCTTTTGTGGTGATAAGCAGTTTCATACTTTTGAAAACGTGAATTTTGGTTTTCTTCTGTCTTTAATGGTTGGCGAAGTAGTATGTGTGGAGTAATATGACGTTGGCTGCAACGCCCATTCCTTGTCCTTAAGTTAGGAAGAGGAAAGCTGGAAATGTGAAATCTTTGCTTTTCTAATTATGATTTTCGAATTTGACCTTCTAATTAAACTTGTTGGAGCTGCTATGTGTTAAAGCGTCTTATGAAAATTTGTTAGTAAAATCTTTGAAGCAGGTTAAATTTCAACTTATCTTTTAGGTAGCTTGTATTCCATGCAGCTTAAAAGGTTTTAAAGCTGATTAAAGGCTCAAGAACTGTTTGGATGTGCTTTTAAGTCTAAGTACTTTAAATGCTGCCTAGAAGTAGTTGACAAACGCATCCAGTAGTCTCATGTCTAAGCTCGTGGACTGTTGGACTCTCAGTTAGTACAATGGCACCACCCATGTTTTTATGAACATTGTGACATTTTATCGGCTTTATGTTCCTTAAACATCATATTAGACTTGGTGTTTGTTTCATTGTGATGATGTATTTGTGATGTGCTGTTTTAAACTGCTCAAGTTGTGTTCTTTGATTACCTTTTTTTAGTTCTTGCATCTCGTTTACCAATTGATAGGCTTTGTATAGGTTTGGTTCATTGTTGCCTTTTGTGATCAGCAGTTCCTGCAGTTCAGGACAGCAAGATTATTTGTTCATTTATTTCTAGAGAAGGTTTAAGATATTTATAACTATTATAATATGAAATTAGAGAAAAAATGAGGTATTCGTGTGGTTTACCTGCTCTCTTGTTGGGGAGTAGCTCTTGGCATGTTTGTCTATAAGTGCCCCGTTCAAATTACCTGAAACCTTTTGTGACATGAATGGTTTGCAGAAGTACTCTTGAGAAGTTGTAAATTAGTGTTGCTCCTTTTTACTATCTGATGTATTTTGGTTTCCATCTTACCAATTTTCACCGAAGTTTTTTTGGGGATCTTTTAGTAATGAAAAATCATCAAGATTCTACTATGATAATTCACAATAGCCCATTGAAGTGCTTGGCAGTATTGGCTGGTTCCTGCTGTACTTCTGTTTTCGCACGCTTATAGCATTTCGATAGTATTTGCTGCATTTATGTGGATGGAAATATCACATTACGCTTGTTATTCCTTATCTTTGTGCAATAGATTTTGTTAAGCCTTATCGATTTACAACCAAAATGTTGGCCTTTACGGGAATGGTTGTCTAACATAGCTTATTTTGTAGCTTTAATGGACAAAGGGAAGTTTCTGTTGGCTGCTAAGAGGTATAGATGTGGAGCTCATATTGAATATATCATTTCTCTGGATGCTGATGATCTCTCTCAAAGAAGCAATGCTTACATGGGTAAGCTGAGGTGGGTATATTTGATAGCTGAAGTATTGTTCCCAGTGGCATACACATTGTTGGTTTATTGCCCTTGTTTCTCTCTAATTTGGGTTCTAGTCTTATGAACTCTGCTGAGAAAGTACTCTGGTATCAAAAATTATATTACGTTCTTCATCTTACCCTTTAATAATTTTCATAATTTGCTCATTGTACAATCCCTATGCAAGTTTTGTGAAATAATAAAAATAAATAAATGGGCACTGCCTCTTAGGAGGATCTGTGTTCGAGAATGAGATTTCATGATTGAGTAGGTTATATGCGAGAAGAATATAAGATGGACAGTTCCTTTGACCTTGTAATTTCTCCTAGGGGTGTAGGATCACATTATTCTTGGCCCTCCCAATCTATTTTTAACTTTCCTGATTACACTTTTATCTCAACTATTTTCAGATTAAAAGTGTTATTGTTGTTATTACCATTTTATATGCAATCTTGTTTTATGTTTATGGTTACTTTCATTAAATTTTTCTTTTTAATGGTGGCTTCAAAAAGGCTAGCAAGTCCATTATCAAGAAACGTTCAGAGTCTCACGTTAGCTATTCAAAACAAGCTGTTTGATGATGTCCATCTACAATTTCGCTTTGACTTGTAGTGCACCTTTGCCTGCGATCCCAAAACTTGAGATAAACTGGAATCACAAGTTCTGATTTTAGCATTAACACTCATAAGAAGTAAAATTGAAACAATCAAACTTCTTACGTTGCAGATCTGATTTCCTTGGAACAAAGTTTGCGCTCTTTGACAGCAAGCCGCCTTACGATGGCGCGAAGGCTTCAAACAACCGAGCCAGCCGACGGTTCGCCAGCAAGAGGATCAGCCCTCAGGTTCCTGCAGGCAACTTTGAGATCGGTCAAGTTGCCTACAAATTCAACATTCTAAAGTCAAGGGGGCCCAGAAGAATGCTGTGCATGATACAATGTCCGGTGGCGGAACCAAAAGAGGAAGATGCCGGCAATAAGCTGATAGACAGCATTGCCAAGGCCGGCTCTAGTTCGAGCTCCATTATTCTGAAGAACAAGGCTCCCAGGTGGCACGAGCATCTCCAGTGCTGGTGCTTAAACTTCCACGGGCGCGTAACCGTTGCTTCGGTAAAGAATTTCCAACTGGTGGCAGCTCCGAATCCGAGCCAACCAGGAACATCATTGGATGAAGAGACGGTTCTGCTCCAGTTTGGAAAGGTTGGGGATGACTTGTTTACAATGGATTATAGGGAGCCGTTGTCTGCTTTCCAGGCGTTTGCCATTTGCCTCACAAGCTTTGGTACTAAACTAGCTTGTGAATGAAGAACAGAGGCTTATACAGAGGTCTCTCTCTCTCCGTTGCCATTTCTCCTTGAATGGCTGGCTGAGTTTACCTCTCAAACTGAGTTGGATCTGTATATTTTTGAGCACTGTATAGAGTGTAAAATGCTTCAGAGTCGAGCAAACTCTTGGCTTTTTAAAAAAAAAAAATTAAAAAGCTCCCTTTGAACATTATAATTTTCTTCACTTTATTTGAAAATTTTCATGAGCAGGTAGTACGATTTAAACTTGAAATCTCCTGATACT
The DNA here is from genome assembly GCA_002786265.1 of Apostasia shenzhenica. NCBI lineage: Eukaryota > Viridiplantae > Streptophyta > Magnoliopsida > Asparagales > Orchidaceae > Apostasia > Apostasia shenzhenica. The sequence continues at coordinate 1,776,106 of KZ453894.1, forward strand.
AAAAGCAAGTTTTCTCTACACGAGAAGCAAACACTTGGCTTTTGTTTTTTGGATTTTATATTAGATGGTGAGAACTTAGAAGTAGGTAACTGTCCTTGATTAGGTCTTGTTCTATATTCAAACTAATAAATAATTAAAGTGTGCATTTGTTTTAATATTATTGTGATGTTGTCATGTTATATAAAACAAATTTGATTTCAATTATAAAAAATTATAAGATCATTTTAAAATAATATTGAGGTATTATTTTAATTGTAATAGAGAAAGCTAATATTTTTTTATTATTATAAAAAAAATAATATTAATATTTAAATAATATGTATATCTAGACAACCTTCAACTAAAAACTCACTCTAATAACTGATCCAATTGAATATCTCTTGGGATGGTTGTAAAAAGCCTTTGAATTCAGTGCACAATTCTTAAGGAAAAATTATATTGATGGTTGTAATTTTAGGTTATTATAAAAGTTGAGATTTCTTTTCATAACTATCATCATTATATTAATAGGTAACTTACATCCAAGTCTTAAATTTAACACCTATTTCAAACAGATGACAAATCACAACCTTATTTTATACCTGTAACAATAACTAAGCTTCTATATAGGGATTTCATACAAGAAGCAAATCTATAAAATTACAATTGTTTCACTAAGATTCCTTCCTGGTAAAAATCTATTCATATAGATTCATAACCACAAATAATATGTTCATAAGGGTGCCTAATGAAAGTTCAGACAAGTTATAAAGTAACCAAATGTTGTAATTAAGGTGATATTTGCACAATGATAATAACCAAACATTTTTTTTCTTATTATTTTCTTCTCTGGTTGGCAAGTCCTGACCAAAACCTTGAGATTTTGCAGGTGATCTTCCTTCGCAAATTGTCTCGTACGAGCGATCACCTTCTCATTTTTTTTTTGTGTAATCTTCGTCTTCCACAAACTCAATGTACTTCGATTACTAATGATGAAAAGAAGGCGAGTCAATGAGACAACCAATTTATATTTCTCAGGTTATTTAAGATTTTCCCCAATCGAAGAGGGCGAAGTCTAGCAAAAGAGTAAGGGTGAACCTAGTTATCAATCTCAAGAAACCCGAACCAGATTGTAATTTGCCGTGATACTTTTTATGAAATATAATTAAACTCAAATTATAAGAGTAAGAGATGAACTGAAAAAGCAAGCAGCAAATATGCTCTTATTTGTTTGAAGATACAAACAATCTAAAAATTTAATTTTTATTTCATATACTAAACAAATTTCAATAATAAAAACTATTTTTTTTTAAATCTTACATAAACCCTAAACCGCAAACCCTAAACATTGGATCGTAAAACTTACCATCAAAACTGAGCTGCCGGATTATCAAATAGAGAGAATGGTTCCAGAAAGCAAACAGAATCCAACTGAACACACAAAAAAAAGTTAACCCACTAATCAAAAACACAATTTTTAGTCAAGAGAACTGCAAAGTTTCAGAGGGCCCATCACCCTGAGAAAGCATCTATACACACGTGCACAGCAGAGACACAAACACATATTTGCCCAGCAGTTCGTTCTTCAGTGCTTAGAAATACTACTTTTTGCCCCGCAGTTTCACTCCAAGAACTCGTTCAAGTTTGCCGATGATTTGCTGATTTGGAATTGCTTTCCCGGATTCATACTCCTGAATCACTTGGGGTTTCTCATTGATAAACTAAATACAGAAATTTAATTAAAATGAGTATGGAATCCCCTGTTATAAAGAGCTATATTCCAAAATATACACTCATATTTCTTACCTGAGCAAGTTGAGCCTGGGTAAGCTTTTTATCCAGTCGAGCTTGCATGATGTTCTTCTTCAGCTCAGATGGCACCCTGTCATCTATTTTCGAACATGAACTGACTACATTACAGGCTCTTCATAGGATATATTAATTAAAATCTTGCAAATGAACGAGTCGGTATTGGTCATCAAACCATGAAAAGGGATAAAAATCTAAATAATGTTGAACCAATAAACGTGCTTAACTTTTCTAGAATTTTGTCATGCTTGCAACTGGTTGAAGTAGAGAAAAGCTGCTGAGAATGAAAGTATGCAGAAAGTCTGCAAATTTTTCTTTTTCTGAACTACAGTTTAATACCCAAAGCTATCGCAGCCATAAGAATAAGAGTTGCAAATCTGCTCTATACATCATTCATCTTGTAATGTAGCCATTTCGTTAAACTAACGTTTGCAGCAAAAATATTTGAATTTCTTTTGTCGCTATTTTGTTAAATTAAATATCATTGTTTTGAAAACATAAAAGCACAATGGAAACAAAAGATTCATGTAGCCGACCCCACCTAGTGGGATTAAGGCTTGGTTGTTGTTGTTGTTGTTGTTGTTTTGAAAACATAAAAACTTCAAAAATTGTCACACTGTTTTCAGACCAAAAAGCAGAAAAACATGATAAAAAATGTTCAATGCAAACAACAATATAATATAAGCCATAAAACAGAAAGAATAAAAGCAAATTCCAACAAGATCTCAGTCATTGCTTAGAAATACGGCAGAAAACAATGTCTGCAGGAATATATAGAATTAATCTAATTTCATGATGTTCATAAACCATAAACCATAAATGGCAGAAAATATGATGAAAGGGGGTTTTGATTACTTTGCAAGAAAGTGGATAGTGCAAATGTAATAAACATAAAACATAAACCTACTTACTTCCCCCCAACAGCCATCCACCAAATTAAAAAGGAAAAAGGAGAATAACATTCTTTTATCTCCACCCCACACAATCACCCATCAATCCCCCTAATATCCTCTCTGGTGATTACTACAATATGTCTGATTTTATGATAGTGTAGGGCATTCAGTTTACAAAATAATCTCAAATCTCAATGATTATTTATACAGATTCCAAATATTTTGAAACTTCACGATTTTCCTATATTCAATCTTCAAAAAATTCAAAGGGATGTTTATAATTCAAACCTAGATACAATTGACACATGGAAGCACTTGTATTTATATGGTAAAAGAAATACACAAACTATGCAATCAACAAGGTAAAGTTAACACGTCGTTTGAACAGGAACAGTTGAAGATATCTCATAACAAATCAAAAATACATAGAAACTACTCACGACTAAGATTTTCCGTCTCTTCATCAAGCTTTCTTGTATTCAATGATGTGCTGCTTGAAGCTGCTTTGTTGGTGCCAGCATTAGCTAAAAAATACCAAACGACAGTTCAGATTTCAAATTTTCAAATATTGTAGAATAATTACAATACAAAACAGGGTTAATGCAAAATATCAAAAAAAACAAAACAGGGTTAATGCATACTGCATACAAGATAAATTTAATGATGGCCTCGTATGAAAATTAGCAATAGATAGGAAAAGGAATCCTAGTAAAAAAGGGTATGTTTTCTTATGTAATAAACAAAATACATCAGAAAGTCATGTAGTCAGCAAGTCGAATTTCATTTGCAATATCCCTTTGCTGACAAGACCAACAAGCATTTTACTGCAAAAAAGAGGGAAAGCATAACGGTGCAGAAATAAAGATAGTTAAAGGAGTCCCAATTTCATGTCCATCACAAAAATATTCTGAAACATAAAAGCAACACGTGCATCCTCATTAAAATATTAACACGTTAGCATTCCCATTTCAATGAAGATTAACCCTGTTGACCTAAAAAAGTGATCTGACAAGGGATTCCCCCAGATCCCACAAAGGAGAAGATTCGGCATGCAATGCTGATCCGCCTGGCCTAGAAAAGGAAATTGGACGTAAAACAGAGCAACAATCACAAAAAATTGAGAGAAAGATTGACAAAGTATCTAACGTGGTTTCGAGGGGCCTCCTACATCCACAAGTGGAGTTGAAACCCAAGATCCACTAAATCTAAAAAACAAAACCACTTAGTGTGAGTACATGCGTGTCTCCGGATTCAAGGAGAGAATCCCTTTTAGACAAAATAGAGATGTCTGATGCCCTTTGCAAGGAACTAACTAGAAAGATCATTGATGGTCTGTTGAATGGAAGGACCTTCCCTATGACTTAGCTTTAGATTCATTGAATACATATAACAAAAGAGATTATCTTGCAAGTTTTGATCAGGCAAGCTATCTCAGGAAGTAAGAAGCAAAGGTGAACAACTTGAAGAAAGACATGGAGCAACTTCAGGCAAAGGAGGGCGAATTGGGAGCCCTTAACTAGAACCTTATAAAGGACGTAACCATCTTAAAAAATGAGAATAAAGAGTTGCATTGGGGACTTTTTCCCTGGAGCTTATAGGGTCCATTTAGAAATTGGCATGTGAAAAGAAGCAATAAGAATTTGATGACACGATCACCATTATCAAGAGAGAGCCTGACAAGAAGCCAGAAGAATCAACGTCAGGAAAGGAACTATAGGCTTGTGGACCTACCCCTAACATTGGGGAAGATGTAAAGACGATGGTCAATCTCAAAGTGAGTAGAAGGTTGCAGGAGGCTTGGTTGTGGCTCTGTACAAGGAGAGCATGGAGTGCGGGAGGATATGTCTAAGTGACATGAAGTTGAGCTAGGAGGCTCTAGCCTTAGGGTTGTTGGTGTAGCGGGGAAGTAAGGTGACCAATATGTTCTAAACATGACTAGCTCTAATACTAAATTGATGTAGCGCGAAGTTGCTAGTGTGATTCTAGTGTTACCAAATAAAGGATTGTGCTTAGTAATATCTATGCGAATGAATTCTAAATTAAATTACCTTAACTCAAACATAGAACCGTGTATAGAAATGTGAAACTAAATGTCATTATGGATACTTGCTATCACGAATCAAGTTGTGACCTTGAGGATGAAACTATGCCCAAAATCTTCACAATTTTGGACACTCGAGAACGACTTGCAAGGAAAAGATCAGAACTAGGAGAACCATAAATGGGGTTAATTATGTTGATAGCGGCATCATGTTATATCGCCTACTCTCTTTTCTACTTCTTTTGTCTCTTTGTTTTTTTCACATTATTGACAGTAACTTTGAATTTGAACAAATTTAGAGATACTCCCTTGATTTGCCATACCTTGACGAGTCATACTCATGCGAGTGTGTAATACCTGCAAGAATATCATGTTTTTAATAAAGGACTTAAATCAGTCCACTTGGTAGCTTCCCGAAGTGACTTCATACAAGGCCAAGCTAGTCGTTTCCAAATAGTTCATAGGTTTGAGGCGATGATGGTAAATGCTCTTGCTCCTTTGACCTAAGATAGGGAACCATCTCGTAGGGATGAGCATGATTCACCACATAATCACTGAAAGAAGGATTGTAAATGAACTGAGCCTTCAAAAGCAACTTCATACTCAACTCGATGAGGACTCATTCATGTTCATTTATCAAGCTTAACAAATGAGTTTAAACATATTTTATGAGCATGAACATAATAATGTTGGGACTTATTTGTGTTCATGAACATGGTTGTTTAAGGCTCAATTAGAAGCTCCCTAATATGATTGATTAATGATATGTTTAGTAAATGATATATTTTATAATAATATTATATTATTATTCAATGTTGTCGTCTAACATAATAAACTATTTATTTTTTAAGTTTGTTTGCTTTCATGAATAATTCAATTAAAAGGTCAATGAATTATTCATAAATAAGTTTCATTTATTAACTTGATAAGAGCTGGTTTAGATAGCTCAATTGCAAGCTCGATGTCAAGTTCGATAGTTGGCTCAATAAGGAGTTCTCTGTTCCTTTTATAGCAAAAGAATAGAACTATAATTCTTAGTATGTTCTTCCGAGAATGCCACACACATCACTTTTCTTGTGCAGCCACTCCCGCATAACAGGTTTGGCAGTGGATTATCGTGGACACACTATAATAAATGTCTTAGATTCTCTAACTTTCTAGAAGTCCTAGAGTCAAAGGAATCTCCTTGAAGATAGGTGCTACCACTTAAGAATTGCTTCATCAAGGTCTTCCCCATACAAGGTTTGTCTGCCGTCATTTGTGGCTTCCCCCTAAAATTTTTCCAAACCTCGTGTTCAAATCTCAGTCAAGGTTTCTCTTTATCGAAGTTTCAGTTCTCGTTGAAACTTCAATGACTCTCTCTGCCGCAAGTTCCTAGCGCTTATCGAAGCTTCAACAAGTTTCTTTCATGATGACCTTCTTCGAGGTCTTTTCAATGATCCTTCTCAACTTTCCCCTCATCCTCATAAAGAGGGATCCCCAACAACAGTCATTTTATTAAATTTATGTTGATAATCAAGTAAAACTGAACCTATCAGAAAATAATCCAAAAGATAATTGAATACAACAATACCTATTAACTCACGGAGCATGAAAAATACGTATCATAAGCATAAAAAACCAATACACCTCCACTTATTATGGTTTTAATGTAATTTCTTAAATTAAACAGTACAACAACGCCTTATCGTTGTGCATCTACATATTGAAACATGAAAGATGGATCAAACAATAAGGAACAGATGCCCATTTCATGGAAGCTCAAATCAATAAAAACCTTTATCTGTACATGCCAAAAAGACTAGAATAAACATCAAAAGAGAAGAAAGCCAATCGACTTTCCGTGAAGGGGGATAAAAGGCTCTAAGATGAAGGGAAAGGAGGCTAGAAAAATAATGGAAGAGCACGATACACTTCTTAACGGTTTCGATGTCGGCGCCGCTCCGCCGGGCGGCGTTGACTGCCTTCTCGTCCTTTTTTGCAGCAGAGTTGGGAGCCTTCTTGCGGATGACTACGGGCTCCCAATCCTGCGTGATCGGACCAACGCCGGCCATCGTAGCGAAAGAGGAAGAGGATCGGATTGCTGAATTAGGGTTTTGGAAGAGGAAAGCTGGCTTTCTCTGAAGGAGGAATCAACGATGAAAATGAGGCAACACGAAAGGGGTTTCTTTATCATATTATTTCTTGGGATTTTTCTTTGGATAAATTACAGATAGATTTCTGCAGTTTACCGATAATTATATTTTAGTTTATTCTGTTAGTATTTTGCATTTACATCATAAAATTAAAGTAGTAAATTATGCCAAATATTTTAATTTAGGTAGGTTTTAACATTTGCATCACATAGGATAAATTGCATCCAGGCTATTGAGGTTGAAAGAATATTGTAAATTGATCCTAACTTTTAAAAAAACTTCAATTTTGGGTTTTTGAGATTGCAAAAACTCTGCAATTTAGTCCCAATTACAACATAATTATTATTACTTTATTAATATACCATAAGATTATTTTTATTTATTAATTTTAAGGCTTTTTAGAATATTAATTTTAAAATATTAATTTTAAAATATTAATATTTTAAAATTTTAAATTTTTAGGATAGAGATAAAAAGAGATGAGAAAAATTGAATTTTAGATTTTGTTAAATTTTTAAAGAAAAGTGAGAATAGAGAGATATAATAGTTTATTAAAATATGTAAATAATTCAAATTAGTTAAAAAATTACTAAATTTCACATTTTTTATTAAAAAATAAGTAAAAATAGTGAGTTTCTAAAAATGAACAAAAACTGTAGCACTTTTACAATTTCAAAAACCTAAATCAAAGTTTATAAAAAGTTGAGATTAATTTGCAATGCCCAGATGCAATTTACTTATATTTTATTATTAAATTTTATAAAATATCTAAATTACTCTCTTATCTCACTCTCACTCTCTTCCACTAGTGCAGGACTATAGAGGATGGTGCGAGGATGCCTCACCCCCTCTCTCTCCATTACTACTCTATTTCTCTCACTCTCTAACCCTCTATGGTTTTACCTCTTCTTGTCTCCCCCTTTCTACTCTCTCTTTTTATCTCTTTGTGTGGTCAGAGACAGAGAGAGAGTAGGGAGGCAGGTAGTCCCCTACTACCTTTGCATGTTACTTATCTCCTCTCGTACTTTCTCACACCCTCTCTCTCCCTCTCCTACACTCATCGAAGAGAAGGAAGAGGGGATGCACCCGCCCTCTCCCCTAGTCTCTCTCTCCTCTCCTTCTCTCTTCTCTCTTTGTTCTTTCTAACTCTCTTTCTTCTAGATAACATACTTCGATTAAGGAGCAGGCATAAGGCCTACTGCCTCCCCTTTCTTTAACTTTATCCTTTTTTATTTTTTTCTTCTAATCTCTCTCTTTCCTCTCTCTCTCTCCCCCCTTCTTACCAATGGGGTTGCAGGTGAGGGGGGAGGAGAGAGAGATGAGAGAATAGCAGAGAGAGAGAGAGAAGAGGGCACAAGGCCTGTGCCCCACTATTTGCTTCCCCATGGGAGGAGGAGGAGGAGGAGAAGAGAGAGATTGCGGACCGTGGGTCCCCGAGAGAGGAGATCGAGGAAAGAGGGATAAAAATTATATTTAAAAATTTTTAATAATATTTAAAAAAAAAAACTTAATTGATATATTATATGTTGCTCAAAATTTAAAATTATCGACCAACATGACATTATACTCTACAATCAGAAATCTAAATGTAATTTACCCTTATATATTTTTAATTTAATACTATTGATACTTTTTTGTTTTTATAGACCTATTTAAATTCTTGATTGTCACTGGTGTTTTCTACTCATTTTACTAATATTAATGCTCCTTTCTTACACTTTTTTTATTCGGTGGAAAAAAGGTTTGTGAATTAAATTGCATCTGGGTCCATGAGGTAGATACCTCACTGCACTTAGATCCTAACATTTTTTTTGATTAAATATGGATCCTAACTTTTTAAAATGCAAAATTTTGTTCTTCTGTGTTGGAATTTCATTTGCCTTTAGATCCATGAGGTTTAACTTTAACTGCACACTAATAAATAATAGAAGTTTTTAAATAGGAGCTTACTTTTATATATTATTTTCAATTTCGAAAATCTAATTGTGTGTTCTTAGCGGGCCGGGCCAGAGCTGAGGCCCATTATCCATAAATTGGGCTTTTAAATGGGCCTCCATCTAGGAAATCGAAATTACGTGTAAGGGCCTATCGAAATCTACTGTTTCAAATATTGGGAACTTTTTACTTCTCAAGATACTTTCATAATTTCTCATGGCAATCAACACAATTAGGATAAATTACATATGAATACTTGAGATTCAGTTAATCTTTCATATAAGTTCATATAAATTTAATGTCATTGAATATAAATATATGAGGCCATTCAATCATCTTTACCATCGTCGTTAACGAAAAGAAAGTCAGAAGGATAGATCGATAGCGTTTGATTATATATAAGTTAATTAGGATTTTCTAAACATTTAAGTTAATTAAAATTTCCTATTTGACAATAATGTCATATATATAGGTAAAATTATTATTTTTTGCATCTACATGACACTATTTAGATATAGAAATTTTAGTTATATTGATTTATAATTGAGTCATCTGTGTGGACTACAAAATATTTCTTTTTTGAGTTTCACACTACCCTCTCATGTAAGAGTACGCGCTTCAGGCATGCAACCAACAAAATATATTTATGATCATATCGAAAAAGATGTAAAAAAATTATGCCTTTCAATTCAAAATATATACTAACGATAGGTTATTGAGATGTCTTAAATCATCACTGTAAGATACGTGTGTACACAAGGTTTGAGAGCAATGCCTCCAACTAGATAATATTAATCACTTTATTAAATTAATTAGGGCAAATATGCGACTCTTTTGGTCTTCGAAAAATATTGACTTCCTTTCGCTCATCCTTTTGTTATCTAGCATTCAATCTATCACTATCAGAGCATGTAACCACTATTGAGATAACTTTATCAAATTCGTGTTCATATGTATGCAATTGCTCATTGTAGATTTCTTAATGCAAGATATTTCTTAAGTGAATTAACCAATGGCATTAATATATAGCATATGATAAATTAAATAGGCAAATATATATTCTCTCGTTATAATGGTTATTGCAAAATCTCGGCCAATTCTACTGAGACCTTCCCGGCTCATCACAGAATATTTTGGTACAGTTAACGACTGCGTATTCTTTTCTCTAGATGTAAAACCCCTCAGTTTTGGCCGCTTTACCCTGCCTTGTGACTCATCTTTATGTTATTTATCTCAAACGTCTTGAGGCGATCTGCCCTTCCTCATTGTGGAGCGTATAATTTCTAAAGAATATTACTTCTGTATGAGTTTCATTCAACAAATTTTAACAAACTAGAAGGTACGGTGGCATTCATCCAAACATTCACAATGATATTCAAATATGAAAAAAAACTATATAATAGACTATAGCTACTAAAACATATGTATCTATTTTTTTTATTATTTACTTTAGTTAAATGTGTATCTTTAGATCTTTATTGTTGAATTTAACCTTATAGCTTAATATTCTTTGATTTGAATCTGACATAATCTCCCTTAGTAGTTGCTTCAACCACTCTATTACTATTCACTTCATATATATTTCCCTTTTATAGAAAGAAAGAGGAGCAATTGTTTCTTCTACTAGAGTTGAGAAATTAAATGCCCTTGACATTACTATCCAGTGCAAGCAGCTGGTTCAGTGGATGATATTGTGGATCTATTCCACAATTATCTAATAAGTCGACATGGCCACTCAGCCATCATTATTGCGGACCTTCAGCGGGCAGCCCGAGGACAACCCCCCTGACGAGACAACGGCCCAAATCGCCGACCTTTTTTGCGCCTTCAAAGCATACAGGATATCTCATGTGTACAGAGCTGCTAATAGAGCGGCTGATTTTGTAGCTTCATTTTCTTGTTTAGATGATACAGAGTGGCGTAGGGGCATGTCCCTCCCACTCGATTTTTGCACGATTCTCGATGAGGATCGAACCTTTTGTACTTGATGTATCTTTTTACTGTTATAGTATTATAGGCTACGGCCGAATTTCAAGAATAAGTATCGTTTGAGATTTTCTTGCTATTTTAGAAGCACATTTCTTCTCAACAAATGGTTGAGAAAGCAACTCTTATAAATCGCTTCTTTGAAAACGTCTTCACATGCATTCAAGTCCCGCTCTAGTACTCATCTAAGTTTTACTTCAATGGAATTCTTTCTTTACGAAGGTTTAAACAACTACACCAAATTGTACATGTCACTTCTTTGTTATCTAGCTCCAAATCTCGGTTTGATTAATCTTGGACTCAATTTGATCTGCATTGAATGTTCCTGTTCAATGCAGGGACATGCCGTTAGCAGTTCAATGTATCGTTGATATATATTGTGGCCTCTAATCCATAACTATCAAATGTGTTTACATAACTACTTCCCATAACTGTCTGAGTTTTTCTAACACTTGTAGAAGCACACGTTCTATTTGACGAGAAAGTATGATCCTCTCATCGATTGATTTAAAAAGCAACTCTTTTAATTAAGTCAAAGATTAAAATTCACGAAATTTGGTGCCACTCCTTATATATTGCTTCAAGGACTTACCACGTATTGGATTCATTTAATGGAATTCTTTTTCTATGAAAGGTTCAAGCAACTACACTAATTGTTCATGACACTTCTTTATTTGAGATCTCCAAACCTCGGTTTGAATCAAGGGCTCAAAACTTCAATGTAGTCCAAATATCAAACCTCGTGAGCTAGATTTCAATGCTAGCTAGTCAAAATTAACTTTGATAATGATTCGCTTCGACTATCATTTTTATTGACTTCCTCCTTATAAGCATAGATATACAACACTTTTGACATTATTTCACTTACTTTTGAGAATTATTCTTTAAAGCCTGCATATAGCTGAAGAAGTCAAATTGATCATGATCTGATAATCACATTTTAATCAACACCTATTGTTGAACAAGCATAACCCTTGTCCCGGATGAGAAACACGTCTTATTGGTGATTAACGCGTCGTTGTCAGGTCCCAAGTCTCAGATAAGAAACACTGACAGCTGTGTTAGGCAGTCGACAGCCAATGTAAAACTTGTTGAATCAATCATGACATGAATATTTTAAAAAATTACGCATTGTATTGCCTTTTATTAATTGATATAACGCAATATAAATAAAAGATTCATGTAGCCGATCCCACCTAATAGGATTAATAAAGCTCGGCTGTTGTTGTTGTTAATGTCTTATTGGTGATTCCGATAATCAAATTTAAGTTCATATAATGGTAACTTAAACACATTTTTTCTTGCACAAAGTTTTTATGTGTGATTAAATATTAATAATTACCTTCATCTCAGGTAGCTGTTTCTTGGCTGTTCTAGCGAATATTTTTATGTCATCCTGCAGCTCTTAATATTCCAAAAAATGTCAAACCCTGCAGACCTGAAGACAAAAGAGGCCATGAAATGATATATTAAATTAATTAATACAGTGCCGTCTCAAATTATTAAAAATGACAGTTTTCTGAATATATATATATATATAATTATTTCGTTTTAATAAATAAACTATACTGTTTAATTTTGTGTCACAATTAATAAGGAGATGCTGATGGCCCTAATGAAAGACCTTCATGACCTAATGGGAGAAATATGCAGGCATAAAGGAGATGTTAAATTAAATACAATAAATGATTTTATTTTATGTATAAATACTGTCCTTAAAGTATTTAATTATTCTCACTATTAATGCTGTACGTAGGGTTAAATTATTCTCACTATTTTCGCAGTGGTTTCTAACGTGCAAAGTCTGAAAATACATGCTTGAATTCATCGAATAATTATACGAAAGTCATGCTTGAATTCACCAAATACACTCCTTGATAGCACAATATATATTATAATTAGTTCTTAATTTCTTTACTTCTCATGCACCATTTTTGAATGTAGAACTTAGCTCTAGACAAGATTATAACTAAATAGATATGGGTAGAAGCAAATATTTTCCACTTTTTTCAAAAATATCCTTAAATTATTTTATGTATATACAAGCCTATTTTGGTAATTTATATAACATGATTAAAGAATAAATAAAGATGCACTAGTACACAATAGTTCTATTACAACGGTTCAAAATTATTGTAAAAAGACTTCCAAGAACTGCAGTATATATCTTAGCTGTAAAAAATACAGGCAATATTACGTAGATTGAAGTCGCTGTAGTAAGGTGTCATACAACCACTATAACATAATTTTTTACACTAGCCGATTAATTTACGCCAACCCAATTTGATCACGTCCGCCCATTTTGGCGGAATATTTCATAAAATTATTTTATTGAAGAACAGTTTTAAAAGCTCAGTGTTGTAAAATATATATTGTGCTAGCGGTGTAATATATAAAGAATTTTTTTGATAATAATATATAAAGAAATTATGATACTTATTAGACATGTATAACGTTTTTATTAAAAATAGCATATAATTAGAGTCGATTTAATTGTTCAAATTTGACTTGAAGTACCAATCCCACTAAGAGTACCATCGATAATGATCTATATGTGATTCAATAAAAATTAAGCATAAAGTTTGTAATCCAAGTAAATTTACTCAAAAGTTGATGAATGGCTAGATGATATGGTGTGCTTGAATTCACATTTAACGAGTCAACTAGAGGCGGCTACTAATCGATTTTGAGCAAACTAAGGTCAACTTGAAATTAAAAATTTTGATTTTGAGTTTAGTTCGATTCACACATATTAAATTTTTTTTTTCATTTTTAGTCAATTTTTTAGTTTAATTGAGCCTAATCATAAGCTATAATTTTCAATATATAAAAATGTCTATTATAATTTATACATATTAGATATATTAGAATATAATGTTATAAATTTACTTCTAAATTTTATGTATATATTTTTTATAGAAAAATTTACATCTGTCATCCCTAAAATTATTTTTTTATAGAAATCACCCATTAAGTCAAATATTTACAACTGACACCTCCTAAGTTCAACATTTACAGATGACACTCCCAAATAGAAGTTAGAGTAGGGGTATTATGTGTACATTTATATTCAAAATAGAGAGTATTACTTATAAATATTAAACTTAAGGGGTGTCATTTATAAATATTTAACTTAGAGGAGGCAGCCTATAAAAAAAAATTATTTGGAGGTGAAGATATAATTTTTTTTTGATATATGTATTTATTATGATTACCTCATCTCTTTTATTTAAGTTATTATTACTTATTTAAAAAGTTATAAATTTGTATGCCTTAACATATATTGAGTCTATTTTAGTTGAATCGATTTATTTTTTAGTGAATTAGCTTAACGCTAAAAGAAAATTTAGTCAATTTTGAATCGAAAAAAATAAGATGTTTTGAATAATTTTTTAATTCTCGCATAAAATTGCCATAAACATTAACAACTTTCATATAGTACTGGTAATTTATCTTCTATGATATAACATATAATAATAATAATAATAATTTTTGTTTTCTGAGAGAGAAATATTCTTATTGGGAAGGGAAAGAGCGTAGAAAGCGGAGCGTTGGACGTTTTTAATGGTCAACGTGCATGCATGGAATACTCTGCATTAATTACGCGACAAACCTTCGATTATAATTATTCTAATATTAAAATCAAAAAAAAATATTCTAATATTATTCTCTTTTTATTAATTTAACACAATAACCAAAGTATTCCATCTTCCTCGTTTTTATTGGAGAAAATTAATAAATTTAATTAATTATTCCATTAAATTAATCATAGGCAGTAGACCACATAAAACAATAATTTAATGGTAGCTGATCTCATCTCCCTCCTATTTAAGCACTTCAATGAAGGAATCTATAGCTGCCAATATATATCTTCTCCTCTCTCTCTCTCTCTCTCTCTCTCTCTCTCTCTCTCTCTCTCTCTCTCTCTCTCTAATATTTTATATATCTTCTCTCTTTCCCCTAAAATTACTGAATTTATATATATTGACACTTAGTCAAGAACATGTCCTCTTTGTCTCCCTTTTTTTTCATCATTCATTGATTTCTTTCCCTAATTTAAATAATTACTATATGATGATATAAAAATCTTAATTTCTACATATATATATATATATGTCATAAATATATTTAGTTATTGAGATTAAGTTCATAAATTCATAATAGCATTAACCAGTAGTATTCAAAAAACAACATGATCGTCTCAGTGTAGTGACAATCATCGACACTACTTGGCATGCTGCACGAGATGTAGCAACTTAGTGGCTTGGATGATCATGCCATATTAGTTTATAATTAAGTGAAAGTTTATTCTTAGAACTGTAATTAACCACCTTTATAAGTCGCTTGATGAAGGAATCACGTGACATTAATGTGAGTTTAGTTTCATAAATCATTAATTCTTTTGTTGTCAGAGACCCAATTTCATCACATATATTGTGTTGCGAAGAGCGTACACTAATATTTCGAAAAGGTTGCTTTTAACTTATTTGTTCAACTATATATGTAATCTCTTTGACGAATCACTATGTTAAATTTCCAGTAATTAACAACTGACTTAAAAGTTTAAGCTCATAAGTCTAGAAATAATTTTTTATATATTCTAACTTAAGTTTGATATAAGCTATTTTTTAAAAATAAATTTCATTCTATAGAGAATTAAATGCCATAAGAGTTCTAATTTGAGACCTCTTATTCTAATATTATGTTAAATTTTTAATTGCCAACTTACTTAGAAGCAAGCTTAAGATCAATATTGATTATAATTCAGGAGTAATTTTATGTTCCAGTAAACTATAGATAAATTTTTACTTACACATGCTCCTAATTTTTTTCCCATTTTTTTAATTTTCTTGTAATTATAAACTTTGGTCTCCACTATATATATATATATATATATATATATATATATATATATATATATATATATATATATATATATATATATATATCTTTCTTTCTAGCTACTTAATTTCTCTTTCAATTTGTCTTGTTTGAATTATTTCATAAGATGATCACAAAAGTTCAAAGTCCTCCAATTACCTTGATGGAATCTCTCATCACTATTTAATATTTATAAACATTGGTTAAAGAAAAATTGTATTTAAGAATTATATCACCTTCCACCCAACCAACAATTCTGTTGACTACTTTTAAAAGATGCTGTTCATTTGGATCTTTTTTCAAGATTTTCAAAACGGGGAGGGCTGGTTGATCGACTAGTTCGACAGTGAACCAACAATTGGCTGGTGTTCTAAACCGGTTTATCTAACCAAAGTAACAAATGAACCATAAATGGATCGACCAAAAACTAGCTCATTCATTGAATTGGTGAATCGACAAAACACTGGCTAACCTGTTAAACTTTGTAAATATGTTAAAGTTAATTTGACGACTATCGATTAGCTTTTTATATATATACTTTACAACTCAATTGTGGCTATTTTTTAAAAATTTATATGGTGGATAATTCTTGGCCTAGTTTGGTTGTAGCTTAAAAAACTCTCAAACTCTTAAAAAACACATCATATATAAATTTAAATATTAAAAATTAATTTTATTTTACATCCTACATGAATTTTAATTTTTTTAAAAATAATTTTATTTCACATCTTATACATACTTCATAAAAAATAAACTTTATTCGCATCCAACACAATCTTTAATAATAAAATAAATTTCTTTCTCTTTCTATTTATAAAAATCTAAAATATCCGCCAACCAAATTAAAGAGATTTCATGTGATATTGTGAATTGATAGTACCTATATTTTGATTTGTATTTGAGAGATTTACATATATATATATATATGACAAAAAAATTATCAAAATTATATATTTCATGTCACTTTAATTCTTCCAAAGTGGTTATTGATTAAGCTATATGCTATTCGTTTTGAATTCATTCTACTGTGATATAAGTTAGTCTTTAAATATTTAGTGTAACGGTGCGTGACTATATATAATATATATATATATTGTATATTTTGAGTAAATTAAGTTAAGATGGCATAATATATTAAGAAATAACGGTGTGATAAGTGTATATTTTTTCAAAAATTTAAGTGAAGCAGTTAAAATTTCGCTTGGTTTTGTGTACTTCCTGTAAATTTCTTTATATATTTTTTATTATTTTGATTGATATATAGCGCATTATTTTGAATTTTTTTTTGATAGGAAAGCATTAAATTTTTATTCTAAACTTGGCCTGGCTACTCATTATTCTAATAACAATTTTTTAAAAATTATTTGTGATTTTTATATAACTAAAATATTTTAAGTCGTAATTATGTTTACGGCACTATTCAGTTGAATAAATGATTTAATAAGATACCAGCTTTAATACTCACTTAAAAAAAAAAAAAAAAAAAAAAAAAGAAGCATTCTTTTCCTTTAATTTCTTGCTAGGCACTCCATTTTTGTACTCAATTTCGTCGAAAATGCTGACATCTACCAGCAAAACAAGATAGAAAACATTCCTACTAGATCACGAGCCTAATTCGAGCATAAATCATGAGTTTTTTTATCAATTTTATAACATCTTGTGATCCCAATGTAGAGATATTGTCCGCTTTGATTTTAAAGGACATGTTTGGCATGAGCCCAAATATGGGCAAAAATATTTTTTAATAATATTTTAAATTTATTATAAATTTTAATAATTTTATTTCACATCCAACATAAATTTCAACCTCAAAATCAACTTTATTTCACATCCTACACTTCTTTCAATATTAAAATAAATTTTTTTCCCATCAACTCTATAAAATAAAATATTTTCTCTTTTCTTACCCAATTTTTCCTCCAACCAAACAAGCCCTTAAGAATTAAATTGCGTGACTTGAGTACTTTGCAGAAGGTCACTAATTTCAATACTACTCCAGCCCAAGCATGTTTAACTACAGAGTTTTCCATCATTTGACGCCTCTGTCATTTCAGACCATGTTATCTACTTATACAGCTCAGAATCTCTCCCTTTTTCGATATGAGATGATTCATTTTTATACCCCTCTCATCACTTTTATCGGTCTAGAAGCCTGCCATGAGTTGTACTTTGCCTTAGTAATTTCTTTCTCTTAGAACATCGATCACTCCTCGCCCTCTTCTACTACGGGTATCATAGATTTGATCTTTGCTTTCGTTCTAAGAACCTTTTAAGATAGTAGCAGCACGGCAATAATGCGAGGCACTGCAAGTCGCTAAAGTTGAAAATTAAGCTGCCATCGAGTAGGTAGGGAGCCAAATTCATATATATATATAATATATATATATATATATATATATTGCTTGGGCCATCCTTATAATTAGAAGTTTTAACCACTTGCAGGCTTCATTAATTAGTTTAATTAACACAGATTAATTCATCATCTCTTAATTGATATATTAATTATTTGGATAATTGATTAATTAGTTAATAGTTGCTGTTGATGTCAGAAGAAGGGTTTTCAACGACAGCCAGAATTATATGAATTAATATAAACCCCAGATTCAACCACCATATGCTGGTGGCTCATGATTCTCTAATCGATCATTGACATTTCGTGCAAGAATGGCAACGGAGCGAATTTAAGTTGGGTTGATCAAACCCCATATCCATTTTAATTATTATATATTTTCATCCTATATATATATATACGACCTGCTTCCCTTATTACCGACTTGATCGGCCTGTTTGACCCAATATTGAGAGATGCATCATGTGATTCATAATTTTTGTGATATTCAATTTATGGTTACACGTATGCATATTATGCGGAATATATCCCAAATGGAAAGTGTGGCATAATTCTCATCGTGTGTAAAAAATACGCATCTCTTTTATATAATGCACGCCTAATTAAACCGCTAACTTGATATTACATGTGGCATACCAAATAATCAAAGAAAATTACTATTTGCTTTTTTTTGTTTAGGGATCCATGGGTCACCAATTCTAAGTGCTCCAACCAGACAACATATCATAATAAGTTAAAATTTCATTTATTATTTAATCGAAACCACACATTTTGTAAAATTTTATCTTTTTATGTTTACACCAATTTTTGACACTATCATTTCTTAAAATTTTTAACTATTCAACTAGAGGATACAATAATAGATCTAAATTAATTTTTTGTTAGACTGCTCGAGTTCATTATA
This sequence comes from Apostasia shenzhenica, assembly GCA_002786265.1. Lineage (NCBI taxonomy): Eukaryota > Viridiplantae > Streptophyta > Magnoliopsida > Asparagales > Orchidaceae > Apostasia > Apostasia shenzhenica. The sequence continues at coordinate 1,795,019 of KZ453894.1, forward strand.
ATTATGCTAAAAATATATTAGGACATCTCGTGTAGCATATTCTACTACCTTATAAATATAAGACTTTATGAGTATATAAGCCCTAATTTTCTTTGATAAGAATTAGAACTATCAATCAAAAGTAAAGTATGATAATTTGTGTCTCAATAATGAATCTTGAAAACACCCATTAGTGCTTCCAAGCTTCATTGTTTATAGGCACCATCATCTTGGAGTTTGTGTATTTAACATATATATTATCTTATTTCCCATGTAATTTCATGTGTTGTCTTTGAAAATAGAAAGATAGGACAGGAGAAGAAGAAAATGAAGGACAGGAGGAAAAGGAGAAGAGGAAGAATAAGAAGAAAAAAAAGAAGAAGATGGAGAGGGGCCGGGTAGAGGTGATGGATAACTAAATTGGGCCAAACAATGAAAGAAGAGGAAGAAAAAGGACAATGATAGATGACTTTTATATGAGGTAGAGGGGCGACAAATCAATAGATGACAACTTAACTAGAAGCTAGAGGACAAGATGAGAAGAAAGGAAGGAACATTAGAAAAAAGAAACAGTAGGGGGCCGAAAAGAATAAGATGAGAATATATAGGAGAAGCAAATGGATATTGCCTACACATAAAAAGGCTTACCATTGATAGCAAGCATCATCTATAAGTGGGAGGAGTGTGGAGAGCCAAGATGGAGGTTGTAACATTCCGAATCTCAATGTAGAGGTATTGTCCGTTTTGGCCTTAGGAAAAATTGTGTGACTTGAGTATTTTCCAGGAGGTCATCCATCTCAGTACTGTTCTAACTCAAGCACGCTCAACTGTAGAGCTCTTCATCATTAGCTTCACAGTTTTGCCCCAAAAGGCGCCTCTACTATTTGAGATCACGTTATCTACTTATATAACTCAGGATCTCCACCCCTTTCCGATGTGAGTCGATTCATTCCTGTGCCCCTCTCATCACTCATTATTCGGGCTAGAAGCCTGCCAGGAGCCGCAATTTACCTCGGTGACTCCTTTCTCTTAGGACATCATTCGGCGATCACTCCTTGCCTTTTTCGGCCACGGGCGTCACAGAGGCACATAGTGCAGAGAGGAGCAGTCGTGAGAGAAAAATGACGTCTTCACGCGATGCTCTAGTTTTTTCAGCAGAGCCAACCTAGCAAGTCAATTAATTAGTGACATCTATTAGTTTTGCAGCAGATTGATTGCAAATTGTCAGTCAAAATTAATTCAGATTGATTTTGTCGCAACGAATGATCATCACCATAGTATATATTCAGCATCCACAAGGTCAAATTTGTTTTAACATGCATCCAAGATCAACATTCATACATTGTTCGATTTAAATATTATTTTTAGATAAGAAAAAAAATATTTTTTATTTTTTATGTTTAATAGAAAAGAAATTTATTTTAATACTGAAAAATATGTAAGATATAAAATAAAAGTAATTTTAATATTCGTATTTATATTGGATATAAAATAAAATTAATTTTTATAGTTGAAATTTATGTTGAGCTAAAAAACATCTTTGAACCAAATGAGTCCTCATTCTCGTATGGTTGACTTGGCATTTGTTCTAGATGTTGACTTTCACATGATATTTTTGTTCAAGAATTTCTGAAAGAATTAATGATTAGTTGCAATCTCCAAAATGTTCTTGAGATTGTCAATTTAAAGACATCAATTCTTCATTGAGTCAGACATTTTTTGTGATAGATAGACATATTAATTTCGGTCCAACAGCAGGTTATTAATATATAAATATTTATTTTGTTAATTATAATTTGATGTATGTAAATAAAAAAATAGATATTTGACTTGACTTGTTCTATTTCAAAAATGGCATTAATTTTTCTATCAAAAGAAAATGACATTAATTTTTAAAATTTAAATGCAGTCACACTAATTAAACTTCAACTTAGAAGCAGATTAAAATTTAACTTGTATTTTTTATTAAATTAACTTCACAAACTTTTTTTTAAGTAATATTTTATTAAACATCAACAATTACAAAAGAGGTAGTCATTACAAATTAAAGGGCCAAGAAACATTGACATGACCTCCTTTCAAATAAAATTTTCTTTACTATCAATAGCAAATTGGACTAGAGAATAAGCAACCTTGTTTGCACTTCGAGAGCAATGGTTGACAGAGCTACAAAAAGTCATGAGCATCCCTTCTTTGATATCTTCTATGATATGGGCCTCAGGAGCAAGTAGTGCGGGATTAATAATAGTATTGATAATATTTACCGCATCTGATTCAATGTTCCGATTCTTTAAATTGCACTCTTTAACTAGTTCAGTCTCAACTTTGATTGCCATACACTCTGCCAAATGAGGAGCAAAACGATCAGGAAGTCTCTTTGAGGCTACTACAATAGCAACCCTATAGTGATCCCGAATAATAACGCCCACCCCAAAAACTTCACAAACTTTAACAACACATTTAAGTTTAAGTTGTATTTTTTTTTAATTAAAATTAATTATTAACTATTTCTAAACGCAGCCCAACGATATTTATATATAATTAAATTTTAATTTTTTTTCTATAAACAAGATTTAATTAGCATATTTTTGGAATATATACATATTTACTAATTTTACATAATTATTGTGTACTTATAGGTAAAGCATGCCAGCAAACTTATATTAGCTATAAATTCAATGAAAGTGCTTTATTTAATTATTGATAATTTAATGTTAATAAGACAATTTTTAATTTACTAAAATGTAAATAAGAAATATTAAATATTATTTATGTAGTTAATTATGGCAAATATTATTTAATCTGCTGATTTTAATGCCAATTACCAACACAATATTTCAAGAGACTTAGAAAAATTTAACATTAGCCTTGTTTGGTGCGAGAACCAAAATCAGGACTAAAATGTTATTAATTTTAAATAATAATAATAATAAATAATTATTTTAAGTCATTCTACACAAACTCTAATATAAAAAAAATATTATTTTACTTTACATACTCAATAATTTTTAATAACAATATTAACTTTATTTTACATCTTAAATCAAAATAATCGATTTAAATATTTTAGTCTAAGATGTGAAATAAAGTTATTAAAAATTATTGAGTACGTGAAGTAAAATAATATCTTTTTATATTAGAGTTTGTCTAGAATAATTTAAAAAAATTATTATTATTATTGTTATTTTTTAAACTAGTACTAAAAGTCCGTGGTGTCAATTTATTTTTATGCGATTTAATTTTTAATTCAAATTTTATTTTACTAAAAGTAACGATGTAGGTCAAAATTGAGATTTCTTTATTATTCAAACAAGCTTTTAATTTGCATTGAACTAGAAGATCTATCACCATATTATTTTTTTTTTGGTACCTTGTTAAAACATTAAATATCTCTAGAAAAAAAAACATTATATTGTTATTTAATAATAATAATAATAATGCTTAGAATTAATGATAATATTTTATGGAAAGTTTACACACAAGTCATACAAGATTTTCTAGATTATATTCTCTTCACAAAAATAACTACTTTATAATATAAATTTTATAAAAATATATCTATATCTATATATATATATGATATAATATAAGAAATTTTACATGACATTTATCTAAATATTCCTACTTTATAATGCAAGAAATTTTCAATGGATACTCTTCTACATGTCAAATAAATAATATCACTAAAAAGTCTTAATTTAATGCTTAATTCAACTTGGATCAAGCCTATGAATATACTGATTAAATCTGTTTTATTTTCTATAAAAAATTATTTTATTTTACTTTTTAATGATTAAATTTTAAAGTATGATTTTTGTGTTCGCAAAAATTTAGGTAAAACGAACTACGCAAATAACATAAAATAATAACTTAGGCCTGTTTGGCGGAGGACCAAAACAGAACCAAAATGGTACTAATTTAAAAAACAACAACAATAATAATAAATAAATATTTTAAATTATTTTACACAAATTTAAATATAAAAAATATTATTTTACTTTATATACTCAATAATTTAAAATATCAACTTTATTTGACATTCTAGATTAAAATATTTAAATCGAGTATTTTGATCTAAGATGAAAAATAAAGTTTATATTTTTATTAAAAATTATTGAGTATGTGAAGTAAAATATTATTTTTTATATTAAAATTTGTGTAGAATAATTAAAATAATTTATTTATTATTATTATTATTGTTATTCTTTAAACTAGTACTATTTTGGTCCTGTTTTGGTCCTCGCGCCAAACAGGGCCTTAGAGAATATTTAGTTCGATATTATCTTAATGTCATGTCTTGCTATCTAGAACAAATAGTTATTTGATTTAATTATATATATATATATATATATATAGATTGTCTTTTTAAAAATTATGAAATTATCACTTATACATCATGAGCGTTAAACTAAATGTCCCTTAAACTAATTTACAGACTTAAAGTGATTCACATGCAAAAGCGCTAAGACTTCGGTCACCTGTAAGTAATTTACCCTCTTAAGTTTTTTCAACTCTCTCCAGCACGTAGAAAGACAGGAAAGGCCTAGAAATCAATGTGGGAAATACTTTATTTCATCTTCTTCCCCCTTGATTAGTTAAATAATCGTACATAAAAAATAAATAATCGGCCTATTCCTTCATTTTCATTATTGCAATTGTCTGTTGTCTAGAGCTCTGCTTCCACGGTTTCGCCTTCGGGGCCAATAATATGCTTGGACTAATTGCTAGCTCCCCTCAGCTTTCTCTCTCCTTTCCTTCGTCGTTCGCCATAGCCATCAGGGAAGAAGGATCATATGGAGATTAGAGGGGAGAAGGGGAAGAAGATCATGGTGGAGAACTACAGGGATGAAGAGGAGATGAAGAGGCCAACGCCTGAGCTTGATCTCAACAACGTGATTTTCGTTGAAGGAAATAGGCCGGGAAGCAAAGCGAAAGAAGAAGAAGAAGAAGAAGAGGAGGAGGAGGAGGAGGAGGAGGAGGAGGACGAGGAAGATAAGGGAAGCACCACAGGAGTTCAAGGAGGAAGTTCCAGCGACAGTAATTATGGAGATGGAAGCTCTAGCACTTCAAGTAAGAGCAAGGGAGCCGGAGAAGGCAGCGGCGGGCGGCCGTCACCGGCGGTGAGGCAGTATGTGAGGTCTAAAATGCCGAGGCTCCGGTGGACGCCTGACCTCCACCTCTCCTTTGTTCATGCTGTTGAGATGCTAGGAGGCCAAGAGAGTAAGTCCCTTACATACATATGTTTTTTTTACGTACTACCATGATCTTAGATTTCTTTCACTTAAGAATCAAAATTAACATTTTGGCATATGGGTTTGCATTTGTTCACTAATATAAATGTTTCCTTTGCATAAAAATCAAATTTTGATAATTTTTTGGATGATTTGTGTTGCGCAGGAGCAACACCAAAGTTAGTTCTTCAGCTGATGAACGTGAGGGGGTTAAGCATAGCTCATGTGAAGAGCCACTTGCAGGTAAAAAAGCTTCTTTTATTATCAATAGAATTGAAGTAATTTTCTATCAACCTGTGATAAATCTAGCTTAATTTATATATAACTCCATTAATATTGATCTTACTTAATTTCAGATGTACAGAAGCAAGAAGCTCGATGATTCGGGGCAAGTAAGATCCATCAATTCTTCAGGTTTGCTGAATAATTGCTTTACTAATTAATGAATCATATATCACAATTAATTAAAGAACTTCACATATATCATGAATAACTACAGTTTGTTCTTGTTTTACAGCATTATCGCCATTGGATCTGCAATTGAGGAAGATTCGCCTCCATGAGATGCTCTACCGAGGAGCAGCTGCTGGTTCTTGCCATCATCCCTTCAGATCATCAATGGAGACGAATGGAAGCTTCATCCGAGGGGAAAGCATTCAAGATGCCAACGACCGGGTTTATAGCAGCCTCGGCCTTCAGTATTATCATCACCAGAAGCCATTAAATTTCAGCAACGACAGCTTCAGGTAAGATGTAGAATCAACATATATATAATCTTTGAAAATTATTTAAACTGTGTGATATAATATGTGTATAAGTTTGTCACACGACATGTGTATTTCTCACTTTTAATTCACGTTTTATTTTCTAATCAGTACTCGCATGATTTAAATAATATGTTGTGCGTACCCAATAATTTCTCATAGTCTTCACAAAGAAGAAGAAGAAGAATCCTCTGAATGATCTTCGATTGGCATCTTCTGCAGATACAATGAGATCAACCGGTCTTTGTTTGATGATCTGACAATGAACAAAGAAGGAATCGCAGATATTCAGAAGGTAAAAAATATATTCTTAATTAGTTTATAATATTATGCGTCTAGCTAGGGCCTAGGAGGAATATGTAATGATATTGAAATAATAATTATTCCTCCTTGAAAGGTTGAAAATGTGATCATTGAGAGAAAGAGGAAGCTGCTGACAAGAGAGAGTGAAGCCATGCTGGATCTGCAGCTAAGCTTGAGCTCAAGCTCCACTAACAATGGAGTACTTAATGATGGAGAGAGGTATGCTGATGAGAAAGAATCAATATACAGTGAGCTCTCACTTTCTCTTTCCCCTCCTTCAAGAGAAAATCAGAATTCCTTCAAAATGGGAGATGAGTTATTCAAGATGAGTAGTAGAAGCAAGAAACCCTCAGTAGGGCTGATCAGTACTACGTTAGATCTCACCATGTCGATAACTTAGGCGTGGGAGTGAGATCTTTCAAGTACTTTGCCTCTTCTTTGGGGATGAGCTAATTTGTAAGCTTAAATATATGTATAATTATAATGTTTTAGAGGATAGTAGTAGCCTGAATGATAGGGTTCAAGGTTACTAAAATCATCTGAAATCAAGCTTGTTATCATGCAGGATCATAATTTGGAAGTCAATAATTAGAGTGTTAATTAGTGATAATGAGGATTAGCTATATATATATATGTATATATAAATAAAATTCTTGCATGATATATGTGCTCTATTTGCTTCTAATTTTCAAGCTTCGGTAGAAGAGGTTTGAGATTAAGAAAGAATGTCTTAAGAAATTAATCAATATTGTAATAAAAGATAAAATACATACATATTTCTCGAAATTTAAAGAGTGAAATTCAGAATATAAGTGCTTACAATTCATTATATAAACAAAAAAAAGTAAAACGAAAAAGGGCAATTATTAAGAACTCTTACACCTTCTTGGGCATTTGAAAAAGGAAAATGATTTATAACAGTACTTATAAAACTAATCTCTATTATAGGATCTTTGGATAATAATATTATATATCTATTAAATGCAATGCATATATTAGGGATAAAGTTATTATCTAAAAATACTAAAACCTACTTTTGAAGGCTGTTTTTTAGAGCTATGTAGCATTATTTTTTGAAAAAAGAGATTTTTTTGAAACATTTGTTGACTTTTTTTGAAATAATAGGAAATATGATTAATTATGTTAAAAGTTATATAAAATATAAAATAAAAATAGTTGATTTTTCGGGATTACACTACAATGAGCCGTGTTATCAGCGTCGACTGAAACTGACGCTATTAATGACTAGGCCGACGTTGATGTTTTTAGTGACGGTTTACTGACACCGCACTACCCGACTGTCGAAGAGACGGTGCTGATAATATCACCTGACTCTAAACCGACGCTAATAAGGAGCCTGACGCTGCTATTTTATATTAGCGTCGGCCTTAACCGATGCTAATAATAACTTTTATAATTATACGATGTCATATAAAGTAATTAAAATATATTATATTAAAATTTACATAAAATGAGATAATAATCTCTCTCTCTCTCCATACATACATACATACATACATACATACATACATACATATATATGTATGTATATATCTATATACTATATATATAATTATATAATCTCTCT
>KZ453894.1:1812219-1870937 GCA_002786265.1 Apostasia shenzhenica
ATATATATATATGTATGTATGTATGTATGTATTATTAATTAATTATACCTCCATGTGCTCTCCATGTATTTTATTAGATGCATTATCATTGATCTTTTATTAAGATTATGGAGATAAATACCGAAAAATATAACGAGTTTGAGATATCTCGATGCACAAATGTTTGTAATTCAGATTAAATATCCTATCCATGTTCTTATTGACTGAATGAATCCATCAAGATTAATCATATAATATATAAACACGTTCATTAATTAAGAGTTCAGCATTAATTAGATCCATAAGTACAGCTTAATTATATTATTTTCCTTTACATAATTAGTAGTAGTTATCTTAAAAACGCATTTGAATGGAAGCATTTATAAAAGTATTAAACAATTTGTTAAAAGAGGAATGCATGCATTTACTTGTTCATCATTAATTTATTAAGCTGGGTACTTAATTATTTTATTTGTATACTATTTTTATGTTATTTTCACAATTATTTATTGATCTTTACATAATATTAATGACATTCATAATCTTCAGAACAGTAGAGAAAATAGAGTGAATATGTCACTAAAATTATACCAATAACATTTAAAAAGTGATACACAAGTAAAAATCTCTTGATTAATTAAATCGATCAACAAAAAATTATTATATAAGAATGATATAATTAATTAGAATGTGAGCATGCATGAGTTTAAACCTTAATCATCCTCTAATATTTCTAACATTATGGTAGAAATAATTTTATATCGTGGGTATTAGTGCAAGCTACAAATTAATTCCTTTTTTTATGGAAAAATTAACATACATAGCATGTAAATGAACGTACAAGAATACAAGTCGGGTATCAAAAATTGCATGCTTTAGCTCGAATGAAATTATAATATTGGGGGTAGCCAAAAAATATTTGGGAATGTTTGATTTAGGGGGCGTTTAGTTCGTTATTATCTTGGTGTTATGTTATGTAATCTATATGTCATGATATATATAGATGTCATCTTTTAACTAATAATTTTATAATCTTATATAAGATTATTTATAGATGTCATTAAACCAAATAATTGCTTTCTCTAGATAACATAACATAACGTCAAGATAATATTGAATAACCAAATGCCCCTTAATATTATCTTGATGCTTTGTTATATTATGTTTAGAGAAAATAATTATTTGATTAATTGATAATATTTAGATGATATTTTAGAAATTATAAAATTGTTCTTCAAAAAATGATATCTGTATGACATAACATCAAACCAAACATCATTCTTTTTTTCATGAGTGAACATTTTATACCTCTAAATCAAACAATGCATATATACATACATCTTTTTTGTTGTGCTTCTCCACACCGGTGGAGAGCATAGAGCTATAAATGAACTGAGCATTAATTTGATGAATAACTTGATGTTCATGAGTTTGATAAGAGCTCATTTATATTCGATTCATCAATGTCAATAAACAAGCTTGAATATAAATTTGAAAGCTAAATTCATATTTGAATAAGTTTAAATATTCTAGTGTTTAGCTTATTAATATTTATGAATAATTCAAATGATGCTCATGAATATTACGCTAAATTATAAAGCTCAATTGATAATTTTTTAGATATTTTACTATATTTTCTTTATTTATAAAAAAGAAATCATGAACTATGATGATGAGCATGTTCATGAACACATAATTAATATCTTTGACATATAGGAGTTTGTCTATAGTTTTCGTATTTATAAACTTAAATATATATGGACTCGTTCATAAACCACATCATGAACTAAACAAAAACACATATATATGCCTTTAGGTTTGTGAACCAAGCGTGAACAAGCTCAAGTTTGAGCTAGAGCTTGGTTTAGGTAAATGAATATGAACTTGAATAGACCACTGCTCAACTCAACTCAGTTCAATTATAGCCCTCTGAATGCATGGGGTATTGGGTCCTGATTGAATTCTAAAAGTGCCATCGATGCAGTTTCCCAAATGGAGTGAAAGAGAATTAGATCAATGAGAGGTGGGAGAAAAAGAAACTGTGGCTCACAAGAAAAGAGTGGGAGTATTAAGCTTGAGTGGCTCTCCTCATGAACATTGGGGGAAGGGAAAGAATTATGTAGTCATTAATTAAAGCCAGGACCTCGTGAAACCCTAAATGAGGGAAGGGTTCTTCACGTTAGCTCCATGTAATTTCTCACTTTCCCCTCTAAACTTTTTTCTTCCTGAAATTTGCAAGGTTTTCAAAACCGGACCGAAGATCGAACCGGTCAATCGACCGGTTCATGATTTTATCGGTTCAACCGGTTGAACCGTGGTTCAACCGGATGACTTAATAATTACATCATAATTAAATATAAATTTTCTAAATGTGAGACTAATTTTTAAAATATGATAAAAAATATTTTGAAAAAAAATAATACAACTAATTTAAAAAATTTACTACCACAAAAAATGTATAAAAAATTTAAAAAATAAAACAAAATGAATACAATTATTTTTTTTGTCAATTTGTCATTTAAAATACTCTCTTTTATAACAATTCGAAATAAATTCATGAAAAAATTAATAAATCAGTTAAACATCCATTATATAAAAAATTATTATTCAAAATATAATATTAATATTAAAATATTAATGCTCAAATATCAATGTATAAAAATAAAATAAGAAACTCAAATAATAATTCCGGTTTGACCGGTTTGTTCGGTTTGGCGGTTGGACCGGTTCAACCCGGTTTTTACCGGTCCAACCCGGTTTTTAGCTGATTTCGGTTCTAATGTTGAACTAGACCGGACCTTGGGCCGGTTCCCGGTTGAACCGGTCGAACCGCCCGGTCCGGTCCGGTTTTGAAAACCCTGAAAATTTGTTGAGAATGGAATTCAAGAACAGTTGTAAATGAATCGAGTTGGACCGATTTTGAATATACGTACGTGTTTCATGTTAATTCTAGCTCCCTTCGGATTTCATCCGAGTTTGAATATACATGAACTAGCAATCAAGCTCCGTATCGAGCCTACTATCATTCTTAGTAGTCGAGCTTCACAATGAGATGTCATTGGGCTGGCCATTTAAGCCGGCTCATATCAAGCATAATAATTAAGCTTATCTATACACGTGTTTAACTCCTAATTAAACTAAGAAATTCATGTGCTCTTTTGTTTAAATATAAATTTTTCTTTCTCACGTTGCAATTACGATCTCAGGAAGACGAGATTTTTTATCAACAAATATTACTAATATAAGTTTGTTTGCGATTTTCATAAATATTTTATCTGCCCATTGCCCAAGCCAGGAGCAGGGTCAAGTTCTCAAAATATAATTTAGACATTTTATTTAATATTATCTTAATATTATATCATGTAATATAAATATCATGATATTTAGATGATATTTTTTAAATTATAATTTTATAATTTTTTTAAAAACTATTTATGCATATTAGTAAAATTATTTTCTCTAAATAATATAATATAATACTATTATAATATTGAACTAAATGCCACTTAATTATTTACTTTATTTTACCCTTAGAAAATTAGTTTATGTGTATCATAAATAATGTTGACTATTTAGTAACATTAGGAACTTCAAATAGGACAGGAAATGCTAATCTCCAATAATTTTTCATAATTCTCGGTCATACCATATATACATACATATATATATATATATTTATATTTGTATTAACTAGGTCACATGATATCAAAAAAAAAAACACTAGGCCACATTAAAATTTAATGATAATTATCTACATATCACATCATTTAATTTTATTTATACTTTATCCATCAATTCTTAGTTAATTATGCTATGCACACTCAAAATATTACAAAATCTTACGTATACACACTTGAGTTAAAATTTAATCAAAATCTATTTGAAAAAAAAATATTCAGTTACTAAATCATTAAAATTATATTTTTACTCTTAATGATACATCTTTTTTCTCTTCCTCAATACACACTAAAGCGTTGATTTGTCCTAAAATCAATTCACGTCACGGATGTCTCCTTCCTTTGCCGCTACTTAAACTTTAAGGTTTTAGAATTTTTACTCAAAATATATTTAAATATCCTTAAAATAATACGATTGTAATCTATTGAAAAATTATGATTACTCATTATAATAGAAATAAGTTAAAATGTGTGTATGTAAGATTTTCTAATATTTTAAGTGTGCATAGCGTAATTAATTAAGAATGGATGGATAAAGCATAAATAAAACTAAATAGTGTGGCATGTAGATAATTATACCTAAAATTTAAATATAAATACTATAAAATCAATATTTTTTTATGGTAACGCATTTTGATGTTATATATAATATATAATCTTCGTGCTCAAAAACTTTTGTGATGGAAATGTTTTCAAAATGCATGAAACTCTAACATTAAGTTTATAAAAAGATAATTTTGAATTAATGTCATAATTTTTTTTTTTGGAGGATGTTTCCTGTCATAAATTAAATTCTTCCTAAAAATCTACAAAAAAGTGATTACTCAATTTATTTTTTCCAATTTGATTCCTTTCTCTGGTGAGTGGTGACTTGATGATTAAACTTGCTTGCTTACTTACTCAATTTTTTTCCCAATTATGATTAAACTTGCTTGCTTGCATTAACATATCGTATTTCAATCAATATTTAATATCGACAATTCATTTGTGATGCCGCGGGAGAGTCGCTAAAGCGAGTCACACGACCAAATAAGGACACGTGCCTAGGTAATAATACCGTTAAAGACTATAATCATGATAATTAAATAAAAAAACACATAAATGCAATGTTATGCTGCTAATTTGAGGAGATCGAACTAAGTTGTGCAAATTATACTAATTAGCAATAGCCACATATCCACGTAAATTTTAATGGATTTTCAAAAGAAAAATAAAATGCTCCAAGCAATTTCAGAGAAACATAGGCAAATGAGAATAAAAAACTATCAAATTAATAACGATTAACCACCCTACAATAAACTTAACTTCATAATTTTGGGGATCAATGAGTTTTCGATCTGTCAAAATTTATTCCTTGATTTTCAGCAAACAAAGAAAACATGTTCAGCTTCGTTTGACACCAAACCTATGATATTTCTAATTTAAACCCATGATATACAGTAAACTCATCAATTGCAGAGGGCAAGTTACAAAGGTTCCACAGCAATCTGAAACATGCAGAACATAACAAAGAAAACTAGATGACTTGGATAAGTATCAAAGCAATAAGACCTTCATATTCTATGAACATAGAATTCAACAATGGCGCAATTGGGTAGATCAGAAATTTCAACAGAACATAAACGTGAAATCAACATCCAAGGCAAAATGGAAATAGAGTTGAACTCAAAAACTGAAATAACTAGGGGAAACCTGCAGCCCTCTGCGTTCTCGATCCGAATATGCGCCACCAGCGCGGATCAACAGAGGATGGAGTAAACTCTCCACTCAAACTCAGGTAGAAATCTCATCATCATCCCCCCCCCCCCCCCCCCCCCCCCCCCCCCCACTCCTCAACTTCAAGTTCCCCGTTTTATAGAAGAGGAAATGGACCGGAAGTTGCCAACCAAGCGCGAAGGCGTGGCCATCGTGCCGAGAAACTCGCGGGATCTGTTGGATGTGGACACGATCGGGCGAAGCAGGAGCGGCCGAGCGAGGGTATGGCTCAGCGTGACGCAGGCATAACTGGAGCGAAGCAGAGCGCCCGAGGTGCATCGTGGGCGAAACCGGCGAAGCAAGCAGGAGTGGCCGAGCAAGGGTCTGGCTCGGCGCGACGCAGGCGAAACCAGAGCGAAGCAGAGCGCCCGAGGTGCATCGTGGGCAAAACCGACGAAGCAAGCAGGAGTGGCCGAGCAAGGGTCTGGCTCGGCGCGACGCAAGCGAAACCGAGGAAGCAAGTAGGCCTGTCAATGGATCAGATCATGACCCGATCCAATTTAAGTTTCGATCCGATTAAACCCCCAAATGGATTCTTTTTTTGACCTGTAAATCCTCCCCGTTTACTGACCAGATCCATTTACAAATAAATAGATCGGATATGGATCACCATTGACCCTACCTATTTAAAATTCGATCTGTTTATGTAATCTAATTTGTAGTTCATACAGGGATACATTGTGGCTAATAATCTTTTTGTTGGAAGGCTCAAGTAAAGAGTGTCACTATAATTAATTAATAAAAGATTCTCACAGATTATATTAGTAGATTTTAGTCTATAGTGCTCAATTCATATTTCACAATATATATGTATACATATTACAAATATTATTTTTTATACTAAAATATTTAATTAATTTATAAAAGTATAATATTTTTTTATTTTATTTCTAATAAATTTAACATTATTTTAAATTTGATTATGAAAAATACTTAAAAATAATTACTTTTATTGTAAATGGATTAAATTCGAAAACCCGAGTTCCGAACCGATTCGATTTCTGACCCGAAAGGATATGATAGACCATGACCCGATTCGATATATAACTTGATCTGATATATATGAATTTGGATTCAGATCAGATTCAACCCGATCGGTTCACAAGCCCAGAAGCAGGCGCCCGAGCGACGCAATCCGGCAGAAAAAACAAAGGCCCCACTCTTTTTTAGGGTTGGATCTGATTTTTGATGGTAAAATTACAGCCAGGTCCTCATATTTCAGCTGCATCTTGAAAAGATCCAAAACTTGCCTAACTTTGACTCAAATTGATCCACTATATATACGTAACATCAAAATAAGCATTCCCACAGATATAAACATAGTGTACGACTCCGAATAACTAGAATAAAATACAGAAATAAAAATAACTATATACAAATAAATAAATTGTTATAATCTACGCTCGAAATCGTAAATTATAACGAAATCGCTGGCACTGATGATCTGACTCTGCATCAATCTGTTAAAATACTAACATGTTTCATTCACTTTGTCGATGAATAGATGAGTGATGCCCACTTCAAATTTTTACTAAAAATATTTTATGATGTTATATCGAACTATGTAGTATTCATGTATATATGCAAGTAAATAATTTAACTTAGGTATCTATATATACTAACTAGCTTAATTCAGATTAGAACTCCATTGAATTTGGCATTTGACATTTAGTTATTTTTCATTTGCTATAAAAAAAAATTTCATTTATTAACTTAATTCATAGTTTTCGTTTGACACTGGGCTGACATAGTTTTCATTAGGGTGAGAATGATCCGAGTGCAAGCCGAGCTAGGCATGGCTCAAATTTGGCTCATATTAATTTGATTCGAGTTCAAACTGACTCATTTCAACTTAAACTGACTCAAGCCTTAATCGATCAAATTCAATGGTGAGGACACGACACTATTAAACCATTGATTTATTCTAGGTAGGATTTACACTCGGCGCCCAAGATCTCACTACATGGTGTCGATCTGGATGAAAGATTGATATGTGTCAATTTAGTAGCAAGCGTAATTGGTGGCTGATCAATGGACTGAAAATTCCTGTTTAAATAAATTTATTGATTTAAATAAGAATATTTCAAAATTTAAATTGATTTCGTTTATTTTCTTTTTTAGACATTCATATATAGTATGATTGTAATTCTTTTATTCCCGCATTTATTTTCACATTTTAAATTTTGATTATAATAGGTCTATATAAAGGCATGAATTAATATTATTTGTTCTTAATCTTATTATATGAATTAATATTATTTGTTCTTAATCCTGTTATAAAATCATTTTGAGTTTAAATTATTGCGTGTTATATCCTGGTGAAAGGAAAAGTTGGGGTCTTGAGTAATGCCTTAAAGAAATTTAAGCTATTTTTCTAACTTTTTTTAAATTATAAAATAATTTATCAAAGAAATTCAGGTCCTTCATTGCAAGTTTCCAGCTCCAAATTTTATTTTATTTTTCTTTTCCTTCTTCTCTGGTGGCTCGAGCCGGAGAAATTTTTGCGTACACCGGTTCACGATACACCAGCCCAATTAGCACACGACAAAATGGGCTGGTGTATCGTGCACCGGTGCACGCAAAAATTTCTCCTCGAGCCGAGCCCGAGCGCCACCTACAGACGCCCGCCCCCTCCCCCGCACCCAGTAGGCCCGCCGGCCACCTGCGAACGCCGGCAACCTCACCGCCGCCGTTCCGGTCGCCCCGCTGTGCCGCCTCAGCTCCGCCGCTCGACAGTCCTTTGTGCTTCGCCAGGTTCCGCCGAACCGACGCTTCGCCCACCTCCACCTTCACCGCCAGTCAGCGAACTTGCCGGCACCCATAGACGACCTCTGCCTACTCGGCCCGCGCGAAGGCCGACCATCCCGCTGCTTCCCCGTGTGAAGGCCAACGGCCCCTCCTGCAACCATCATCCGTACAGCCCCGCGAGCATCTGACGACTCCGCCGTTGCCATCGTCCGCTGCAGCCTCGCCCTCTGCTTCGGTGGCGCGTAGTTCGATTGACCCACTGACTGCCTCGCCGCTCCCGTTGCCGCCTGCCGATGCATTCACCATCCGACGGCAATTTCCGGTTCAGACTGTAGAGATGTGTTGTGGAGGTCTCAAATTCTCCCATTGAGGTAAACCAAAAACTTAATCGATATCTCAAGTATTCTAGAAGTCTGGTGATGAAATCTATTATCAAAATTATTTAATTTGCTCACTCTTATTAACCTGAAATTATATTGTGTGATAAATTATTATTGAGTATTATTATTTGTGAGCATATTTATATTACTGCGTATCTCTAGCTTTGACTTATTGAGATAAAATTATCTTAAATCATTTATTAAATTTACTAGATATCATTTCGGCTTCTTTCTAAGTATTTAAAATCGATCTACTTCTCGGACCTATAATTTCTTAATTATTATATAACTATCATCATCAGTAATATTCCTAAACAATTTTATGCTCATCTGTTTAAATTATTTACTGATCTTTAATTAGTATTGCATCACACATATTGTCCTACATCATTCAAACCCTTCAAAAATTAAATTTTTTTCTTAAAAATGCATTTATTAAGATTTTAAATTAAATTAACTATGCTTACAAAATCACCTAACAAATATTCTGACAACTAATACATACTTATATGTAAGTAATAAATAATCACAATAAATAATTGAATATATTATTAATATTTAAATAATAAAAATCAAGCCAATTCGATCAGATCCAACCATGACTCATGGTTAGACTTAATAACCCGATTCGAGCTAAATGTCAATCCGAACATCAAGCGACTGTCAATTTTCGAGCCAAACTCTCACCCCTAGTTTTTGTTCAAGCCCAAAAGCAGAGGCTGTATAAAAATTATTTAATTAATTTTTTTAATGGGAAATTTATTTCATTAACTTAAATGAACTCAAAATCTCAAAACCTCGGACTAAAAAAATCCCAAACCATAACCATAACAATCATAAATGTTGGGGGGCGATGATTAGGAGGAAAGCATGAGACTCAAGGTTGGCGACATCATGGTCTCGAGATAGTTAACATCAAAGCTAGAAGCAAGCCCTCAATATTAGATCAATCCTCGATATGTGACGCAGCTTAAAACCTAAAAGTTAACCTTGAGAAAGTTCACTTTGTTGAGCATAACCCTTCATGTGAAGAGGAAGACGAAAAGTCAAGAAAGCTCATCAAAGAAAACTTATTGAAAATCAATGTTGAAGAAGGTTGTTTTTTTGAGAATGTTATCTAGCTAAAGTTTTCTTTGACGAGCCAAGATGATCCTTTGAGAAGAGATCTCTAAGCCCAATGAGCTACTTATTCATTGATTTTTTCATAAGAGACTTTTTTGACGAATAGAACTCAATATTTTAAAAGCCTCACAGAATTCACAGACCGTCGTAAAGGAGTAGCCACGTCAACATCTTGCCATGCCATTATGCAGGTGTGACCACGGTCCGCATTTGGATAGCAATTCGGGGTGGTCATTCTCGTCAATTCATATAAGAACCATTGCCCTATTTACCTTCTATAAAAAGAGTAGAGAACGGAAGCAAAAGTGTAATGTCGAAGAAGTGTAATGCTACTGTAGTGAATCAAGAGATCTAAATATAGAGCATCATGCGATCCATCATTGACTATGAAATGAAATTCTCGAAGTTTGGCCACCTTATATCATACTATCTTTGTTCTTATACTTACCGCCTTATCATAAGATAAACAAACTTGAAATCTATACGACGTAATGAGTCGCCATGCCTACAAGCTATCAACGTCGATAAACAGCTCGCTATTCAATTGAAAAACAACTTTGAACTGCTTCTCATATATCTACAAAATGATAAAATGTTAAGCAATTAAAACGTGAAGATATAGCAGCTAAGAAGCCAGTTTTCTTGCGTATCAAAAAGTCTGTGGCAGAAGAAAAGTTCCCTGGCATGAGTATAATGGAGAGAGATCACCTCAGTATTCTCTTGATAGTCAGGAATGAGAAAACAAGAACTACAACTGAAACAAATAGTAAATAGTATTTCATGTATCAAAATCATGATGAAAGATATATACCTGGAGCATGATTTGAAGAAGAAAATTAGAACATTCTCTTGTGGTAGAAATCTGTTCACAAGTGGAAATAAAATGTTATGTGACAAAATGCTCCAGAAAGAGATTTTGTGTCTACAATTTAGAGTGCTCGTACCTGTAATAGCTTAGCATTGTTCCATATAAACTTTGACTGTTGGGTTAGTCCTTGCAGCCAAACTTTAGGGAACCTAAAAAATGCATAATGGATGCATGCCCCAAACTGCCACACCTCCTCAATGGCTCAATCCTCTTCTGTCTCAATCTGCTGCTTATCCAAAAAGCTGCAGTTTTGATTTGGGTTTGTGATTCCTTTCTTCTTCTTGATTTGTTCGTCCTCCATTATTTAGTTTCCATAAATGGGGATTCAGACGAAGGATCACAGAGAATGGTGCAATTGGTCAGATTCCGGTCATGGGAGGGCTTAGGCATGATCTTTTGCTATCTAGCTCTCCATGAGATTCCCACCATCGTGCTGAGGGTCTGAAAATCATGGAGTTGTGCTGTCGCAGGTCGCTACTGTCCGTTATTAAATTGCATGGAAAATCAGGTACTGACCATATTCGCAACCTTGAAGAATTCGAAGTTTGTTTTGAGTTCTTCATGTTGAGGGAGGTACCCTAATCTACTAAAGGATAAGCATAATCTCCCTAGTTGACAGTTAATCTTTAAATTTCACATGTATTTTATTGTATAATATGAAATGAATATGTCCACCTATGCTTGATTAGAACAGTAAATCTCATTCATTTTGGTTTACAATTCATCTGTGATCAAGTAGATGATTGAATGACACATTTTATGCATGGATTTTGCGTGAAAAGCTATTTCTGCTATCATAGTTCTATATGACATAAGGGGTACCTTATTAATCTGGCCAGCCTTTAGAGTCTCTTGATTGATTCCCGTATGTGAAAACCTACCTAATTGATTCTGACAGACAAAAGCTCTTGGATTGATTCCAGGGTAATGTTAACACCTGAATTCAGCATTGAATCTCAGCCATACACATTGCATCTGAAGACTCACTTTACTTATCATCATACACAATGTTTTGTTCATCAATCGCGATATTTGACTGATCATGCTTTGCCTTCGTAGATCTCTAAACCAGACACGATGTTTAGGCATCCGCATCTCCCAGTAACATCAGCCATGATGTTTGGTTATCCTCAGCTGCCGTTGTCTCAGCATAGTGGAGACCGCCACGTCAGCACAGCTTCCACTAGCACTGACTCCCACCAGTCACACAAACAAAGGACCCGCGTGCTCTTGCCACTATTGACGGCTCTTCTGGAGCAGACAATGGTAGGGCCGACAGTATGGATCCAGTGGTTATGATATTCAATAGCATGGATCCAACGAATATAATGTTCTAGCCCGGAAAACCCGCTGAACTCTACTATAGCTTACCAATATATACCTCTGGGCTGAGCTCCAGAGAAGGTAGATCATACTGGACATATCAAAAACAATGCCTGAGATCAGAAAAGAGAAGATCAGAAATCAGATTCCCCCGAGAATCATCGGGGACGAAGCTTATATTCTTTCTTCTTTCTTCTTTCTTCCTGTACTGATCATTTGACCAAACCCTTTTAAGCTTTAGTGAAATACTTTTCTCTTGATTCTCTGGTGGACGTAAGAGAAGTCATCTCTAAACCGCTTTAAATCCATGTGTGTTTTCCTAGATGATTACTATCTCTCTGGCACTGAAGTTTTGGGCTAGAAACATTGCATGTCGCTAATTCTCAGGACTCCACTCTCTCCGTCAACAGTTAATCACATATATACTTTTAGAACTATATTTAGATGATATGGAATAATGTAAATACTTTCATGTCAATGTGCATGGTTGTTAATGTGATGGGTTTTAAAACTGTAGCAGATTTGTGTCAAGAACTAGTATGTTTTTTTACAATAATCTAAGTTCAATATACGTTGTGCTTATTTCTTAATAATAAGTTTGCCCTGCAACTTAACCTTATTATTTTTTCAAGTCAGCTCACCTAATAAAGGAGCCATCTATGTAAGAGAACATATCTAGAATCGACAAGATCATTTAAGATTTTCAAGCTAGAAATTATTTGCCTTTGTAGTAGATTCTTTCTAGATGGAAACTTTAGTTGTTTAGTGGGCTTGCACTATTCAACATTCTCACGGACATTTGGACCTGAATTACCTTATTTACTTTAATGGAATAGAATAAAATTGAAATGAAATTATCATTTCATAGAAATATAATTGTCATTCCAAGGAGAATGAAATTATAATTTCTTTGTTTTATTTGGATGGAATGAAAAAGTGAATGCTAGCCTATAAAGAGGAAACATACAAATAAAATAAGTATTACAGAAATAAGGATGTTAAGGTAGATGTGTGGGTATACACAAAAGGATAGAATGAGAAATGAGTATATTCACGAGAAAGATGGAGTTGCATCAATTGAGGATAAACCTAAAGAAAGTTGGTCTAGATGATTTGGACATGTAAATTATAGGTCAATTGAAGCTCTAGTAGAAAAATCGAGTTATTAGATTTTACCTATATACAAAGAAGAAGAGAGAGACCAAAAAAGATATGACAAGAAAATATAAGGAGTGATCTTAGTCACTTAGACCTGAATAAGAATTTGTTAATTGATAGATCGCAATGAAAACAAAAGATTCATATAGCCAGCCTCACTTAATGGGATTAAGATTTGGTGGTTATTGTTGTTATTTTTAACTTACAAGAAATAACTAAGGAATAACTATTTCTTTGGTAGGAGCAAACAATTACTATTTCATGAAACGTAAAATAAAGATTTCTATGAAACAGTTTTTCCACTAAAATAAATATTAGAATAGCTATTCTATAAAAAATAAAAGTAAAATGAAATAATCATTTCATCCAAATAAATGCACCCTTATTGAAGAACTTTAAGATTGACTACAATCTTATTGTTACATATAGTTGTAATAAAAATAAAATATCTTACATAATTCATAGTTATATTATTGGTAACTACAACTTATATGATCTAAAATGTGATAGCTTTGAGCTAAAGTATGTCAATCGAATGGTCCAGCTTGTTATCCGCCAAAGAAGACCAGCTAGCTGTACTGTCAAACTCTAGAGAATCACCCGTGCTAATTACTCATTAGAGTTATTTCGACTATGGTTTTAAAAATCAAATCAATTTTAGAACCAGTAGAATGAAAAACTTAATATTTTAGGATTCAATCACGGTCAAATAGAGCTAACCATAATAATTCAACAAATATTTATAAAATATAATTTTAAAATAATGACAATAATAATAAATACAATATATCATAAAATAAAATAATAATTTTATGATGAGATTTAAATTAAAAAATTTTAAAAAAATATCAAAAAAAGATTTTTATAAATAAAAAATTAAAAGATCATAATTTAAAAAAATAAGAATTAAATAATAATATTTTAGAATTATTTCTATAAATAATAAATGAAGAGGTTAGTTTTACAAAAATTAATTAAATGAGGCTAAAATGAAAATAAGATTATCTTTTATTATTACTTTTACATAATGTATAGTGAGTTTAGTCACTCATTGTTAAAGGGAGATATGAAATTCCCTTTATATTATTTTGTGCCTAGAGCTCCTCAAGATAAACTTGTGAACAGGTCCGTTTAACTGCAACAGTGAATCAGTTTTTTGGTTCGACTCCAGTTCTGGATGGTTCAATTCCGATTCGATGCACAACCAATTTTGAGAATTGATCGAGCCAGTTGGATCATTGGTTCATGGTTTAACTAGTTAAACCGGCTTATCAAGTCTGGTTTTTAAAATATTGTTAATTTCGGAGGCCTCGTTTAGTTCCGGCCTAATCAGTTTAATTAACTTTGACCGTTGTGCTTTTTAATTTTATTGTTAATAAAACTTATTAGAATAGTATAACGTGAAATAATAAAATAATTGTTAATCAATAAAACTTAAAAAGAAAATAAAGCACAACAGTAAAGTTTAATTAACAATTCCTAGAAAGAAGAATATAGAATTTTCAAAAAATAACTGCAATACATTTGAAAAAATGATTTACTTTTTTTTTATCATAAAAAAAAATGTAAACTCCAAAGAATTAAACTTGTTAAGTATAACAAACATTACTATTAGGGCTAAAAATATATTCACTGCAAACATAAACACACATGTGACCAGAACTTTCAATATTCATGATCAAAACTTCATCAGCTGAGTAGGTTTTTGTTTATTTCACCGATCCAATCTTTAAATTGAATGAACAACAATTCTGCTCACTAACTAGATAACAAAGAGAGCTAAGGCCCCCCAAAAAGGTACTCTTGAAAGACATTCCCCTCGACCCATTATTCCATTTTCTAATGAAGGAGGGGGGGGGTGTATTTATTTTCATTTATGAGGGGTGCATTAACTAAAACGGGAAAAGAGAAATGCGAGTTTGTGCTTGCCTAAGATCCTAATGTCAAGTGCGCGCACACACACACACATACACACACACATATATGCATGTATATATATAAATCTACAATAACAATCAATTCTATGTCCTACTAGGTGGGTCGGCAACATGAATCATTTATTTTCATTACAATTTACCAAATAACAATTCTTTGTTTAACTCTAAGCATGAAAGGTCATTCCTTATAGTATCTAACCATATCTTTTTTGATCTTCCTCTTCCGCTTTTTCTAAGAGCAAGATCCAAAAACCCACCTTACCCTCCTTATTGAAGTTCTGTCAGCCTACAATATAAATATTTAAATCATCTAAGCTGACTTTTTCTATACTTTTTCTCAATTGAGACTATTCCAACTTTCTCAGATATGTACTTATTTTTCATCTTATCTTTCGTATATAACCACTCAATCACCTTAATATATTCACTTCCATAATACTAATTTTGTTCATATATTTCTACTTTTTAAGCCACCACTCAGCACTATATGTTTCTATTGTCCTATAAAATTTACCTTGGATGCATTTCTCTACTTAATCAATCCATCATGGTTGGATTCTGCTAATAATATTATCTATTTTACCGTTATTTGTATAATTGATGCAAGAACATACAAATTTATATGGAAAATTCTAACATCAAGAAAAAGCCAAGGGCAGAAGAGGAGATCACTACATTAAATAAAGATGTGTATAAAGAGGAGAAGTGACGTGATGCAGGGCCAGATCACCAGCGCCAGGAACTTCGTTATAATCTACGGCCTCGAGCATAGATTATAACAATTTATTGGCTTGTACATGGTTATCTTTATTTCTGCAATTTATTCGAGTTGTTCTGAGTCGTACACTATGTTTATTTCAGTGGGAATGTCCACTTTGATATCATGTATATATAGTGGGTTAGTCTAAGTGTTATGTGTGGGTCAGATCAAATAGGATTCAAGAATAGTTCATCTTGAATCAATTTGATTCAAATTTAGGCAATTAAATTACATCTAGCCCTAAAAATTGATCGGGACCCTGTGTTTCTCTGCCGATGGTGGCCGCGCCTGCTTCGCCAAGCCAGATGGTAGTCGTGCCTGCTTCGCCGAGCCAGATGGTGGCTGTGATTCGTTCTGGCGCTCCTGCTTCGTCGGTTGCGACCAAGTCCAACAGATTCCGCGCATTTCTCGGCACGTCGGTCACGTCCTCACGCTTGGTCGGCAACTTCCACTTCATCTTTCTCTTCTATAAAACAGGAAGGGGACGGTTTTTGGATGGGAGTTTTTTTCTACCAGTGTTGGAGTTGAGTAAGCTTTCTTCCTCTGTTGGCTTGCGCAGGTGGCGCGGAATCGGATCGGGAACGCAGAGGGGCTGTAGGATTCCCTTTGGTGCTTTGGCTTTCTTAATTTTCGTTTTCTTACCAAAGTTTATTACTGCACTTTGTTTGCTGAATTGAATCTTGAATTTGAAACTCTGTTAGTTTTGCTGGTTTATGTTGCAATCCGTCACTTGCTAATCTCTGGATTTAGTTGAATCAGCTGTATTGAAATAGGGAACCCAATTTCCTGTTGATGTTTAAGATTGAAATATCATGGGATTTGATTTTCCATTGAAGCTGAAATATTTAAAATAATTTCTCTGTTTACTGAAATCTAAGGAATAAGCTTTGATAAATTGCAAACTCTTTGATTCCCAAAATTAAGGAGTTAAGTTTATTGTATGGTAGTTAATATTTATTAATTTGATAGTTTCTTATTTTCATTTGCCTATGTTTCTCTGAAGTTGTTTAGAACATTTTAATTTTCTCTGAAAAATCTATTAAAAGTTTATGTGAATATGTGGTTGTTGCTAAATAGTATAATTTGTTCGACTTAATTTAATCTCCTCAAATTAGCAGCATAGCATTGCATTTATGTGTCTTTTGATTTAATTATCTTGATTATAGTCTTTAACGACATTATTACCTAGGCATGTGTCCTATATTGGCCGTGAGAATTGCTTTAGCGACTCTCCCACGGCATCATGACGGCTACAAGTCATTCAGAATATCACTGCCATAGCAAATAGGGTAATATATAAAGAAAATAAACCCTATACCTAAAACCGGGACAAAATAGAACAAGTCCGTGCCTAATCTCAAATTCCGATTTTCACATTGTCGCACTGTGAGCTCTTTGAGCCAGACCAAATAGGATTTGATCACCAATCTCTAATAATTAATTCGATATATCTAAATTGTCTACTATTTTTGATAACTTGATCACCAATTATTACCACTCCAATACAGACACTGTTATCTTAACTAAATTTATATTCTATATATTCGATTTAGATCTATATATATCTTCATGTATACATGTATAAATCTACATATATATGAATTCACTGAAACAAATCAATATTCTAAAGTCAAGTCAATGTGATTTGTTCATTGAGTCAGAATACCAATAATGGAGAATAGTTCCTATATGCTATCAACTGCAAAACTGTAACTTTTCATTGTGTAATACAGACGAAAGCCTACCAACTCTCACTTATGACGACAATGTCAATACTCCTAGATGTTGAAAGCAACCAATTAACCGCTTGATTATAGAAGTTTTGGGTAAAAACAATATTCTACCTAGCTTATCTTTTGCCCAAACTCTAATTCATGTCCAGCATTCTGAAGCTCCCGTAAACCGTGCAAACCGAAAACCCCGTAAACCGCGATACGGTTTACGAGGTTTACACGGTCCCCCTCTTCAGTGGGGGTATAGGAATCCATGTTCATTAAAGACGATATTCTACTTAGGTCCAATTCTAATGCAAGGTTTATGATCAAAAAAAAAATCTAATGCAAGAGTTCCCCCTCTTCAGTGTGGGTATAGGAATCCATGTTCATTAAAGACAATATTCCACTTAGCTCCAATTCTAATGCAAGGCTTATGATAAAAAAAAAAAAGAACTAATGCAAACCCAGTGTTCTAAAGTTCCCCATCTTCAAGGGTATAGGAATCCATGTTCATTTGCTTCTCAAAAAATAAATTAAAGTTCATGGAATACAACTGGAAGGAAGCAGCTGGCTAGTGTAAACTATAATAGAAAACTTGAGAAGAAAGATTTATGAAGAGCTGTAACAACCTATTGCTATCATTTGGGATTTTAGATTTAAGGTTTTTGGTTATGTTTTAGGACTTTGAGCTAGTGGGATAGATAGTTGAAGGGAGAAACTGAGATTTACATCTATTCACAGGGGACAAGTGGTTCCCACTATTGCCTCTCCCTGGTATTGCCTAATTACAATACCAGTTTTCCATCAAATATGCATTTTGGTGATATAAGTAAACAATGAGAAATTGCATAAAAGAGGTTCAAGGAGCAACAAACAAGAGAAAAACAAGCATTTCATGGATTAGACATGAGATATGTCGTAACTTGCTCACATGTTTTGTTGCCAATATAAAAGAAAATTTTGAAAAAGGCACAAATTAAACACTTCACTACCATATAATTATAACACAAATTTGTATTCGAGCATGCCTGGGGATCATTTAATAGGATTTGCAGCGGAGCTCTAATTATGTTTTAGAACAGAGGACTAATGAAACTTACTATTTGCGATTTTTGAACTGTCTGCACATTAATATAATACACACAGGCTACAATTTTCGCATTATATAACGGAATAAATGCAGCAAAGCTTACAATGCTTGCTTAGCCTATCCATCAGAATGATTAATTCTCATTGGCAAAGGGATTTTAACTGTTTAATAGAAGCCCTTGAGTTTAACTGGATACTGAAGCACTAGTCACATACCTCTAATCCAATTTACGCTGGCCAAATTCAACTGCATGATCGGACTCATTGTCTAGAATCGTGGAATGGCTCTACATTCAAGATTCATGTTGAGGCTTTGCCACCTGAGGGCACATAAACAAACAAGCTTCAAACAGAATGTTAAAGTAGTTACGACCTAGAAGCTTAAGGTTGTAGAATATGATCAAGAATGATTTAAGAAATAAGTTTGTATGAGCCCATTTTGGTTGCAGTGTGGGTTCAAAGCACCATAGGTTCTTTCGTTTACTTAAGATTGTGCTAAAAATTGGGGGATATCTTTGAGAGCTCTATTTCTGATATCATGGTAAACCTCAATAACCCAAAGACATCATTTACTATCCAATATTACCAATGTGATATATAATTTAAGATTACCTCTGCAAATCTTGTCCGGCGAGGGAGCGCTTTAGCCAGTTTTTCCTCTCTTGCTAGCTTTTGATGAATCAGATCATCTCTACCTGCCTGCAAAGCCGGTTTCCTACGATGAATCTGAATCCCCAAAAATGATTGTTGATGTGGGCCTCTTGATGATATTCTAGGCAAGGTGCGCTTAAGCCAAGACTCAGAAGGACAATTTGGTAATGGAGGAGGAAGTAGAGAAAGTGCAAGATAGTTATCACTTTTCTCCGAATCTATGGCTTTCAAATCCACACTTCCATCACCACTTATATTATTTATGAAGTTAGTTTCCTTTTTCCCTTCACATTTTGAAGTAATTGGAAAATGCAGCGGATCTTTGAAAAGAGTTTTATCCGTGGAAGGACTTGTTGAACTGAATTCTTGAAGCCTGCCACTGCAAGATACTATGTCCCAATAACTTCCACTATATTCCTCGCAGGAATTGTAACTCCCTGTCTTCATAGTCTGAGATTTGCTCTCCGGATCCCCATTTTTGTTAGGAGACAAGACGGCACCGGAAGAATGCTGGAGTGAAGAAGAATCATCTAGCGTTTGGGAGTCGCTCCAGTAAGTTAGCTGATTGGATTCACTTGCCAACTTACTACCATCCTCTTTTTGAATGTAATCTCCATGATTTAATTTATATCTGTATACAGCCTCCCATGAATCCTAGAAGAGAAAAGTGACACCACATATCATTAGTACTAACCTCTTCGAGCTTAAAATGGCAAGAAGAAAACATTTTTGAAGCTGATTCACCTCCAAATTTGCATCATTGTGCGAGAGAGGGCTAGGTTTATTGGGAGGCCTCACTGGATGTCGACTTTGAACCTTCATACCTGGAACAGGATTCAAAAGAAAGAAGGAGCTCTTCAAGCAACATCTGGGAAGTAGCCCACACACCTTGGGCGAGAAATAGCCATTGTCGTCATGATTCCGATGATCACCGTCATCATCATTCTCTACTTCATCCTGATCATTAGCGTTCGGGGCAGGGAAACCAACCTGGCACTCGTAGTGAAAGGAAGACTCTCTCCGGCGTACAGTTTTGATTGTCGGATTTGGGTTCGCAGCGGCAACTTCCGGAGCTCTGGGCGGCTTCCTCCAGGTTCGCCGCGGCGATCTGGCAGCCATGGCTTGAGCGGCAGGCAGGAATCGGTCGATCATGAAGCCCTTCCCCTGCTGATCCTTCGAGAAGTCACTGAAAGAATTCCTGGCGCCAAAGTTCGCACTCATGCCGGTGGCGCTGCACTTCATAGAGAAGGATTCGGTGCAGGAAAGAGTGTCACGGGCGTCGGAGAAGCTCTCGCCGTCGTCATCGCACTCCGTCAGATTCCATTCCTCCTCCATCTTTGCCTTCTCCGCGCCGCCGTCTGGCATCTTCTGTTTTCGATCAATATCGATCTCCTGACGCAAAAAAACAGCATCCTTAATCCAATCCGCTTCCTTCTCCTTCAAGCTCCGACCGGGAGGCAGCTTCGGGGCGGCCGTCTTCAAGCCAGCAACTGCTCCATCGTAAGCGCCGCCGCCGGAGCTATCCTTAGGCTGACCAGGCGTCTTCTCCCATTCAAATGGCACAGCTCCAGCGCTACCCACCGGACTGTTCTTCAATTCGGGCTTACCGAACGGATGGGTTGTCTTCCGCAGCGGCGGCACAACCCCTTCATTCACTCCGGCCGCGGGGACGGTAATCCGCCGGAAGGAGAGAAGCGGGGCATCTAGATCGAGCCGCTTACCCTCCATCCAGTTCTCACCCAAAACACTAGCCCTAGTTATCTAGCAACATTCTACCAAGACCACAACAAGCAATGAGAACCCGAAGAGGCAAGCCTGGATTATACCTCGCAGCCATGGCCGTCGGCGAGGGCTCGCCGGAAGGAGGATGGGAGAAGGAGGGGGAAAGAGCAAAAAAGGAGCAAGGAATTGTTCACCGCTAAAGCTAGCTCCGGCGGAACCGGGGAATTCGTTCTTTAACCTCGACGTCCACCTCCCCCGCCGGGAAACGAGACTGGGCGGTAATTTTCATTTTAGACCTAAACAATTACCGAAATATCAGCTGCAATAATTATAGATTGATTTAAATTCTACTATTTCATCAAAAAAAAATTTAATTCTACAATTTTCATCACTTTTAACATTACACATAATCAGAATATTTTTTTGAATGTAATTAAAATAAATTTATTGTATCTCTAATTTTAATTAAATTTCAAATAAAGTAATATATTAAATATTCAAAACTAATTCATACAAAAATACACACACAAATCTCGCATATAAGCTAAAGCATAACATTATTATTTTAGTATTTTTTATA
The DNA here is from genome assembly GCA_002786265.1 of Apostasia shenzhenica. Taxonomy (NCBI): domain Eukaryota; kingdom Viridiplantae; phylum Streptophyta; class Magnoliopsida; order Asparagales; family Orchidaceae; genus Apostasia; species Apostasia shenzhenica. Next base: position 1,833,684 of record KZ453894.1, read on the forward strand.
TAGTAGCTTCTTTTTGTTACATAAAGACTATGTAGGATATTATTTGATGATATAAGAATATTTTGTGGTAATTATGTAAGTTTTTATATAATTATAATTATAAAAATATTTTTTATTTATATATATTTTTATATGGCCATAAAATGCTATTTAAAAGCATAATATTGCCACATAAAATTTTAATGTAGTTGCTACTTAAACAAATAATGATAAAATAATATCATCTACTTGCATGTCGACCATGTTACATAGCTCGTAATATTTAATATTTAATTGTGTGATTGTTACATGTTGGAAAAAAAAGAAAAGTTATAAATATTTATAAAAAAATTATTTATATGTTTAATAATTTAGTATAAGGATTAAAGACATGAGCCTCTCCTATTGGACTTTAATGGGCCTAATGAAATTTTAAAGATCTTTAATGTGCGATATAGGGTTTTTCGAAACTTAATTAACTTATTAAGCTAGAAGTTTATTTTTATTAATTTTATTTTAGAGTAGATAAATTATTTTTTTATAAAAATAATAATTATTTTTTATACTGTAAATTTAATTTTAAGAAAATGTCAATTGCACTTCAAAGATTTCTTGTTTTTTTCAATCACTAACAATTGACATCATCACGTGACTGTGGTGCACACAATAATTTTTGGTAGCCAGTGTTGAGTAATGGGGCATACTGAGTGACTCACGGAGTTAGAATATAATAATTCATTGTTTAAGGAACCAGAACGCAAATATTTCTTATTTACTGTAACAGTGCTGTATGAGAGCTAACAGCGTGCAGCTGATTCGCCATTGTAGTGGTGTCGGCGGAGGAAACGACAACCGAGTACGCGGAACCGCGCGTGCTCCGTGAAGACGTAGTAGTTTAAGATTGCTGTTTGGTGTTTAGAAGAGACAGTGGATACAGGAAGGATGGTCCGGGTCACGTGATTCGGCCTTTACAGTTAATTTCAAACTCGGACTCAAATTTATTAGATTTACAGGCCTGTTTTATATAAAATGCATTTATTTTAGTTGGCGGCGGAGCCGTGATCTTAAGCCTCTGTTTGGTAATAAGAGAAAAAAAAGAAGATTTGATTAAAAATTTTAGTCATTTTTAAAAAATATGTATTATATAAAATAAAGTAAGTTGGTTATATTAAAAATTGTGTAGGATGTGAAGTAAAGTTGATTGATTTATTGAGAATTGTGTTCGATGTGAAATAAAGTGATTGTTTAATATTGAAATTTGTGTGAGATGAAATATAAAATACTTTTTTAAATTTTTTAAAATAAATTTAAGATTTTGAGCATGGTTAATTTTAGCTATGATTTTTAGTTCATTGCCAAACAGGACTTAAATTTGGAGTCAGATGAGGCCGACAGCTGTGGGAAGGAGGAGCGGGAGACCAGTGAGAAGGAGAAGATCGGACGAAAAAAGTGACGGGATACTGTAGACTGTAACATTAAATATAATACATAATTAATTAATTAATTAAAAATATTATCATATTGTATAATATATAATTAAATTATAGAGAATTTAGGGCTGATTTTAGTTGTATATATGAGACTATTATTTACTGATTAAAATATTTTATATAAAAATTTATATGAGAATTTAAAACGTACATAAAATATATTTTCATTGTGAGATGTAAAATCATAAAATTATTTTTGAGCTTAAATGAATGTAAACATTGTATAACTTGAATTGTGTAGATTTGCTCAAAGAATAATACAACTAAGTTTACAAGTAGTTCAAAAGAGTTTTTAATCCGTTAAAAATAATAGTACTCAGTTGGATAATATATTAAAATATTAGTTAATTTGTGTTTATTTAGAAAAATTAATTTTAATAATATTAAATTTTAAATTAAATTGAAATATTTTTACTAAAAATTATATATGATATAAAATAAAATTAATTATTATATTGTGATTTATAAAAAATGATATAAATTAATTATTATTTTAATATGAGTATATGATGAAAAATAAAATTAATTTTTATCTTGAAATTTATGTATAATATTAAATATAATTAAATTAAAAATATTAAAATTTATGTGTAATATGATATATTATATAAAAATTAATAAAATTAATTCTAACTTAGTATTTACACATATTTTTATATTTTAGTGGCTCGAAGGTAGTACAATAGCTTTCAAATCTCATAAAAGTTATTCATATATCATTTAAATTGTTTTGTTCGATTTTTTAATTTAAATTATTATTTGTTACATTTACCTTTTTTTCTTTTCTTTTTATTTTTTCTCTGTTGGATCCAATCAGAGAATCAAAAATACGCATGACATCACAATTTAAAATAACAAAAATAAAAAAAAATATGCATAACATCAATAGAATCAAATTTAAAAATTGGAAGTAATCCCTGAGTTTAATGATAAATTTCACTCAGCTTTTGAGGCCAAAATAGTATTACAATTTAATTCTATTCTTTTATAAAATTTTAATTTTAATTCTTAAAATAATAAAAATTACTGCAATTTGAGTCACTCTATTAAAATCTTATCATTTTTATTATTAAAAAATTTATAATTAAAATTAAAATACTAAAAAAATAATAATATTTTAAATAAAAAATTAACAGTTAAGAATAGTATTAACATATAATTTTAAAAATTTAATAATTTCATTTTAGTTTGGATCAAGTAATAGCTTTTTACAGTTTTAAACTGTCAAATTAAAATTTTTAAAAATTAGAACCAAATTGCGTAACCTTTCTGATCTTTGGAGCCTGAATGCAATTTATCTCTTTTTTTATTATAATAATTATGGCAATGGACTGTTAAATTTTATATAAGTTTAGATATTTATGTACATAAAATTTATATTTTTTTCCACACTAAAAATTCATTTATAAATATTTATAATTTAATAAATTAACCAATTTTTTAGTGTATAAATATTATGTTTCACGTTATATCTAAGCATGAGAATATAAAAAGGAATAACAAATATGCAAATACTCCAAATAAAGTATATACATAGATAAGATTATTAGAAATTCCTTTTATAGTAATTATCAAAAAAGGCTATTCAATTTTAAAAATAATTAAGGGGGCGTTTGGTTCGTTGTTATTTTGGTGTTATGTTATGTAATCTAGATGCCATGACATTTAGATTTCATCTGTTGTTTAATAATTTTATAATCTAATTAAAGATTATTTACAGATGTCATTAAACCAAATAATTATATTCTCTAGATAACATAACATAACATCAAGATAACACTGAACCAAACGCCCCCTAAGTGTTTTTCTAGTTCATTGGAGACAAAATTTATCTAATTATTAGAGAATTTTAAATTCAATAAATTAAAATTTTCAAAACTGATTAAAAGTCAAAGTCAAGATATAGTATCCTTATCATTGATGAAAAAACCTTTTTCCCTTAATAATTTATGTCATAATTGACTCACACACCTTGAAATTTAAGATATAAATTATAAACAATAAAAATATATAAATTATAAAGTTTGGCCCTATATACTCATCAACAAGGTTTTAAAAATCAGACAAGACCATCCGGTTCAACCGGTCGAACCGTTAACTGATCAGCCAACCGGTCCAGTTTAATTTTATAACCGGATCCGCTTAAAGCCGGCCAGAACCGGTCTAAACCGCGGTTCAACCGGTGAACCGGTACGGTTGGACCGGTTGAGTTTAAAATTAAAAAAAAAACTTTCTTAAACTCTGGGTCCCTAACTCTGCTTCGGCCTCTACTTGCGCGACAGTAACGAACTCGCGATTTTTCTTGCCTCGCACTCTCCTCTCCAGCCCCCATCCTTTCGGAATGACTTAGTAGTTTAGTAATATAAAATAATTTAGTATTTTAATATTAATAAAGCATACATTTGTTCAGATCTTTTAATGATGTACTAAATATTATACTCAATTTGTAATTTGCGAATATTTTGTTGGGTTATTGTTATTTCGATTTGCTTGAAATTATTTGGGTTATTGACATAAGATATTATTTGTTAAATTTAATTATTAAACATTCATTTTATGTCTAATTATTGTATTGATGTGTGAATAATGTATATCTTAACTATATTTATATTATATTTTATTAATTTTTTTAATTTTTACTTCATCCCGGTTCGACCCCGGTTCGACCATTGAACTTTGAACCTTTCAGTCTACCGGTTCTGAAGTCGGTCCGATTTTTAAAATCTTATTCATCAATCGAAAAACATTTTTTTTTTGGGAAAAGAAATTATATTTCATCAAAAAATTGAATGTATAATAGATAAGGTTCTTACATAAAACAATAAATAAGAAACATTATCTGGAATATCCAGTGTTTTGGGCTATGGAGCTTGTGCTAAAAAAAATTTTGAAATTTGAAAAATTAAAATGAATCCGAATAAAATAAATTAAATTTTTTAATTAAGTGAACCTGTGATCGTCTTTTTTTGATTTTCATTTCATATAAATTAATAATTTTGAATTCAATTTAATTTTTTTTACTATTTAAAATTGTGAGTTACCAAAACTTATATTAATCTACACATTTTTTCTAATTTTAAGTACATAAATATTATTAAATTTTTAGAATTTATGCGATATTTTGGGACTATTAATTTGTAAATTTTTCATTTATAATATAATTTTTATAAAATTTGTAATGCCAAATGACCTAACTCTGGCATTGCTATCTCTTACTATATTATTAAAAATAATACTAAACTATTAAAATTTTAGATTTTCTATTTTTACTCTTGAGAATTCTAATATTCTAAGTCATCAAAATAATGATAAAATTAAATTTTAATTATATATTTCTTTCACATTTACATATAAATGCTAATTCATTAATTTTAAATTTATTTTAATTAAATTTAATTCCAATTTTGTAATTAATTTTTTCATTAAGTTCAAATATGTTTCAACAAAATTGTTAGAGATTTTTAATGTATTTGAATAAATTTAATATACAAAATATAAAAATTAACTTTGATTCAGTTATCATATAAATTTTAAATAATTTTTTTAAAATATATTTTTTTAATTATCATTTATGCAACTCATTCGGCTATCAAGCACCAAATCATCTACTATTGCTAATTTATTCTATAAATATAAAGCATATGAAAAAATTATATTTAATTCTATATTTCTTTCACTTTTACATATGAGTGCTAATTTACTAATTTTAAATTTATTTTAATTAAATTTTATTTTAAAACTTTCATAAAATTTTTTATTAAGTCCAAATTCATTCTAAAAAAATTCTTAGATGTTCTCAATAAATCAGAACAAATTTAAAGTACATAATCTAGAATTAACTATGAATCAAACATCACATAATTTTATAAAAAAAAATTAAATTAATACAAATATGATTATGTACAAATAAAATATATTTTATACTATTTGGATTTTTGGGATATTATAAATAAGTTTTGAGAATTCTTTATGTTGAAATTTATACATTTAAATCTATTATTTTTTAATTTTAGTTTTCACCATAACAATAATATATAAAAAATCTACTTTTAAATATATTTAATCACTGAGTTGCATAAAGTTGAGATAATGCACTACAAGGGCTGATAAAATTTAATATTTTTATTTTACATTTAATGAAATTATTAATATTAAGTATACATTTCAATAATTAAATATGTATATATTAAATTATATATATTAAAATAAATAAATTATTGTAATATAAATAAATATATATATTTATATTTATTGAGAAATTAATATTTTTATATTTTTATCATATATTATTTATATACAAAAAATTAATATGTATTTTAAAAATAAAAAATTAAATATATAATTTATAATTTTTATTTAAATTTTATATTAATCGTTTTTACTTTAAAAAATATGAAAAATTTCATGTAATTTATACATGGGAAAATACTAGTATTATAAAATAAGTATTACATTGTATAGTTAACAAACTAATATTAAAAATAATGCTAGAAATAATCATGTTCATGGCAAGCCCATTGATTCCCCAGCGGTCATTACGTCACTAGTCTTTACTGCTGTTTCGAAGGCCTCACTTCATTCTAATATAGGGAACCGAAAACCCACAAGCCATATTGGCTTGGGTAACTCACCTTCCTCCTATTGCGTTCCCCCACCTCTGAGTTGGCTAAAAGTAAATTTTGATGGCATAGCTAAGGAGGGTGGACGCGCTAGAACTGGTGTGATTTTAAGGGATTATTATGGAACCGTGCTCAAAGTTATAAGCTGAAAATTGATCTCATTTGCAGCTGAAGACATAGAGAGAACGAGAGTTTGTGAAGCATTAAATATAACGAGCAAATGAATAGACGTTGCAGACAAACTATGAATAGAGGGGGACTCTTCCTCTGTCATTGCGGCGGATCTTCTCCAAGCAACCAACATTTGCGCTATGGATAGTACCTTTGTTCTTTTAACGCACGTTTTGTCTTTGTTTAGAAGTTATAAGATTTCACATGTATATCGTGCTGCAAATAAGACAGCCAATTATATTAACTCTACTTCTTATAATAGCGATATCCAGTGAGAAGGAGGAATGCCCCTTTCTTACGATTTTCATGCGATCATAAGCCAGGATCATCAGTTTTGTACTTGATGTACTGCTTTAATTTTAAGTAATTTAGGGCTGAGCTAACTTTCAAAAAAATAATAATAATGCTAAAATTGATTGATAAAAATTACTATATTATAATATTAATTTATATTTTTTGATTTAATCAAATATACATATTTATTTTAAATTATGATTATATAATTAGTAGATTTACATTTTTACATGTTGTTGATGAATTTAAGTTGAAATTAAATTTCAGATTATAATGGTTTAAATTGGAAAACTATTTAACTGATGATTAAATCCATCTGGATGGCATTAATAGTTTATAAATGCCAGGTCATAATTTATACAATAATTAACAATGAAAAAATAAAATTGAGGATATCTCAAAATTGGAAAGACAAAATCCAAGTACTTTGATAGTTCTTTTTGAGACTAAAATAGTATTTGATTAAAAAAATTATAATTATAATAAAATTTTTTATTATTAAATTTGCATAAATTTTAATATAAAAATTATTTTATTTTATATATTCAAGTATTTTTAATAAAATTATTAATTTTATTTTACATTCTTAATAAATAAAATATTTTGATTTAAAATGTGAAAAAAATATGATTATTTTATTAAAAATAAATAATTATGTGAAATAAAGTAATTTTTTAATTTAAATTTTTATAAAATAAAATTTAATTTTGTTTATTATTATTTTTTAATTTAGTAACATTTTAATTTTGAGCTCTACCAATTTTCTCCTGAGGACTGAATTAAACGCGTCACATCTGAGATCGTTTGAAAGTTTATCTTTAATTGAACTAATCTATAATAATATTATTTTAAGATTTCTAAAAGAATTAAAATAAAATTATTGATATAAAATAATGTTAATTATTTAAATTTAAAATTAATGTAAAGTATAAAATAAAATTAATTTTTAATATTAAAATTTATATAAAATCTAAAATATTATTAATTTAATGCTAAAATTTTGTATAATATTACTCACAAAATTAAGTTCTATTCAGCTAAAATAAATATGGGCAAACAAACATGCAGAAAATAGCCCTAATATATATGAGACGTTGTTGATACTGGATTTCTAGTATTGCGTTGAAGATGAGAGAAAAGGTGCTTCGAGGATTAGCAATCACGATGTTCAGAATTCAGATGTAAAGGGGTCCAGAATCATCCAAAAAATTCCCCTATGTCTACCGAGGAGTCTGAGAAATAAGGCTTTACTAGTACTCAAAAAAGGGTTTGATTAAGAGATCAGTACAAGAAGAAAATAGAGAATACAAGCTTAATGTATTCGTCCTCCTCTCCTAAAGCTATGTTTAAAGGTATTTACAAATGAATCATAATAGAGTATTGTAGATATTCGGGTCAGAATTTTATAATTGTTGGCTCCATGCCATCGATCTCATATTTGTTGGCCCCGAGAAGACTGTAGGTAGTGGCAAGGGCATGTGGGCTCTAGATTGGCGTGATTAGCGGGAATCCACACTCTAATCATCTGCTGACATGGCAGACTCTACTAGATCAAGGCAATGGTAGTGTTGAGGAACAAAAAGAGAGTTAAGGATTTGGACGTGGAAACCCGAGTATCCGGGGAAAAACCACGGCGCCACTTTCTGGGCGGCTTGAAAGAACGGTTCTACTATATGAGAAAACGAGTTACAAAAGAAAGCAGGGAAAGCCGGGAATCCCTGGGTCCTTTCCCCAAGACCAGCAGGAACTTGCGACACATCCTGATCGCCATAGACTATTTTTCCAAATGAGTGGAAGCCAAGGCAATGGCCCAGCCGACGAGCACCAACGTCAGGAGCTTTATCTGCACGCAACTCATATGTCGTTAACAGGTAGCTGTGGGAGAACGAACATCGTGGCCCGATATTGCTGGCCTTGAATGCACATGTAGTTCCGCATGGGGCATTCGCTAATGGCGGCAAGTGCCTTCCATTTTTCGGCTGCCACCGAACTCCCCTTGAGCTGTTGTTATGTAAGTTTTTACGTGTACACTCCAGATGTACTGGTGCGGATCCAGATACAACAAATGTTATAGAATTGAATTGAAACTTAGAGTTTTTTATTTTTTTAAGCACTTAATGATCACAAAAATTGAATTTGAATAATTATTTAAAATTTAAATCATGGAGCAACAATTTTTTATTTGACGAAATAATCCAACTTGAATTTAACCCAGCTTTACTTGGTATGCATTGAACTTATACAATTTTAAATCATAAATAATTTGACTCATTTTTAGCCATAGGTCGATTCATTTATAATCATTAATGACTCATATATTGCGTATTTACTTTTTTTATTGGCAATTTTAATATTTATCATTAGCACATAGTTTAATTTTATTTTAAATTTTTCTAACTAAACTTAATTATTATTAAGTATTAAATTTATAAAATATTGAATTTATGAAATTTTATTTCACCAAAATTATAATAAACAGTTTTGCATTTGGGGGGTTACATCTAGTTAGATGTTCATTAAAAATATATATATATATATTAATTAAACCTGCCTAATTCTAGTTAAATTTAAATGAGTCAAATAAAAAATGAATTGACTCGAATCTAAATAATCAACCTGATTTGTAACCCACATTTAATTTTCTATCCAAAATAATGCTGCAAAATTTAATTATCCTGAACGCAAATAGGCCGGCTCAAATCTAGAATGACTTGTTCTGAAATCTAATTCATGAATAGCAGAATTAAGTCTTGATTTAAATCTGGTCAAAATTATTTTGCAAATTACTCGAGTTTGGATCAAATTTAGATTGAATCGAGTTTGGATTAATCGACTAAAACAGTTTTTTATTAAGTGAAAAAAAAATTATAATAATTTGTGAAAAATACTTTAGTTTACTTATATAATAAAATAATTTTATCTAATTTATTAATTTATTAATTTTAATTTGATAAAAATAACAAAAATTCAAATTGAAATCTTCTTTCTACCGACAAAAAGATTATAAATTTAATATAATCTAAATATGTGAGACTCTATATTAATGTGATAGAAGTTAGATGGAAAATTATATTCTCACTACATATATATAATAAAATAATTTGATATTTATATAAGAATTTTAAAATATATATTGTATATTTATTTAAAAATAGTAAAATCGAGTTGAATTTTAATCGAATTGGAGAGGGGTCCAACAGTGACCCGACTTAGGCCTCATTTATTTCAAGATATTTTTTTTACCCAACACAAATTTCAACTATGAAAACCAACTTTATTTCACATCTAACACAAATATAAATTTTAAAATTTAAAGTATTTCACATTTTACATACTTTCTAATATTAAAATAAAATTTTTTCCTATAAAATTTTAAAAATAAAATATTTTATTTCTCTTATTCAAAAATTTTTTCGAAGCAAAAAAGAAATTGAATCTAATTTTGAGTAGGATTACCAGCCTTGTTTGCTTTTGATATCATTACCTATAAAAGAGTTAGAATCAAGGTCAACTAGTGCCACACTCACAATAATGAGAAAACGTAGTTTCGCGTCATTTTCTCGTCATTTTGTGTTTTTTTTTTATATTTTTGTAAAAAATTTTAGTATAATATATTTTTCTTGATGTGCATTCATTTACAAATTTTATAAAAATAAAATAAAATTAATACAAAATTAAAATATATTGTATTTATATAAATAAAAAATACTTATATAAATAAAAAAATAAATAAATTTTATATGATTTTATTTTTAAATAAAATATTATATTTTATTTTCGAAATATTTATATATATAATATTTCATATAACTATATTTACATATTAAATATTTTGTTAAAAAATTATATATTGTGTACTTAAAAATTTATACTCCACGCATTTTTTTATTCCCAAATAATTTTTTTTAAATTACAGTGTAATTTTAAAAAAATGAGTGTGATACACGTGGCGCGCTGCCTTCACCGGTCCATTTGCAGGCCTACTCCCGCTGCTATTCACGTTCCGTAACTGACCGGAATCCGAACTTGTACCTTCTCCGATGCGCTCGCCCGATGCCCTAATCAGTATTAGCCGTCTCGTGCTCCGGGAACCGGTGAGGGATTCGCGTTGCCGGTGAGAATGGGATGCTATTCGGATGCGAATCTCCGGCAGATGAGAATGGAATTTGCTTTGTCTTTCTGCGCTCTCTTGATTATCAGGTGCACAAGTTTTCTCGATCTCTGTTTCTCGAGATTTTTTAGGGTTTCATCGAAATCTTTGGAGGAAGATTAGAACATTCTTTTCTGATAGTGATAGTTACCGAGATCCAGAAGAGAGATAGCAAGGAACTTTCTGCCTGAATTCAACGGAAATTTAGCAAGCAATGCCTCAGAATAATCGTTAGAGGATGCTAGCATCTTCTAAGAAACGTTAGGGCAACAAAATTATTAGGTGCCTACTGTCTTCAATGACTTGAGCATTAATTAGTGAGATCTTCAAGAGGTTTCCAAGATGAAAACTGCTTTGCATCCCCGGATAATTGACTAATAAATTGTCCAATTATGACTTAGATCTTTAATTCATTGGATTATTCAGTGGATCAAAACTTAGAGGGAATTTGGTTTAATGTTTTTATATATACATACATTTAATTTATTGTATAAAATCATGTTTAATATTAAAAATAATATAAAATTTTAATTAAGTTGTATTTATGAGTATTTTAGTACATTTTTTTTCTTTTTACTTTTTATTTTTTATTCTATTCCATTCAAGTAAACAAAGAAATTATTATTTCATGAGAATATATACATGCAAGGTCAATGCTTGATTAACATGTTGCATTATCTTTTAATTTCATCAGGAGCTTCAAATGAATCTGTTAAGAGTTATCAAATACGATAAATGAAGTGTTCATGAGTTTCAGTTGGAAGTGCTGATGAGCCTGATGTGTAATATCTGTTATCTCCCAGTTCCTGTTGGGCAAATTCAATCGGAAGCTCAAGTTCTGAAGAAGCTAAAGATCATCGGCCTGCTGCTACCTAAACAACTGGAAGGAGCTGTCATAAAAGAAAATTTTGGAAATTCTAAAGCTTACAGTCATGATAAAAGCCATCTTCACTTTGTTCATGAATGGGCTATTACTGTAATAGACCTTACAGTTTTATATCAAGGTGTGATACGCGGTTTTGGAAGAAATTTGGTGATTTCATGTCACACATCAGCCTGATTGTCGAAAAAGAAATATTACTTGCTCTTCAATTTGTTCCGTTTTCCCTATCTTCTACAGTTGTGATTGAGGCCATGCTTGGTTTTCTAATGAAATCTTCCAATCTTTCTCTTGGGTTTTAGACTCTTCATTTTAATGCTGACTTTATACCCTGTTTATTAAGTTCACCTTTCTTCCTAAAGGAGCGCCAAGGGACAGGAATGACTTGTTAACTGCCTGGAGGAAGAAAACTCTTGATGGAACTGTTGGGTCGAGCCGCGGCATTGTTTATGACAATTGATTCAACGGTCACTATATCTGATTACGGGTACTGTAAATGGATTCTTAGTTTTCTAGATTTGGTACATATAATATCTGCCCAACACCTTGTGATCTTAATTTGCTATCTTGTCAACGAGCATATGAATTTCAGGCTGAAGCTTTTGCTAAGAAACTTCGTTATGGTGAAGTACTTTGTGCGGCTTTGTGAAGCAGGAGGAAGAGAGCCAAGAGAGCCTTTTGGCAGTGAATGGGAATTCCTCCTTTGCCAATTAGTGATATTTATGGCTGTATCAAAATTTTTGTTCCTTTTCATCACGTAGGTTAATGATTTATTTTTGCTTTAGGGAGTGTTTGGTTCAATCTTAGTCTTTTAGCCGACTATGCGGCTGACATTAAGAATCCTTGCCAGCATCCTATACTTAAAAGGCAAGAATCTGCATTTAAGGAGGACGTTCAAATGGATCGTTGAAAAGTTTTCTATATCCCTTTCTTCTCTGTTCTTCTCTGTTCTTCTCTATCTCTTCCTCTACTTTGCTACATTCTCCCCTTTTTCATTATTCCTCTTATCCCTTCAGTTTTCCCACTTTTGTCCTGCAATTGCAATCAAGTTACAGGCCTAGGTTCAACTTGATGGAATAACACCCAACAAAACATATTGGTAGGATGTCCATAGACTCAATGAAGAAGGAAAAAAAAAATGCAGGATCAGTAACAAAAAGATCACATCATGAAAGCTACTTGGGATTCAAAGATGCCAGCGATTCTTTCACTATGGGACTATTTCACAAGCAAATTCATACCTTTTTCTACAATTATATGCTGTGATGCAAATATTATATCCCTATGTTTTGTGATTATACTTTGGCATGTTCTGATTCTGATTTCTTATTGTTGATATATTATATCAATGTTATTGTTATTATTTTTTGAACTGTATATAGATAGACGACAGGCTTAACACAGCTGAGGACATATCAATCTCCCCGGTCTGGCCTGCATCAGCTAGTGATTTTTCCAACTAATCATTAAGTTGGATTTATAGCTGAAAAACTATCTTTTTTTCCTTTTTTTTTTTTTTCATGAACTCAGAGATCAACAGTTCCGTCACAGTTCATACAAATCTCTGCAAACTTAAAGCTAAGAATAAAAAAAAACAGATGGAAAATGCATACTATGTGGATCTGCAACTTCTTCGTTTATAGCTAATCAGGTATAACCCTGCTGTTCAATGCATCCTCAAAGCGGCTGCAGGAATCAGCCCTCATCTCTGTGCTCGTATCAGTATCCGGTGCCGGATAATAATCCTCCCTGAGCTGCACATCCCTGAGATTGGGCATCCCCAAGAAGAACCTCATGAAATGCTCGTGGGCAGTTCCATGGATGAAGAGCTTCCTCAACGAGAGGCATCCCTGAATCAACCCAGATGCCGGAAGCGAGATGCTCCTCTGGTTCACCTCCCTGTCCTGCGGCGGCCAGTAATCTAGCTCATATAGGTTCAGGTCTCCAACTCCATGGAGATAGAATCTCTCCCACAAGCTCAGATCCAGATGCCCCGTCGGCGCTGTCAATGCATACCCGATCGCCTCTCCGCAATCCAGCTTCATTTTCGATAGCTGAGGGTAAAGAGCCAGCGTGCTCAGCCCGAAAACCGGCTGAGAGGGCCGCGGACAAGTCCGGCAGTCTCCTTCCACCTTGATGTTTATCTCCTCCAGCTCCGGGCAGTCCTCCAATCCAGCCCCCGGCAACGGACTCAGCAACTCCCCCGCCGGAATCCACACCGAAAGGCGCCGTAGCCGATCCCATGTCTTGCACCAGAACGTGTTTCCGCCATTTTTGTTGCTGTTGGTTTGATAAGAATACTTGCATTTCTTCTTAGTGGAGCTATTTCCCTCGTAATTGGATTCATCAACATCAGAATCATCGGACTCTGGCAGCAGCTGCGGCAGCGGCAGCGGCAGCTTATCCCCTGGTTTTCCCCAGATGCAGTCGATGTGAAGGCGCTCAATCCGGTCTCTGATCGGCTCCAGAGCGCGGAGCGAACAGGCTGCGTTAAGGTTCTGGCAGCTGGAGATCATCACTTCCTTGAGGGTGGACCGGAGCATGCCGGAAAATTTCTTGATTCCGGCCTCGGTGACCTTCTTGCAGCCGTAGATCTCGAACCGGCTAAGCTGCTGGCAGCCGCGGGCGATGGCTGAGAGACTCGAGTCGGTCAAATCCTCCGAATTCTTGATGCAGAGGTCCCGCAGTCCGCCGCAGATGGCGACGCCGTCGAGGTGAAGCCCAGCGGCTTTGCAGATGCCCTGGAGCTTGCCCAGCTTCAGCGACCGGACGCGGGAGCGGCGGCTGAGGGCCTCCAATGCCGGGCCGCTGTCGAGCACCTTGTGGCAGAGATCGAGGGCGAAGTCCACGATGTGGGGAAGCGCGGAGAAGAGGTTCTCTAATCCGGCGCGTGTTATCCGCGAATGGTTGTGCGAAGTTGAAGGATCTTCGAGGCTGGGAATGGGGCGGGCGGGGGAGAGGGTGGAGGGGTCGATGAGGTGGAGGATGGAGAGGCTCGGGCAGCTGGCGGCGAGGGCTGAAAGGGCGTCGTCATCTACGAAGTCCAAGTACCTCGGGTTGAAAATGCAGGGGATGAGCAGGTGGCGTAAGTTAGGGCAGGCAGTCGCGATGGTTAGAAGCTCGGAGCAGCGGAACCCCTCGTACATGGAGGAACTGAGGAGGTTCAAATGAGTGATGGCGGCGGCAACGGCAGGATAATTGGCGAGGGCGATGGGAACATCTTCCGCCCAGCAGTAGAAGCGGGAGAGGTCGAGGGATTCGAGGTTGAGGGAGGCGGAGAGAAGAAGAGAGAGATCGGAGCCGGGATCCTGCAGCGGGCGAGGATGCCACCGGACGAGGGAGACATGGCGGAGGGAAGGCAACAGCGAAGCGAGGGATTGGAGGGTGGAGGAGGTGCGAGCGTAGACGGTGAGGGAGGTGACGGCGGGGAAGGCCTGTTGGAGGCGATAGGCGATGAGAAAGTGGTTGTCATGGTCGGCATCGGCGAGGAAGGGGTGGCCCCATGGGGAAAGGAACGAGAGGTCGAGATGGGTGACAGAGGCGAAACAAGTGGGGAGAAGAAAGAGGTTGCGAACGTTGCCTCGGAGCGACAGGGAGGTGCGGGTGGTGCGCTCTGTGAGGAGCCATTTCCGACAGGTCAGTGCCATAGCGTTCCGGCTGCGGACATCACCGACGAGGAAGAACACGTGGACTAAGACGGCTTCGGGCAGATCCTGCAGGTGCGTTATTCTCCTCTCTCCACCGCTTTCCGCCATTGCTTCCCCTGTTTCTTCAGTTTCTCTTTAGATGTTTATTTTCGATTCTGGAGCGAGAAAAAAAAAAAAAGTTTAGTGAGAATTGATCTAAGGCATGACTTAATGAGAGCTGGAAAGGTGGGCATCCACTAGGCGTCACCTGCTCTGTTTTTGTTTTCCTTTGCTTTCAATTGGAGAGCATAGAGAGCTTTGATTTTGGGTTTATTTACATTAGTGCCTCTACCCATTGGTGCTCCTTATGGGTCAAGTTTTGACCAAAAAAAAAAAAAAAGAGATAAATTTGCATGATTGCCAGTCAGATCATTTCATATTTTATTAGGATTTGGGGACCTTATTATATTCATTATATTATAATATATTGTACACAAAACACAGAGGAATCAATCTTAACTAAGAAAATAATGAGTCATTTATTATCTTGTTGTTATATTATGTTATTTAAAATTTTTTCGCTCCAAAATGACTAGATAACATGACATAGTATTGCGATAAAGATCGAACCCAATTCCCCTTAAGATTATGGCATGATGCGTTTGGTATATTTAGTCAAAGCTAGGCGTTATTTATTACGGTATGTAATTTTTTTTTATATATATAACTACATAAACATGAAGATTCCAGTGTTTCTCGGTGCATGATTATCCAGGTGGTACGTGTGTCTCTAACTAATTGTCAAATTATAGAAGTGTAGTAGGTGCTGATTAATAACTAGATCTTAGATGCTTCAAGCTCAACAGGCTCTTATGTTCTCCATCTCTAACCCGTACTCAATCTAGAGCACTTCTCTTATGTTTCATTACGAATAACTACAACTCCACAAATGACATTCATTTTGATCAGGCATCTCCTCCCTGAAGGCTGTCATGTTCGCACTAGCTCCACGAGCCTGATCTCCTTTACATCTCATGGAGTGGAGCGTCATCCTACCTGATGCAGCTTGCGGTAACATAAAAAATATTTTGTTTAATCTCGATCGTACATGTGCCAGATCCAAAATACTAAAAATTTAGTGATGTCTTTATGATACAACAGAAAACTTTTCAACAAAAAGTTGATATACATGTATTGTGAAATGTCAAAGTGCTCCTCATCGAAGTTGTTAATGCACATGTAATTTAGATATCTTAAACAAAGCATTTTAATTTTGAAAATTGAAAATGTTGGACGCTAATTCTTCAAAAGTTTTGCAAAATTTTTTGTGAAGAAGTTTTCGAGAACTTCTACCTGATTATTACTTTCAACTTTTTCGCAAAACCCGCACTTTACAAAACTGGAAAAACTAAGTATAGTGGAAAGCTTTCTTTTTATAGTCAATCATGCTCATACAAAGATAAAGATGAAAATCTACACTATATTATGGCCAATAAGAAGAAAAGGATCTTCAATGCTTCTTCAACAGTAGTTCGAGTTGCTTAACTATTAGACCATCATTTTTAAGTCCTCTAAGTGGGAGAGTTGAACTACAAGTTCAACAATTCTTTTCTATAAAGGATTATTTGTAACTACGACCACACTCTTTATTTAAGGAATGAATCTTTGAGGCCACTCTTTATATAACTAAAAATAACACAAACATTGATGCATTTGAGGACCTTCTTGGGGCTTTGAATTTCTTACACTTATAAAGAAGTTACTGTTTACTTCAAAACACTGCCTCTCATTTTTCAAAAAAAAAAAAAACTCGACATCATGGTCATTTCTTACGAGTTTTGCAAGCTAAAAACTTTTGTTTACTCTATTTTTTTTTTTCAGCTTTATTGTTTCCTCTGATTATCTGAAAAAATCATATCAATATATTAGATTCTAGACTACAAATAGCATGTAATTTCTCACTTCTGTACATAATAAGTTCATGAGCTAACAAGTATTCTACATTGAAATCTTATGATACTCTATAATTGTGGACTTATTTCAAATCAACAACGATATGTGTTTTCTTTATTTAATAAATTAAGATTTTCATTTAAAAATTCCCTCTCATTTTTTTTTATTTCGTTACTTCTTTTCTTTTCTTAACCGAGTACTCACATCCTCAAGTAGTAAGAAAATACCTGAAATCACAATAAGTCAAGACCACAAGATTGGCGTGAGTAGCTTTTCTTGTCAGATGTTTATCTTAAAGTTTTTTATGCTGATTATGAGCGAAGATTGTCACTAAAAAATTTCGCCAAATTTTTTGAAGTTTTTCTTTTAAACGTAGAAGTGGTTGCTTTCTTAGATCCTAACATTGTACTTATAGTCTATTTTATTTTTAATTTTATCTTTTAACCATGGCCTTTAATTCCAAAAACAAAAAAAGAAAAATGGAAATAGGTGCCTAAACATGCAAATAACTTGATTCAAAAAACCTAAATTTGTAATTTAACTAGAGAACTATAATCAATTTAATTCAAGGAAGTCAATAATTCCACAGAGTTTCCGTACAACCATCGTACAACCTATGTTTTAAATTTTTTGATTTATTTAAAAAAAAAACTTAAGAAGGCATGCTATAATTTTTAATTTTTACTAAAAAACTTAGTTTTAAAAAATTTTATTTTGAAAATTTGAGAATTTTGATCTAAATAAAATTTTAATTAAAACTAAAATAAAATTAACAAAACTGATCTCTTGAAGAGCATCTCTAAGGGTCTATTTATTTGTAAGATTAAATATAAAAAAATTAAAATTAAATTTGAATGGAGATATTTTTTATTAAAAATTTTGAATGATGTGAAATAAAATTAGTCATTATATTAGGATATGTGAGAAATGTGATATAAAGTTAGTTATTATATTAAGATATGTGAGGAATGTGATATAAATTTAGTTATTATTTTAGTAATATGTGTAGAATGTGAAATAAAATTAATTTTTAATATTAAGGGGGCGTTTGGTTCGTTGTTATTTTGGTGTTATGTTATGTAATGTAGATGTCATATAATCTAGATGTCATTTTTTGACTAATAATTTTATAATCTAACAGAAGATTATTTGTAGATATCATTAAATTAAATAATTGCCTTCTCTAAATAACATAACATAACATTAAGATAATATTGAACCAAATGCTCCCTAAGTTTTGTGTGTGATGTGATTTGGTTGGTTAAAATTAAATCAGATTAATTTTTAATGGTCAAATAAACGGGGCCTAATTAGTTGGATTTAAAATTTAGATTTAATTTATTGGGGTTTTCACATACAAGACATGAAATTTACACGAAATTACGCATTTCACCATCAATTCATAAATATTACCACTATCACACCATATTCATTTAAATTTTATGCATTTCACATATTTCACACCATATCTTTAATGGTGAACTTCACATTTCTAAATTGGCCTTGATCTTAATTATATTATTAATATATTAATTAAATACTATAAATAAATTAATTTATATAAATAATAATTTAAATATTTATGAATTTATGTATTTTAATTTATTTATTCTATTTAAAATTTCCAATTAGGGTGCTGAATTTAAATCAATATGACTATAATTTTTAATTGAAGTAAGAAAATTGATGTGTTTACAGTAAAAATTAAAAATATATATTAGAATTTAAATATTAATGAATTTATGTATTTTAATTTACATATAATATTATAAAGTATATGAAATATATAAAATATGTGAAATGCGTAAAGTTTAAATGAATATGGTGTGATAGTGGTAATATTTTTGAATTGACGGTGAAATGTGTAATTTCGTGTAAATTTTATGTTATGTATATAAAAATTTCTATTTTATTTTATTTGTTATTGTTGCTGCATTGGTGGGTGTCAGTGGGTGAATAATTGATTAGTTTAGTGGTCATTGTGGTGCCAACAATGCTGTGGACCCAGCCCGGAAAGCCGGTAAATCAAAACCATTGATTAAATCAGATGCCACGTGCAGGAAGATGGCAACATCTACCATCAGAACAGCCTCATGATCTCAAAATCATGATGAAATATCAGCATCCATCATGATGGTGCACATTATTTTGTTATTATCTCACTGATAACTAAAAGAGTCCTCAAGTTAGTTGTCATTTAATTATCAAAAAAAAAAAAAAAAAGTTTGTTGTCATTTGTAAATAGGAACTAATCTTTAAATTTGATGCAAATAGGTTCTAAATATCAAATGTTTTAAAACTCAGCTGAAACAGCTGTGTTTCGGTATTTTCGACTGATATGAAAAAACTATCGAATTTTAACTTTAATCAAAATTTGATAGTTTCGACAGTTTCAGTTGAGTTTCAGTTAAAACTACTGAAACTCAGCTTAAACAGGCTAAACTCATCTCTCTTCAAAAAATAATAATCAATAATTATCATTCATAAATTTAATTTTGAATTTACAAAATTAAAATAAGTTATAAAAAAAAAAACTACTGATATTGAAATTATTAAAATTATCAAAATTACTGGAACTGGTACTTCTCCTCAGCTATTTGTTTGATTAGGCTCTCTCCTTGTGAAAAACATTATGTTCTAACTTCATTTTGCTATTTTTTACTTCATCAAGTTTATTGTAAAATTTTCAATTTTTTTTAAAAATATATTCACTAATATTTTATATTAACACTAAAAAATAATTTTATTTTACAGCTTAATTAAATTTTAATTTTAAAATTAATTTTATTTTATATTTTACAAATATTTAAATAAAAATTTTAATTTTATTTTACATTTAATATAAATTTTAATCTAAAATAATTTAAATTATCTCTAAAATGTATTTCAATCAAACAAGACAAGCTGATGGTTTGAATCCTTTTCATTTCTGCTAACAATTTTAATGAGAAATTTATTAAAAAATTACATATTATAAAATTTAGCAGTTATATATATTTAATATCAAAAAAATTTAATATTATATATTGACTAATAAAAATTATAACATTTATTACATTTATATATTACAATTTTGTGGCATGAGTTATAATTTTTATTTTTATTTTTTAGTAATATATATGTAATTGTTCTAAATTCATTTTGAGTAGCAGGAAATTTCTTTCAAAATTCTGCAAGATATATATAAATATATATTATGTTTTTTCTTAACGAAAAAACTACATATTACTTATATTTAATAAATAGGTATTTATATTTTATTTAATCTGAAATAAAATAGGGTAGCAGGTCCACATTTGATATCTATTGCTAAGGCCTCGTTTTGTTCGATTTTTTTTTAATAAAAAATTAATTTATTTTTAAAATTTAATATCAAAAAATTTTATTTTAATATTAAAATGTACATAAGATATGTAATAAATTTAATTTTAAGATTTATATTTATATTAGATGTGTAATAAAATTAATTTTTATAGTTAAAATTTGTGTTGAGTTAAAAAAAAATCTCGAACCAAAGAGGCCTAAATTTTTGAAATTATGTAAATTGTTCCATGTTTTGTGAACTAAAATGTAATGAAACTATAAATGTTAGGAACGTATATGTAATTTAGCTCATAGAAGCAATCCAATCTACGTGTACGGCTTGGCAGCCACGTGATATATAATTCATTCTTTATGATAAAATGATGACATCTGACGTGGCAGCCGTGATGCTTCCTATCTTATCACCGTGGAATGAGGGAGTCTGACTGGTAACAAAGCGGACAGATGACGTGATAATTTTAATAATCAAATAAAATAAAAACTTTAATATCAAAAAATAAAACAAAATACATTTATAATAGTTAAAAATTTATAAAATAATATAAATTTTATTGAAAAAGTAAAATAAAATGAATAATTATATTAAAATATCAAACAATATATTATATACATATTTTTATCAAAAAGTTACTTTTTATCACTTTAAAAACAAATTTTTATTTTTATTTTTAAAAATAAAATTAAATGAAAATAAAGAGAAAGTCTTATTTTATATGTCAATAATATTAATAATAAAATTTATAGTAAAAAAAATTTCATTTGAATTGTTATTTATATATCTAAATATATCTTAAATTTTATATAAGAATAATTACACTCAAGTCCTTGAATTTAAAGCTAATTATGGTCCATAATTTTGAAATTTAATATAGAGGTCCCTAATTTTTAAGAAATTACCAAATGAGTTTTTTTTTTATTAAAAATATTTTAAAATTACAGTTATACCCCCTCCCTCTCTCTTTTCTCTGATCCAGCGCACAGGTGCTGCCGCGCGACCTCCGACGGGTCGCTGGGGGGAGGGGCCTCTCTCTCCTCTCGATCCAGGCGCACGCGGAGTACAATAGTGAGCAGAGAGAAAGAGAATGCAGTACAATAGTGTTGGTGAGCAGTCTATCGTTGACTGCAATTTAACTTTAGATATTTTTATTTTAAGTATATAAAAATATTTTTATTTTAACATTTATTAAGGGCTTAAAATAAAAATTAATGAAAGGAAAATATATAGTGTAATAAAAAAAAATTTCATAGCCTGTATCACGTAGTATCTGCTCCTGAAACATTAATTTTGAATTGTTGGTAACTTGGTAGGATGTGAAGCAAAATCCAAACTTGTGTTGAACTTTATATAATATATATGCAAGAAAAGCTGAATCTAATATTTAAATTTATATAATATTTAAAATATTATTAATTTAATTTTAAAATTTATGTAAAATATAAAATATAATATTATAATCCAGATTAAAAAAATATACACAAACAAATAATTCATATAAATATCAATAAAAAGGACACGCTTGGCTGCACAAAAGTGGCATCTATCATTCATTCAGGCGACTCTGTGAGGTTCATTGTTATCTTGATGTTATGTTATGTAATGTAAATGTCATGACATCTAGATATCATCTTTTAACTAATAATCTAATAGAAAATTATTTATAAATATTATTAAACTAAATAATTATCTTCTCTAGATAATATAATATAATATAATATAAAGATAATATTGAATCAAACGCCCCCTTAGTCCTACATAAAATTTTAATTATTGTATAGTTATATGTTCACTGAGATTAGTGGGAGAGCTACAAAAGTAATCTCAATTAAAAATAAAACTCTATATAATCTATATATATATATTGCACAATTTTATTTTAACAATGAGATAATGAATTTCACTTTTGTGCTATCAACTTTCTCATGTTTTTTTTTCTTCTTAATTATGCATAAAATAATATTCTGAATAATTCATGTCTTCAAATATAGAATATTTATTGAACCTTAGAAATATCCACTTTCTATATTCCAAAGAATTTTAGGCCTTTCTCTAAGGCCTGCCCTAGAATGAATGCAAACTAGGGGAAGAATATAGCATAATTTGAACAAAGGCAAAGGATGTGATTCTTGCACCAAAAGTTGAACAGAGGGGAAGTAATGGAATAATATGTGAAAGAGAATGGCAATACTTTGCATATAATATTTACCTATAGTACCTAAATTTGAAGATAATTAGGTTTTTTATTTTTATTTTTTGTTATGGACTTTAAATTAAGCTGGTCTTTTAGGCTCTGTTTAGTAACGAGAAAAAAAAAAGATGATTTAGTTGAATTTTTTAACTATTTTTAAAAATTATGTATGGTATGAAATAAAGTGAGTTAATTATATTAAAATTTATGAAGGATGTGAAATAGGTTGATTGATTTATTAAGAATTGTATTGGATGTAAAATATAGTAATTATTTAATATAAAAATTTACATAGGATGAGGTATATAAAATAATTTTTAAATTTTTTAAAATAAATTTAAGATTTGACCAGGGCTAAAATTAGTGATATTTTTTTGCTTATCGCCAATTAGGGCCTTAGATTTGCTTGAATTAAAACTAATTGCTAGAATATATATTAGCTAAGAAAATGAACTCAAGTTTCCAAAAAAAAAAAATTTTGAGACACGATAGAAGCTGTTAGAGTGTTGTTTGGGTAAAAATTTCAAATTTGGATTATAAGAAGTAGAAGATTAAGAAAAAGATTTAAAGATAAGCTGCAATGTAAAAAAAAGTGAGAAAGTTTTAGCCAGGAAGTCCTTCTGAAGGAGAAGAGTTAAGAAGAAGATTTAAAGATAAGCTACAGAAAGTTTCAGGAAAACTCTGTTGGAGAGAGAGAGAGAGGCTAGCCGAATAGTTGAGAATGACTGAAGTCGAAGAACCAAGGAGCAGGCGAACAATGTTAGCTAATAGCTTAATTGCTAGAGT
Source organism: Apostasia shenzhenica (assembly GCA_002786265.1). Taxonomy (NCBI): domain Eukaryota; kingdom Viridiplantae; phylum Streptophyta; class Magnoliopsida; order Asparagales; family Orchidaceae; genus Apostasia; species Apostasia shenzhenica. Next base: position 1,857,142 of record KZ453894.1, read on the forward strand.
CTAGTTGTTGGACTGGTCAACTAAAGATCTATTTTTCATCGTAAATATGAGTATTTATGGTAAGAAAAGACTAAGTGAGATAAGCTAAAATAGGTAGTCTCTCATTAATATCCAAACAACTTGGCGGCTGCTACGCCAAGTATTGATGAGGTGTACGTCCCCTTACCTCTAGGCTTGGGGTTGTGCAATAGGCATGACTTATAATATTAAAAATTAATTTTAATTTATATTGTAATATTATTTTATATTTAACATAAATTATAATATAATAAATTGTATTTATGTCATAACATATAAAACTATTACAATGTAACTACAAAAATCAGAATTTGAAAGCTCCATGGAACAAAATCTTGTTTACTTCATAGCTATTTTGGTAGTGGATGGGAACTTCTTTTTTAAAAAGCAATTAGCTTTATATTAAATTCTAATTCATATATAAAATATAGTATAAAATTTAATTTAATTTTATATTTTAATTAGATTTTAACATAATTGTTAATTTTATTTATATTTTACATAACTATAAATATAATAAAATAATTTTATTTAAGAGAATTTCAAAATTAAAATTAAATTTTCAGGTACTAGCTAGCACAAAAGAAAAGTAGTTTATTGTCTAGCTCACATCAAATTTATCACTTATCATTGTAACAAAAGAGCTTTGTTTAGTTCAAGTCTAACAAAAGTTTTAAGAGTTTTCTCAAATTTTTATTTCAAATTTAATATAATTTTTAATACAAAAATTAATTTTATTCTATTTCTAATATTAAAATTTTATGTTAGTTTATATCTATTTTAATAATTTTACTTCTAAATTTTTTTATAAGTTTTAACACTAAAATTATTTTATTTCATATAAAAATGCTATATTTTCCCATTAAATGGTAAATAAAATGATCAATCATAATTTAAGCCTTAAATTATCTAATAAATTAAAGGTTAATTTACTAAATAATTTAGTGAATTAGCCGTAAATCATGATTTATTAATTTATATAGTAGGACTCATGTATATACTATATCGAGGACCAAATAGAAATAGCGACGTTGATAATGAGTTAAGTTCAAGCAAGTTAATATTAACTTAAACTTAAATTTTTCGAGTTCAAGTCAACTAAAGTCTACTTAATTTTCAATCAAATTTCAAATTGAATTGAACATTACATCTATTATTATATTTTAAGTTAAATATTTAGGCTTTATTTAGTTTGGAGTTATTTTTAGGTAAAGAAATAAAAAATATTTTATTTTAAAAAGTTAATAAAAAAAAAGTATTTTAATATTAAGAAGTATATAAGATATGAAATAAAGTTAATTTTAATATTAAAATTTATGTTAGATGTGAAATAAAATTATTAAAATTTATGATAAATTTAAAATATTAATAAAATTTTATTTTTTAAATTATAACAAATAAGATCGTAGTATATATTAAATATAATCTTTTAATTAAACTTCTACTCATTATATATGTATTTTCACATTAATATTTTTAATATATACTTCACCTCAAGAATTCATATACATAAATTATCTTATATATACACACTAAAGGTTAAATGTTTATTATTTCATATACATAAATTATCTTATATATACACACTAAAGGTTAAATATTTATTATTATATAAATATCGAATTAATTATGAGTTAATTTAATTTTATTTGGAGTGCGTTAATTTTAAATAAAATAATCCAATATTACAATTTAATTTATTATTATTTTGATAGAATTTTTTAAATTCTATTTTTGAACATTAAAATTATAATGATTATGTATTTCGGATCTGATTCTCTTGGATGTCATAATTTCTTACATCCAAAGTCCAACAATTATTCTTGTTGTTTTTAAAAATATCTTTTTAAAAATATCTAACAATAATTTCTCTCTCTCTCTCTCTCTCTCTCTGTCCAGCGTGTAGGATAATCTTATCACCCACAAGATTTCAAGCCCGTCGCCATCCTTAAAGGCTTGAACTAAAGAAAGTTAATTTTGCACACATTTTATTTTATTAGTCAATTAAATAAAGTAATTACAAATCTGTACTTAAGTTATTTCTTTTAAAATATTTTTACAATGTTAATTGAAAAATCTTTGGAATTATTATAAGTATATTGGATAATACAGTTGTTTTATTAAATAAATATGGGTATTTCGCTCAGGTCCTCGAGTTTAAAGCTTAATAACGCACAAGTCCATATTATAATATCAGGGTCCCTGAGTTTTAATAAATTATCAAATAAGTCTTTTTTTATTTTTATTATTAATTTTTTAAAATTACCATTATACCCCTCCCCTTCTCTCTCCTTCTGATCCCTGCGCACGTACGAGGCCGCGCGGCCGCTGGCGGGTGCGGCAACCGCGAGGCGTGTGCGACCCACCGGAGGTCGCACAGCCTCGCACATGCGCGTGAATTGAGAGGAGAGAGAGAGGAGGAGGGGTATAATAGTAATTTTAAAATAATAATAATAATAATAATAAATAAAAAAGGATCCATTTGATAATTTATTAAAACTCAGGGACCCCGATGTTAAAATTTTAAAATCCTGAACCTGTGTCTTATTAAGCCTTAAACTCAAAAATGTGGTGTAATTTACCCAATAAATATTGTAATTACATGGGGAGTGTTGAAAGGACTTTTTTTCATATTTGAAGCAATGAAGTAGGTTATTCTTTAATGAATTTTATCAAATTTTATCATCAAATTCTATTTTGTTTTAAACTATATGTCAAGTGATTACTTTATAGTTAAATCAGACAGAATTTGTCAAAATAGACTCACGTGAAATTTTTTCTAAACTAGAGAGATTTAGATGATACGTTTTTAGTTTTATGAACCTACATGAAATAAGATGGCTAGCTCAGGAGCCCAAATGTAATTACCCTTAAATTAATTTTTTAATAAAAGAGTTAATTATATGATATTATTATGATAAAATAATATTCAAAATCATAACAAACATGCCTAAATCAAAGCCATGTTTTGGTACTGTTTTTGAACTTGTCTATATTTAGAAGAACCGATATGTGAAGGTTCTAAGAAGGGAAAAATTATTGAGTTCGGCGCGTGCATCGTTTGGGGGCCAATTTTCGGCCACCACGTGTGGACTCAGAGTAGGCCTGTGTATGCATGGCACTCTGTGATTGGGTGCGCCCTGAACTTAATAATTTTTTCATGGTAGATGGGGTGCTTCTAATCGGAGAAAATATATGTAATTTTTTTTTTTGAAAGGATAAATTTTCAATTTTAATCAAATTAAGGTGATGATTGCAATGATTTCAATTAAAAGCTTTATGGGCTTACCTGGGCCCAGCGAAAGCCCACAAGGTAAAGCCCGCAATGCTCCTACAGCTAAGTTCTAGGATATATTCTTCCAAAAAAAAAAAAAAAAAAATAGTTCTAGGATATATTATATTTAGGGATATTTTCTTGAAAGTAATTAGGGTTATTTTATTGAAATTAATTAGGGACAGTATTATAATTTTTAAGCCATATAAAAGATAATAATGATTTTTAGATTGTATTTCGATTTTTCAAATAAAAAGTATTAAACTTTTCTATACACCTCCATCATTAAAAACTTAAATTCTATTTACATACCATTTAACAATATATTTACCTTTATTTTGTGCATCCCATTGGAGTAGTATATATATATATACATATATATATTAATATGTATATATTCATTTATGTACATATATACATACATATATATATGTGTATGTTTTTGCATATACATATATATACGACTATATTCGGATATATGTATATACACGTGTACATATAATTTTTTATATAAATGAATATTTATATGTAGATGTATATATATTTATTTATATATTTTTGGTATATGTATGTATATATATAAGTTTATATATATGTATATATATATTTGTGCATGTGAAGGATAAATATATTTGGGAGAATAAAATAAGATTTGATATATAATAATTATCAAATTTAAACTATAAAAAAAATTATCAAATATAAAAAATTATGTACAAATAATATCTAAATTTTGGTGGTGTGTTTGTAGTTACAGTTTTAAATAAATATTTCTATAATAATCTGGATTTATTGTAATCCCAGCTATGTGCATGCATGTATATAATAATGTAAGGTCTTCTTAACAGGGTGAAAAGGTAGCCATTATTAGAGAGATTCATATTTGATTTGTATTGCCGGCTTTGTTTTTAATTATTCTTCATCATAGAAATGATTTCGTAGATATTTAAAGGTTATTTTTCGAGATTCTTAGACCCTGTTTGACTCGACGACTAAAATCAGGATGTAATACAATTTAAAAATAATAATAATTTTTTTATTATAATGTACACAAATTCTAATATGAAAAAATATTATGTTATTTCACGTACTCAATAATTTTCAATAAAAATATCTCGATTCGAGTATTTTGGTCTAGAATGTGAAATAAAGTTGATATTTTTATTGAAAATTATTAAGTATGTGAAGTAAAATAATATTTTTTTATATTGGAATTGTGTGGAATAATTAAAAAAATTATTATTTATTATTATTATTTTTTAAATTAATACATAAATTCTAATATGAAAAAATATTATTTTACTTTAAATACTCAATAATTTTTAATAAAAATATCTCGATTCGAGTATTTTAGTCTAGCATGTGAAATAAAATTGGTATTTTTATTAAAAATTATTAAGTATATAAAGAAAACTAATATTTTTCATATTAAAATTTGTGTAGAATGATTAAAAAATTATTATTTATTATTATTATTATTATTTAAAATTAGTACTATTTTGATTTTCAAGCCAAAAAGAGTCTCTGTTTGGTAATAAGAAAAAAAAGAAGGTTTAGTTGGAATTTTTAGCCATTTTTAAAAAATGTGTATGATGTGATATAAAGTAAGTTGATTATATTAAAAATTGTATAGTATATAAAGTAAAGTTGATTGATTTATTGAGAATTATGTTGGATGTGAAATAAAGTGATTGTTTAATGTTGGAATTTGTGTGAGATGAAATATTAAATAATTTTTTAAATTTTTTTAAAATAAATTTAAGATTTTAGCCATAGGTAATTTTAGCCATGATTTTTAGCCTATTGCCAAACAGGGCCTTATCGATGAAATTGTCAAATTTGAAAAAAGAAAATTAAGCAATTATTGCAATGATTTTTTTTCTGTTTTTTTTTTAATATAATCTCTCAAGCAGTCCCCCTAGATATAGAAGCCTCTTTCTAAACTACATAAATCATATATTTTTTCGGATTACATGTTTTTTTATTATCATTATTTTTAAATTTATCTGAACGTACTTTATTTAATTATCTATAGGCCTATCATTCTGATATTTTTGCTGCACATAAATTTCTAATATAATAAAGTGATAGTTAATTATTATTTTACCATGAAATTCAATTCTTCTACTCATTCATACTGCGGAAATTTTTGTGATAACTTGTTCATAAATCTTAAATCTGAGAGTAAAATGCTTATAAAAAAATTGTGATTAAAATAAAATTTATCAAAATTATAAAATTTTAAAATTAAATTCTTTTAAAATTATTTAATTTCTGTTAGTGCTCATTTTCTCAAGACGAGTAAAAAGGTAGGGTAAATTTCTTCTGAGTTCCTAAGATTGGAAGGATATCACAAATTGATTTTAACTTTTTAAAATTCTCAATTTGAATCTTTGAAGCTATAAAACTTCTATAGTTTTAAACCCCTTTTATAATTTCAGTATTTTCGCTAATTTTTCTCAATAAAAAATATAAAATATAATTAATTTTAAACTAATTTGAATTATTTATGCATCTTAAAGTATCATTATACCACCATATTCTCACATTTTTTAAAAATTTAAATTAAAATTAAAATTTAATTTTCTCATCATTTACTTTCTCAGCACTACAAATTTAAAATTAAATAATATAAATATATTTTTTGATAAAAAATAATAAAAATAAATATTTTAAACTCATATTTTAAAAATTAATAAAATTAATAAATAAAAATAATCTTACAATATACTAATAAAAAATTAACAATTATGTCTTAATTAAAATTAAAATTGTAAAAATTTTTACAATCTTAGAGATTTAAATCAACATTTTTAAAAAATTATAATCAATTTACAACACTTTTTGCCCTCAAGACTGAATGTAATTTACCCCAAAACATAATTACTGAACTTAAGAAGTTTTAGAGGGCGTTTTATTCATCGTTATCTTGATGTTATATCATATAATTTAAATGTCATGACATTTAGATGTCATTTTTTGATTAATAATTTTATAATTTTGTAAAAAATTATTTATAAATGTCATTAAATCAAATAATTACTGCCTCTAGATAGGGGTGTGCATTCGGTTTAAGTGGTTGGTTTGGTGACCAAACCAAAAAAAAAAATTGGATTCGATTTTAAATTTAATGAAATCAAACCAACCAAATTATATTATAAACCAAACCAAACCAACCAAATAAATATCGGTTCGGTTCGGTTTGGTTAAAACCATATTTTTGGTCTGCAACTCTTTGACCTGCAGCGCAAGCCGCGCAAATCGTGCAACCCTAAATAATCTGAAACTTTTCGGTCGGTCGAATCAGCCTTCTTTCTCGCGAACCCGTCTATGAGCGAACTCAAATCGACAAATTGCCAACTGAACTGACCTAATATAAATAAGTGGGTTATTCGGTTAATTCGATCGGTTTGGTTTCCAAACATGTGAAACCGAACCCAAATCATTTAACCGAAATATTCAAAATATCAAACCATCACCAAACCGCTAGATTCTAAACCAAACCAAACCGTTAAATTTAAACGGTTCGGTTCGATTTTTCAGTTTAAACTATAGTTTGCACACCCCTACTTCTAGATAACATAACATTAAAATAACACTAAATAAAACACCCACTTAAGCTTATATATGTACTTTTTCTTGGCATAAAGGGCCTCACATGTAGTTTTTCTTCTATTTCGCGAGTGGCGTCGATGAATTACCCCTGTAATCTCTTACAGCAACTCCAATTTCGATAATTCCTCTTCCTTTTGTAGCATTCATTGCTGTATCAAAATTAACCTTGAGAGCTTAGTATTAGTTGAAAACTTGAAAGCTGCCAGTGCCAGATGACCAATTCATAACCTGAGAGTTCTGCTACAGCTTTGGGTCGACCATCAGCTACCTCTCTATCGCTCTCTTCAAATTTCTTTGCGTAATCCTTCGCATAGAATGTGATCATTTTCGGACTTCGCCCTTTATTCCCTGCTAGCCTCGAGTTTCTATTATTCCACATCGCCTATAAGACCACCACAAAGTACGTATATCAACAGGCAGTCCCTCTATATACAATTTAAACTATATATCAAAGATACAAAAGAGATATAAATAAAATAATGCTACATAGCCTTCATAACTAGCCCCCAAAAGTTCTAGGACTATTGGATATTAGCTTCATCCATTAATTTAAGGGATAGTACATTGTACCATCCCCTCAGCTATTGGCTAAAACTAATATCCAAAGGTCCTAGAACTTTTGGGGTAGGTACGGGAGATTCATATTATTTTTCATATAAAAATGAAAAGGAAACTTTTTTTTTTTATATAAATCAACTTCTGGTCTTCTTTTAAAAAAGTATGGTGAAACTCACATGCATTTGAGTGTGGACAGCCATCACCACTTCTGCAGTAGGTCTGAGAATATCAAACTCTTGAGTAAACATTCAGAAATTAGAACAGTATATCTAATTTGGAATATAGTATGACAAATCACATAAAGACAGACCGTTTGAAGTTTAAACAACACAAAAATAGTTGCCACCTCTAAGAGAAAGGTCTATAATGGCAATGGAATGGCACGCGAAAACCGAAAGAAGTAGATATTAGCTGAATGGTATGCCGTATGCGAAAGGGCAATTAGCATGTTCTTCACAATTTCTATTACATCTTCCAGGATCCACCTTTGGACCACAAGTTCTATTATAAATTCCAGGAAACTATAGTTCTTTCATGAAAAAAATGAGCATATATCCTCTTGGCTCTAGAACCATGTATCATTTTGTTAAGTGAGCAATCAATATGCTAAAAATCAACACGTACACAAATTAGGAAGTAGTGTGATAATTCAATCTAAAGTAGAACTTCATAGATTCGTAAACACTTTGTTAGATCCTTTTACACCTAAAAAATGGACCATTCAGTGAGCAAATTTAAACCATACATGCTTAATAATCTATTTAGTTTTCATTTTTACACGATACTGCTGGCTGCTACAACGTTCCACTACAAAGAGAACTTGCAGTCAGCATCTCCGCTTGTCAGTCAGCTGCAAGTTCCCACACACGGGCTTGATGGCAAACTGCAATAAAATAAAGGGGTTTTTACCTGTATAACACAAAAAACTTTAATATTTACTTATTAGGCACCATAAAGTTAAATATTACATGACACACTTATTTATTTTAATTTTACAACTAACACACCCTATTTAAAAAATCCTTACATTTTATTTAAGTAAACCATACTTAAGTTATGTTTTAACTTAAATAAAATTCATAGGAATAAAATCTAACTCTCGGTGCATCTTAACTTAAATCTTACATGTTAAAAATTATTTAAATCTATTATTTATGTAAAATATTTTAAATCTAATCGTTAGATGCTCATCTTAACAATTAGATTTAATTTAAGATACAAAGAGGGTTAGATTTTATTCCTATGAACCTTATTTAAGTTAAAACATAACTTAAGTATGGTTTACTTAAATAAAATGTAAGGATTTTTTAACTAGGGTGTGTTGGTTGTAAAATTAAAATAAATAAGTGTGTGTCATGTAATATTTAACTTTAGGGTGTCTAATAAGTAAATATTGAAGTTTTTTGTGTCATACGGGTAAAAATCTCTAAAATAAAATACCCCACAATGCAGAAAGTAGGAATCCCCTTTGCAAAACCCAAGATATATAGTGCATCCACACATAAACATAGTCAACAAAATTGAAGTGTCCAACAAACAAAAAGGTCAAAGAGTGGATATTGCCAGGAAGGAATTTTATCTACGAACAGAATTAGACGTAGCTTTAATTATCAAGTCTAGAAAAAGTAGCACTGTTGACATAAATTTATCTTCTATATTTGTTTTTGTGAAGTACACCAATTTAGAAAATTGTGATTTGCTCTAAATTTCTCAATTATAGGTAATTTTCTTTTTTCTGAATTAGGATTATTGCTTATTATCTTTTGTACTTGAGCAAAAATCTATTTATTTATTAAAATTGTCTAATTGCTCTAAGGGTGATGTTGAAATCTTACTAAGGGGGCGTTTGGTTCAGTGTTATCTTGATGTTATGTTATGTTATCTAGAGAAAGTGATTGTTTGGTTTAATGACATCTATAAATAATCTTCAATTAAATTATAAAATTATTAATCAAAAAATGACATTTAGATGTCATGACATCTAGATTACATAACATAACACCAACATAACAACGAACCAAACCCTAAGTAAAATTGCTTTGGAAAATTTAGTTGAGAACATTAAAATAAATGTTCACTATTTCTGAGATTTTGAAAGATTTGGATAGACCTAATCTAATAGGTAAATTCTAATTTAACTTCCATCTAATTTTAATTTCAGCCATTTTAAAAAGGTTCATTTGAAATAAAAAAAAGGTTCATCTGTGGGACTGATTCTTAATTATCTTACAGTTAACTTTGGGCAAATCTTACTATCATCTGTGAAAATTTGCTAAAGTCTAACTTATTGATCTCAAATTGCATACATCCAGCATTAGAATACGTTATATTAACATCACAATTGCATTGTTTCACCAATTTAACTAACATAATTAATCAACTAAAGTTGCACAATTATCTTGGTGAATTGGAAGATTCTTATGAGCATATCTACTGCACACATCATCAACTTATGAGCATGACAGAGAAATTACTTTCTTCCTAACTACTACTAGAGAACAAGTAAGATACTTACAATGTTTCTCAATCCAAGGCATAGTCTCATCTCAAAGGATCAGCAACTATAGTAGCATAATTTTCATTTTCAGGCATCTAGCCAGAACAGGAACTAAGTAACTTTACCATGTTATGTAAATATAATCACCAAGACCAATGCTCAAGTAATAATACACAAACTGAACTATAGGCTATATCTGATGATAAGATGTGGAGCACTTTACACTAATTTTTCAAGTCCAATGTGGATAATCTTTAACTGATGCTTACACGCAGGCATGCATACAGCAAGCTCTTTAACATGGAAGAAAAAAAACTATGGCGAATTCAACCACATTAAGAAGAAGATAACTAAATGGGCTAAGCACATAGGAAGAAGGCATCCAAAGTCAGGAAAATTACAGGTCAATCAATCATCAAATAACAAGTACCTTATGAAAATTTCCTCACACTGTATTATTTCATTCAGAAGGAGAAAGAGGAAGGACTCTTCCATCTCTTAACCTTACATTCGCCATTGCAACAACAAAAACATACCAGGGGAGAAAATCCACATTCAATCTTCTTGGCCCGATTGCTACCTCTTCCAATGCAGCTGAGACAACTTCCCTCGACAACTCCTCAAAGGGTTTTCTAAATGGTTTCAGCATCAAGCCACAGCTCTGGGATCGGTGCCATGCTGCCAGACGTAGACCAGCTCATCCCAGCCAGTGCTGGCGAGCAGCCCTTCTACGAGCACGCTCATGTCGACCCCGACCGTAAACTCGGTATGGTGATCGTAGCGCGCGAGGAGCGAATCCTCGGCACGGTAGTCCCAGAAGCAGACGGTCATATCGTAGGAGCAGGATATGAGCAAGTTCTCCCGGTGAGGAGAAAACTTGATACGCCGCACAGCATACCCATGGCCGGCAAGCGCAGCAACTGGGGCGCGTGAAGCGCGCACGTCCCAGATGCGAACGGTCTTGTCGACGGAAGCTGTGGCGAGGCAACACTCGTCGTACTTGTTCCAGTCGCATGAGAGGATCTCGTGATCGTGGGCAGGGATGACGAGAGATGAGGACGGATCGCGGACGTCCCACACACGGGCGGTGCAGTCGCCGGAGGCGGATGCGAACACATCGGCGTGGCGTGGGCTCCAACTAACTGAGTAGACGCAATAGGCGTGTTCTCGGAAGGTGCGGAGGGAGGCCGGCCGGTCGAGAGCCCAAAGTTTCAGGGAATCGTCCCAAGAGGCGGAGAGGAACGAGTCTCGGCGGACGGGATTCCAATCGACGGCGTGGACCTCGCGAGCATGCTCGTGGAGAGAGCGGATAGGGTTAGACGAAGGGGGAAGGGCGGCGTCCCAGAGCTTTATCGACCCGTCGGCAACGGCTGAGACGGCGAGGGAGTCGTGGGACTCGGACCAGGCGCAGTCGTAGACGCCATCGGCGGTGTCGAAGGAACGGAGCTCGGAGATGCCGCCCGAGGGATTGAGGTCGAGGATGTGAAGGCGGCCGTTCCCGAGTATGCCAAAGTTCTGGGCGGTGGCCACCAGGAGGCGGTTCTCGTAGAACGGGCTGAAGCGAACTGCGTAGCCATTGAAGGGGGTTTTGAAAACAGGCATATCGAGCTTCTTCCTACTGCGGTCTGCGGATTGAAAAACTGGATGCAGTTGGACGCCAAGAGGAGATGAGTAGAGGAGCAATCCGGTCTTTCTCCTTCCTTTGGCCCAGCCGGGACGACGATCTTCCCCTTCCGTTCCTCATCAAGGCGGTAGTTGTAGTCACCTGCGGTGATTGTTAGGTTTTCGTAACTCTCTCTCTCTCTCTCTCAATATTCTTGTCCTCTCGATAAGCATAATTTTTCTCACCTAATTAAAAATCATTATTACGGGTGTGTTTGTTTGTAAGATTATATTTAAAAAAGTTAAAATTAAATTTAGATAAAAATATTTTTTTATTAAAAATTATGAATAATGTGAAATAAAGTTAGTTATTATGTTGGGATATGTGAGAGATGTGATATAAAGTTAGTTATTATATTGAAATATATGAAGGATGTGATATAAGTTAGTTATTATTTTAGTAGTATGTGTAGGATGTGAAATAAATTTAATTTTTAATGTTAAATTTATGTGTGATGTGATATGTCTGATTAAAATTAAAGTAGATTAATTTTAAACTCCTAGATAAACGGAGCCGTAGACAATATAAATTCAAACTCTGACAGTCTGACTTCGTTAAATAGAGTGAGTTTGGACTATACGTAATCAGATCGGATAAAATTTAAGTTATGTATTTATAAATATTTATTTTATAAATAAGTCGAGGTGATGGGTTAATCAGATAAGGTTGAGTACTCATCTAATGATCAGCTCAGATTCAGGTTAAGCTATTTAAGATGATTTATGTTCAGGTTGAACCCGACTTGCCCAATTTTCATCCATAATGTCCATTGCAGGCAAGGTTTTAAAAATTGGATCGGACTGGCCGGTTCAATCGATCGAACCGTGAACCGGTCAGTCAACCGGTTTGATTTAATTTTATAATCGGATCCGCTTAAAATCGGCCAGAACCGGTCTAAACCGCGGTTCAACCGGTGAACCGGTACGATTGGACCGGTTGAGTTTAAAATTAAAAAAAAAAACTTTCCTAAACTTTGGGTCCCTAACTCAGCCTCCGTTCTGCGGCCTCTACTCGCGCGAAAGTCAAGAACTCGTGATTTCTCTTGGCTCGCACTCTCCTCTCCAGCCTCCATCCTTTCGAAATGATTTAGTATTTTAGTATTTTAGTGATATGAAATGATGAAATGATTTAGTATTTTAATATTGATAAAGTATACATTTGTTCAAATCTTTTAATGATGTACTAAATATTATACTCAATTTGTGATTTACAAATATTTTATTGGGTTATTGTTATTTTGATTTGCTTGAAATTATTTATTGAGTTATTGACATAAGATATTATTTGTTAAATTCAATTATTAAACATTTATTTTATGTCTAATTATTGTGTTAATGTGTGAATAATATATATCTTAACTATATTTATATTATATTTTATTAATTTTTTTAATTTTTTACTTTATCCTGGTTTGACTCCGATTCGACCATTGAATCTTGAATCTTTCAGTCTACCAGTTCTGAAATCGGTCTGGTTTTCAAAACCTTGATTGCAGGCCATAGGCTAAATAATTGTATTAATACCATTAAAATTTCTTCCTATTTAATATAAATATTATTTTATTACATAAAACAAAAATATTAGTAATAAATAAAATTATTCATTCTCATTCTCATTAGCCTAACTCTAATATCTTCTTAATTATACTCAAGAAGTTAAAACTTACATTATTTCTATTTTATTATGCCATTTATTTGAATGTTATTGTTGACATGTGGCTCCAGCGCTGCATCACAGCCATACACGTGGCGCTCCATCTTAAAACATCATGCTTCAACTTTTTGAAGCTGTTAGCCTTCCAAACCTCGTGGGTGATGTTTGGGCCCTCTAACCTCTAACCTCGTGGGTGATGTTTGGGCCCTCTAACCTCTAATCTCGTGGGTGATGTTTGGGACCTCTAACCTCTAACCTCGTGGGTGAGGTTTCGAGCCTCCCAAACCTTCTGCATGATTGATATTTCCAGTTCTCCCAGCTACATCAAGCAAGACGTTTCTCAGTTATACCAATCACTGTCAGCGTACTCTGGCCACACCGCTTTTAATGCAGCATGCTTCTTCCGGACGCGCAAACCAAGGGCCCCATGCTTCAACTGTTGTAAGTTCCCATAAGGCACGGAGACCAATCACGTGGGTGATGTTTGGGACCTCTAACCTCTAACCTCGTGGGTGAGG